>OX419342.1:3471200-3476200 GCA_948470475.1 Galaxea fascicularis | reverse complement strand
CTTTGAACACAGTGCATGGGACAGTAGGTAATACGATATACGACGTCGTGATCGTTAGGAAATAAGGTTCAGGAGCGTAGCTAATCTGCATTAGAATGGGACTGAACTTCGACGTCAATTTAAAATAAGTTTGAGTAAACAACTTACTGATTTATGGCAAGGTATAGATAAGGCCAGCAACAAATCAGGAAGCGTAACCCTTGATTGTAGCTCTTCAGAACTGTTGCAATGATGAAAACCTAAGAGTATTGAAATTACAAGAATAATTATGTTCACTGTTTACTAAATCAAATGAACTTTCTATCAGAAATTTAGAATTCTCAGCTCATTATATTCAATTCAAATAGATGTAACCCTAAAATGGTGTCAGGCCGTACTCAAACGGCGAACTCAACCGTATTTCCAGTATTTCAGTGCTTTTTTTTTTCAGTCAAACCATTTTCTTATCAATGATTGTTGTCACCTACTTCAGATATCGACGACGCAACTGTGGTCTTGATAATTTGAATCAGTTTGCGCCGGTTCTTATTGTTGGCGACGAGGCAAATCAAAGTTAGACCTTCTCGATACGGAATCGCCTGTAACAACAGTCGACTGTTTTGAGTTGACTGTTCTCAAGCTGCTCTCCCACTCTTAAGGCACAATGCATGGGAGTCCGTTAAAAGTTGGAGATCGTTCGTGGACGCTGATATTTATCTGAGAAGCTCAAGCTGTGAGTGATGGTTTGGATATCGGAAAACGCGCTTCATTCAATGGCCAGTCTCACCGAAAAAGGAAAATTAAAGTAGTCTTTTATAATATCAGAAACGTGTTGTTTAAGCTTCTTCCATAAATATCACAGAGCATATAATCTCTTAACGACCTCCTCCTTTGAACATAATTTATCAATGGTGCTATACTGTGTTTAATATGTTTCAATTCTATTACGCTGTTATGGGTATCTAACTTGCTAGCTCGTGTGTGTACTTGTAATTTCATAAATTTTATCTAAGTGTGAAATCAAAGTGCCGATTGGATGATCGCCTGGTTTCCTGAATACTTTTTCCCGCCGAGCCTTCGCAGAAGGTCGGGTGTATCTTAGAGTCTGTTGAGATGGTTCTTGTGTAGAAAGTAAGAGGTACGGCAGGGTAACAACACAACATTTAATGTAGATTCGACGCCATTACACAATCAAGTACATGGATTGAGTGGGATACCAAAGCATAATGGGAATCCCCATACATGCCCTGCGGGCACTATAGATTACATCAATAGAGTCCTTGCTTGTAACTGACGTTTGATCAATTTATCAGTATCGTTGGCCAGGAGCCACCCGCGATGAAATGGTTTCATTGCAACGACCATTTTAATCATCAATTGAAAAGTTGCAATGGGTGTCTTTGTTTGCGTCTGTAATACATTAGAGCCGATGATTGTCATCCGGGTTTTCAAGCAAAACTTGTTTTGTTCAGATATTGACGAGTGTGCCACAGGATCACATAATTGCAGCGCTAATGCTGTGTGCAGCAACACCAAGGGGTCTTACAACTGTAGCTGTAAGCTGGGATACCATGGAGACGGAATAAATTGCACGCAATCTGAAGGTATTGCAGTTTTCATCCAATCATTCCACCTTTGGAGCAGACTCTTAACTTACAGCTTTCTTTTATAGAGTGGTCAGAGAAATATCATGTAATCATAAGCAATTTCACTTCAAGGATCCCGCGTAATTATGCCAAAGGCAGGGCGATGACAATATGTCATCATCATAATTTCCTCTTCACTGAATAATGCATGTATACACGACTTCATTATTCCTTGCAACATGCATCGGTACAAGAGTTCAAATAACTTCAGAACATCCACTATCTTAATTCGAGTTTGAACCGACCTAAATTAACAAAAGTACGCCTGTTGATTCTGACGTCGAACTTAATTAGCCGTTCCACAACCATTCCGGTCTGATACAGTACCAGGCAAACTAATCAATATTGTCAGTGTTTTTCAAAATATATACATATAAATAATAATTTTGCATTAAGTTCGGCGCATGAAAAGCTCGGCGTCTGAATCAAAGCCGTTCCAGTCGAAAATCCCTGCCAAGCCACGCGAAAAGAACGACTGAACCGTCCCAAATTAAAATAGCCGTTTTTAATTGATTCAGACGCAGAACTTGAATTTCATGTACTTAATGAATCAAAGGTACGGCGTCTGAATCGGTCCTTAGTCGTCCTAATTGTAATTGAATACTCCGGTTTTGCCCTCTCTCCTAAACTCAACATTTGATTGATTTGGTTTGATTTAAGAATTGTAAAGAATTTCGAATCGTAAAGCTTATTACTGTAAGGCGCATTTGATCATATTCACATGCTAATTTGCGCCTTATAAGTAATAAATTATTATTATCATTATTTTTATTATTAATTGTGTTATTGAAATGGCAGCAACTTTTCTGTCTTTCATGTTGATGTTCTGCAGTTTCGTCATGCAAGGAAATTTACGACAAAAAGATGTAAGTACGAATTTGTCCGTTTTATGTAGCGACATGATAGCTCTTCTAAAAAAACAACAACGGTATTCTTCTCAAAACTTAAAGCAAGGTAGAGATTTTGTATTAAGTGCAGAATTGACTGTTACACCCAGCATACCATTGGCCAGCTTCATTCGGCAGTTATGATAGTAATGTCATGGGTGACAAATTACTCCTTAATTTTGGCGCGAAAATTCAGAGTTAATTTATAATTTCACATGTGAAATTACAAAATTGCCATGGCAACATTTTGTGTCAAGATGGCGCTCCAGGTTCAAAGCGGGTGATGTTATGTTTAACTTATGCTTACGAGCTCTTAAAGTTTTAACTTTGTACATTTTTGCTTGAATTTCATCTAGCCCAGTTTGCTTTGGCCATATAATAAACTTTTCGCCACAATTTATACTTCAAAACGTGTTAACACGAAGACAAATACAGAAATGACTGCGATCGGATTTTAGGCGCATTTTACAAGGGCGCCGTTTAATTTTCAGTTCATTCATGACGAATTATAGCGAATTATGTGACGAAGATTTGATAGTTGATTCAACTTTGAAACTGATTTTGTAAACAGCATGAAGAATTTCAAAGGGCTTTTTGTCGAAAAATTCAAAAAATTCTGAACTTTAGCCAAAAGTATGCTTTTAAAACATTTCAATATAATAAACAAGTCAAAAACCCACGATTGTGAGCGTAATTAGTCACCCATGATATTAAAAGGTAATCAGATGGTATACTCGTGAAATTAGGGAATAATAGGCCATTTCCGAGTTCATGTCTGCCTCCTTTTCAAAGCGAGTCTAAGTGCGAAGTTTTTGTGATGGTAATTAGTTCTACTTTACATATGAACGAAAACTAATTTTCATAACAAAAACTTCGCACTTAGACTCGCTTTGAAGAGGAGGCTGACATGAACTCGGAAATGGCCTATTTCACTTGCGTTTTGTCTAAATTTTAATTATTTAGAATTTGGACAAAACGCGCGTGAAACTGGCCGGAGGCAAAGATGACCAAGGAGTTGAACCAGGCGCTTCCCCAGAACAACACCAGCTAGTGGCCAGAGCGGGATATTGAACCCGGGTCACCGCATTGAAATCCAGCGCCCTTAACCACTCGGCCATCCTGCCTCCTACAGAGGACAGGGAGAAATTCGTGTAAGGAGGAGGCCACAGAAATAGAAAGTCATGCACCTGCAAAAAACGTACTGCATCCAAGCTGAATATCCCCCAATCCCACCCCCCATTGGTTTTCTAATAGTTCGTCCCTAGCGTGTAAGTGACATGTCTTTTATGCACTTTGGCTTGACGTGATTTGTTTGAGATGCAACAACACTTTTAACCGTGAATTTAAGTGGCGGCACTGCACTGCCAATAAACTGGTTTGGTAATAGGATAAGGATAATAAAAGGAAAGAAATCAAATGATTTCATAGTAGGTTAAGTTTTCCTGAACCTTTAGCGCTTCGATTGTATCAGCTTTAATTTGGCTGTCGGTGATCGTGGATTATTACTTCAATCCTTCACTTACACAACTGAACAATTAAAGTAAAAAGGCAATTTTTACACCAGGATATTCTCAATAATTAGAATACTTCAACCTCTTTACATCATTCGCAGAATATCCGCAAAACAGAGCAATTTTACTGCATATGTGCCAGCCATATAGCTAGATGACAAAGTTGGCAGTCTTGAACTATTTACACGTGATGAAATGTTTCTACTGCAACAGGTCAAACGTGAGTCAAATGTTTACCCTCACCTTGGATTCCAAACCAACTTCCGTTTTGTGTCAAATGGGAGACTTTGGTTGTGGAGATGGAGGATGGACGCCTGTCATGAAAATTGACGGCAGCAAGGTATATTTATCCCTTCTTTCACTCATTTAACATTACTGGGGCTAATTTTTATAGTAACACCGCGAACCGTCCTTAACGAAGTAACAACGAAACAAACAAATGGTGAATTTATGTATTTGAACAAATCTTAACTATCGCCCGTGTATCAGAGAATTGCATGGATTTAATAAAAGAAAAGAAATTAAACTACAGGTCCACCCATCAGAAGAAATGGAGATTGGAAGAAATACACCATTTTGGAACTGCGGAGGGTGTGTTCCAAATCTAAACCGGGTTATGCGAATGCACCAAACACTGGCACGGAGCGAAAGACGGAGGAAGAGAGGCAAACCTCTACTTTACTGAAAATGTACGTAATTAGTGCGTGTAAATAAGCTAGCTCAAAATATTCTAAGAAAAGCGTTTCGATTCGTTTGGCGAATGATACATGAAGAAATTTATTAATTACCAGTATATAGCGCATTTTACCAGTTATTTTGAAGGGCATTACATGTGTAGCAAATTGTTTTCCACCAGCCAACATTTCACTACGACAAAAATCTGTGGAGCAACAAGGAAACCTTCAACCTTGTAGGAGCGGAGACTGGATTCGACGAACAAGAAACAAAGTTACCAACCTACTGGAACACGTCTTTTG
>OX419342.1:3448700-3466200 GCA_948470475.1 Galaxea fascicularis | reverse complement strand
TCAGGGACCGCGCAGCATTTTTGTGATTGGGGGGAGCTAAATAAAATGCCGAAGGCTTTTTAGCGCGCGCCGCAGGCGCAAGTGTCCTAGGGGGTCTGGGGGCATGGTCCCCCAGAAAAAAATTAAAATAAATGCTTCTAGAATTGCTAAAAATACATCCCAATATAGCAGACACATTGAATTCTTTTATTATTTATCAGGCTAATAAACACCAAATTTGAACTAAAATAACAAAACATCAATCACAAGGAAAATCCCAATAATTACTTTTTAGCACGTTGACAAATCTAAATCTAAAACTGTAAAACAGTAATTTTTCAATTGAAAATTTTTTTTTCCAAAATTATTGGGGGGGCTGAAGGCCCCCCCCCCCCCCCCTTGGCTCCGCGGTCCCTGAAGATACTAAAAGGTAATCAAATGGTATACTCGTGAAATTAGGGAATAATTTCACTTGCGTTGTCCAAATTCTAATAATTTCCCGAGCCTTAGACTGATTTGGACAAAACGCTCGTGAAATTATTCCCTAATTTCACTCATCACCATTTGATTACACATACGAATTCCCTTGTCAGGAGATTAATTTTCCTATAAAACAAAATGTTTTGGACAAAAATAAGTTAGTTCGGATTGCCAAAGATAAGAAAACTCTTTTCGGCCGTGCTACAGTCAATCACAAAAGTAGATTAAGCATATATATATATTTCAAAGCCTTCAGTCACTACTTTAATATAGGTAAACCTTGTACAGAACTGAAATTAAAGTTACTGAAGCGTTACCAAATGACCACTTTTTTCATCTCCGCGCGTATCAAGTGCAGACCATAGTTGGGATCAGTTGCAGCTTCTGAGAATTACGCCGAGAACGGGGAAATTCTGACATGCGGGAAAGACAGACTGACTAGTAGTTCGTAAGATTAGCCACCTAAAACCATGATCAAAGATCGTGTTTATGTATTTCAGGCCTGATCCTTACAGAACAAGGTCATCTTTTTTCACTCTTTTTTTTTTATGTCTCTTTTGAGTAAAGCATAAGTTAAAGAGTTGACGGATGAATTTAAAACTAAAATAGGGATTTTATATTCAGTGTCATCTAAAGATTCAGTATGATCAGCTAAACCAGGAAAGGTAGTACGAATAAACAAACTGTAACATGCAAGAAAAACGCAAACGACAATCACCATTGCAATAACCGCATTTAACTGTAGAGAGACCTGAACAAAACGTGATGGTTAAAGCGCAACTGTCTTGACAAGATGCGTGCGGCTCGATCATGCTTATAAGCAACACGCACCATGGTTGCAACACTAAAAATACAAATATTAAGCAGGGAAGTAGCTCAAGCAATATCATTTACATCCAAACAGTGAGGTGACCAGTAAAACCTCAGAACAAACTGGGATTACCCAAGGTAGACAAATCATTTCGGTAACGCGTTGGCGAGTTATAAAAGTTAAATATCTCAGTCAAAGGCATCACAACTGCTATATAGCGATCCAGCACCAAACTGCACAAGTTCGTCACTGAAGCGTAACCGGCCCGACAACCACCTCAACCCTTCTGCCCAAGACAGCCACTCGTGAGACCATCTGCAGCCATTGGTGATCTCACAGAAAAACAAGGATGGAACAACGGTCATCCCAACCAAAAACTCTGCCACCGCCAGTAAAACGACAAAAGCTTTGGTTTTGGTGTGGAGCTGTCAGTTATCCGGCGTCAGAATGGAAAGAGACCAGCCAGGCCTCCATTTAACAGAAGAGGGCTTTGATCCTAGTTGTAGATCAGAAGGCACAGTTCAACCCTCAAGATGAACAACTTGAAAAACATCTGTCTTTAACTCTGGCTCCGGTTTATAAGGAAATTGTCATGGTCCAGGATAATGTAGGAAAATTGATGACATGCATAATTGTACCGCTTATTTGTTACAGTAAAACCTTGAAAAAAACTTCAAAACTTACGATCAAGTTTCAGCAGTCGAGATTATATGAATATCATCTGTAACCGTATGTCAGATAACTCAGTAAGGTTATAATAAACGGTTTTTTTTTTTTTTTTCTTTTTTCCAGCACGTTTTTTTTTTTTATTAACATACATATACTAATATTTACATGGATATATTATTACACAATACAAAAACCCACACACAAAAGGGTCATACAAGGTATTTTGGTTTAAAGTTAGTTAAAAGATTCTACGCTTCACACTGCTTATACACGATATGTATGCTGGTACGACATATTTCGTGAGAGGTTCATCTTCAGGCGAGACCATTTCTGAGCACAAAGGTTGGAGTTGTTGTTGAAAAAAGCGGTTTGCTTTTCCATTTCCATTGAATTGATAACTAGTTGTATATACGCTTGCAATTTAGGAAGCTTGTTCCCAAGTCTGCAAGTGTATATGTAATGTCTAGATATAAGGAGTAAGTGATGAAAGAGAAAATCTTTTGTACTGTCAATCAGACCAAAACAGAGAGACAAGGAAGGGGAGACACTTTCTAAATCTGTAACGTTTTGAGAAATCCACTCGAAAATGTTCTTCCAGAAGTTGTGTGTGTGTTTACAAGTCCAAAATAGATGAACAAGGGTTTCTTTTTCTTCCTCGCAAAAGGAACAGGAATCGCTTTGTTTAATACCTATCTTGTGCAGAAAGTCATTTGTGGCGATTTTTCTGTGAAGAAATTTAAACTGGAAGACTCTTAGCTTTGACTCCCTTGTACACAGAAATGGTAGACAGTACGTGCTTTTCCAATTTACTGTTGTATTAGGATTACAAAGAAGGACTCTCTCTTCCAACCACTTAGCCTGAGTCTTAGATGGCGTAGAAACTATTTTATTTATTAGACATTCGTATATTTTTTTGGAAACTTTGACATGATGCAGAAGGCGGTCAACTAGATCCTCTGGGGTTGTATTATGACAGGTTGTAGAGTATACTTTCTTGTAATGTGCAACAGCAGATATCAATTTGTGATATTCAAGATAATTGGTTTTGATTCTATAGTTATCAATAAAAGCGTTGTAGGTTAGAAACTTCTGGTTGCTATCTAACAGATCTCTGACCTCCTTTATCCCTGCGCTCAGCCATGATTTGTAAAAGAATGGGCGATTCTCGATTCTAATGAGAGAATTATACCATATATACGTGGATGCAAAGTCTAGATTCTCGTCTTTGAAGTTAAATTTGGTCCAGTACTGTATGATTTCCTTCAAGAAAGGTTCCTTGAGGTTGATCAGTGTTGAATCGTGTTGCTTTAAATTGCTTCTGAACAGTAATTTGCCTCCATACTTCCCCAAGTAATGATCAAAAAAGAGTTTCCACTTCCCTTTTTTTTCTTCATTTAAATACCCTTGGATCCATTTCATTTTCAAGGATTCGATAAAACTTTGAATATCTAGCATCTTAAGTCCTCCTTTCTCGTAATTATTAATCATTGGTCCTTTTGATTTTATCACCCTTACCGTCCCAAAGGAAATCATACAATATGGAGTTGATTTTTTTGATTATGTCAGGAGGTGTTGGAAGAGATGACAATATGTAAACGATTTGGGATACGGCTAGGGTTTTTATGATTGTAATTTTACCCAGAAGGGTTAGTCTTCTCGCCGACCAGTTGTCTAAGATACCCTTTATTTTCTCAATTTTCTCAGTAAAGTTTAGATCTAGGGACCTATCTTCCGACGTCGAGAACCAAACTCCCAAAGCGAAGACCTTCTCGTCAGGCCAAGTGATAGGTTTGCTTAAAGGGAAGATGAGATTCGAACTTTTAGAGGCGCCAATCCAGAGGGCTTCAGTTTTCTCATAATTAACTTTCAGACCAGATATGGAAGCAAAAGCATCGAGTAAGTATAGAGATCTCAAAAAAGAGGATTTGGAGCCATCCAAAATTAAAGTCGTGTCATCTGCATATTGGGATAACTTACACTCGGTATGGAGAATTTTTATTCCACGGACCTCCTTATCTTTCCTTATTGTGTTACCTAGTATTTCAGCACATAAAATAAATAAATATGGAGAGAGCGGGCATCCCTGTCTCGCACCGCGACCCAGCTTGAAAAAGTCCGAAGACCAACCGTTGTTCAGAACACAACTGCTGATATCGGTATAGAATACTTTTACCCAAGAAACCAAAGAAGTTCCAAAGTTGTAGTATTTCAAAGTTTTTTCTATAAAGGACCATTCAAGACTATCAAAGGCTTTCTCGAAGTCAACAAAAAGTAAGAGGCCCGGCATTTTTTCTATATTTGTGTAGTTAATGATACTATCAATGAGTCTAATGTTTTCACCGATAAATCGGCCTTTTAGAAAACCAGTTTGATCGTTGTTAATTATCTTTGGTAGGACCTTTCGCATTCTATTTGCAATAGATTTGGCCGCTATTTTGTAATCACAGTTAAGCAGAGTGATAGGCCTCCAGTTTTTAAGAAGATTGGCGGGTTTGTTCTTTTTAGGTATGAGAGTAATCAATCCTCTTCTTTGAGTAATCGATAAGAGACCTTTCGTATATGCACAATTTAATGCGTTAAGTAGGTACTGATCGATGTCATTCCATAAGGTTTTATAAAATTCAGCAGGGAGGCCGTCGCTTCCAGGGCTCTTGTTTGGTTCCATCGATTTCAAACTTTCTAAACATTCGGAGGCGGTCAGAAGGCCTTCACACTGTTTTTGCTCTTGCTCAGTTAGATTAAGAGTATTTCCTTCTGGGAAAAATAACTTTTCTTCCGTGGATTTGGTTTGTGTGTTAGCCGAAGAGTAAAGATGCTGATAGAAGGATTTTGCTTCTTCCAGAATCTCCCTATCAGTATTGAGGACATTATCGTTTGCTAATGTCAGGTGTTTGATGGTCTTTTTATTAAAATGTCGCTTTTCCAAGTTTAGAAAGTATTTTGTATTTTTTTCTCCTTCATTGTACCATCGCGACTTAGATCTTAAGATTGCCCCTTGAGTTTTGTATTTTGAGATTTCTTCTTTTTGCAGAATCTTAACATCAAGTTCACTACATGTCTGAGCTTTCTCATTTTCAGAGAGGTTGTTTTCTTCTAACTTTCGTTGTAGAAATAATATTTCCGATTCGAGATTTGTCTCAAATGATTTCATTTTAGCTTTCTTTCTCCTTGCGTAATTTAGAGAGCTTGACCGAATTTTCATCTTCATGGTGTCCCATAAGAGAATGGTCGAGAATGGCATCAATCTCGTTATTGTTCGCATATTCATTTGCTACATCAGTGATTGTTTTCTTAATTAGGCCGACATATTCATCATCTAACAAGAAAGAGGTGTTCAGTTTCCAAAATCCTGGGCCCCTGGGATTTGCATTAATTGCCAAATGAATGGATATTAAAGAGTGATCCGTTTTATACCCGGGTAATATGTCTGCATTAGTAATAGTTGTGCTTAAACTAGAGCTTGTCAAAAAGACGTCTAGACGGCAGTGTATATCAGGTTTTCGTCTCCTCCAGGTAAACCGTTTAGTTTCTGGATTAAAGCAACGCCAAATGTCAATAAGATCCAATAGATTGGAAATGTATTTGACCTCTTTCAGCGAGTTGTTGTGGGTTACTGGTCTTCCGCCCTTTTTGTCTTTTTGGACGTCGAGCACTAGGTTAAAGTCCCCTCCAAGAATTATCTCGCTGCAGTCAAAACAGAGAAGTTGATTAAGGACGTTTTGAAAGAATATAGGCTTGTCTTCGTTCGGTGCATATATATTTACTAAAGTTAAGATCTTCTCTTCTGATTTGATATCAATTATGACGAACCTTCCCTCTGGATCGGAAAAGGATTTTATAATTTGGAAGTTGAAGTTGTTGTTAAAAAGCACACATACTCCTGCACTGGCGCTAGAAAAGCTACTAAACACAGCTAAAATACCCCCACTCTGCAGACCATATGTGTTCTTTGTCTTTTGTAGAATGAATTTCTTGTAGAAAATATACGGAGTATTTTTTCATCTTGAGCCAACGGAAGGTCTCTCGTCTTTTCATGGTATTCGACAAACCTCTTACGTTTAACGAACAAATTACGAGTTCAGCGTTGTAGAGGATAGCTTATAGATGCTTGTAAACAAAGCAGGTGTAAAACGTAGAGATGGTTCAAATATGCTAATAACTTGTATGACTGAAATCCAGTTTGCATAACAACAAAGAATATAGATATTGTCACCAAAAACAAAAAGAAACAGAAACAACACGAACAAGTAAAACAAGAGAAACACAAAAACAAAAAGAAACAGAAACAACACGAACAAATAAAACAAGAGAAACATTAATCGTCCGTTGGTTGGGTTCATACAGAATAGCACTTAGTCTAATACGGGAAGAAGCCGAACGTTCTAGTGGCAATAAAAACAACCTAAATTTAAATTACGTGACTCGCTTAAGCATGTGCACTGGTTTGATGAGGCCTAAGATCTTCAGGGATATTACCTACGTTGTAGGTAATATTGTCAACAATCAACTTTCTATCAACAACTTTTGCGCTCATACCTCGCTCCTTTGCAAGGAACATAGATTTAATTAATACTTTCCTTTCTTGTTGAATTGCCCTGGCATAATCTTGGGTGATGTATATATCCTTAGCTCTCGATGAATCTTTCAGCCTATTTCTTGCTCTGAAAACAGTGTCTCTATCATACCTGCTGAGGAAGCGTGCAATAATTGGTCTTGGAAAGGTATTGGAGGCGTCTTCTGAACGCGGTTTCCCGACTCGATGAACTGCGTGGAGGTGGATATCTTCCACGTTGATGTTCAAATCATTTTGTATTATGTCGTACACCACATCCATGCAGTCTTCGTCGCTACGTTCGGCTACGTTCATAAATCTGAGGTTCTCACGTCTTGAGTAGTTTTCCAAAGCAATAATCTTCTCCTGTTCTTCAAGCAGCTTTGTTTTCAAATTTTCAATTTCAGCTTGATGGGTGTCCATTTTTGTGAGCTTTACTTTGACTAGGTCTAACTCTTGGCGATGAGAGTCGAGGTTTTGTTGGCATGTTTTCTTGTAGTCGTTAAGGGTTTTTGTATCTTCTTGGAGATCGTTGATTGAATCCCAAGCCGACTCTAGCGATTTTTCTACAGCTCGCAGGGACATTTTCACACCTTCGAGTTCTTGTTTCATTTCACACCTCAAGATTGAAATCTCGGATGTCAAGTTTCCAAAATGCTCTTTCATTTGGTTATCTAAACGGGAAAGTTTGTCCATAATTTGCTTAAAGTGCTCCGAACTAAGAGCTTCAGCTTGTTCCTTATCTTCCATCGCAGCGCTGTTAGAACGACGATTTCTTTTTGGTGATGGCGGCTCCTGTGAAGACGAGCTTGACAATCTGTTTTCTCTCTCGTTTCTTTTGGACATTAGAGGCTGTCTGATCCACCTTCAAGTTTTGGCTTTAGTTTAATACAAAGTAACGCGAAAATTGAACGTTGGGCATACTTCCCGTCCACAGATTTACGCAGCGACAATTACACGTCTTGCCGCCATTAATGTTCGACCCAGTCCCCCCCTGGTCTTGCTCGACGTAAGCTGCTGAAGATAACTGAAGGATGTGCTGGAGTATCACGATACTTCGGTAATTGCAAGTCAGTTTCCTTTTTCCTTGTTTTACGTTTCCGCAATTGAACGTTTAAGAGGTTTCTGCCGCTTGCGGAAACACCACTAAGGTAAAAGTAAAATGATGTTGTTCAAAATTCGTTACATCATTGGTGCTATTAATTCAGCCGTGAAAATCCGTCTCTTAAGTACAAGTTCTCAAGTTTCAGTCACAGTTGAAACCAATAAGTGGCCTAGGGTGATTAAGAGGCAGTCTCAGTAAAAGCGGACCGGTCGGTTCCGGTTCGAAAAATAAAATCACCTGATTTTCTGTTTGGTGAAAGGCCTTTATGCCAACGTAACAAAAACGCAATTATTTTGGTTCTTGCTTTTAATTTTTTAGCACTGCAAGAAAAAATATCATTTTGACCAATAGGCACCCAGGTACGCCCGAAATTCAGCCGGCATGATTCCATTCCCGACCGCAGGAATCCCTGTAGTCAGGTATGCAAATAATCTTTGGGAAATAATATGCTATAAATGGAAGTGATAGCAGGTCTGTGCATCCTTATTCCTAAATTAAATTGAACTGTATTTATAAAGGAAACGTGTATCACTGACTGAATTGCTTCTTGTACAAATTCAAAGGGTAACTATATGAGCACAGCCATCCGTGACATGGTTCGAATGCGTGACCGCTAGTTTGTATCAAGTTTCATGTTGGAGATACATAACCTCCTTGATCTTTCGAGCATCACAAACGATTTGAAGGGGAAAACAACGTTTGGACACTGCACTGTGATAAACACTCTTATTGCCTGATCTTTGGCTTACCTTTCTGGTATAAGCAAGAAGCGATTAAAATATTTAACTTCGTTAATGTAATTCTTCGACGGATGCTACAAGAAAGAAATTTGTCGATGTCGCGGGTAAATAGGTAAACGACCGCTTCTAAGACTCTTGGTATAGACAACATTTTTTAGCATTTGTTAGCAGATAAAGGTTCGAACTTGACAAAAATCATGGTTTTGACCTTTAGTATCATCAGCCAGCTGAGAAAAGACGTTTGCAAAATCACTAACTTTCAGCTTGCTCCGCGATTGTGTTTATATTGCCGCATGTAGCGGTCTACTATTCAAATTATTTGACTTCAAACCACTTGAATCTCACACATCTCGTAAAGAAAAGGTTACTCTAGCTTGCTATGCAATTTTTTTTGCAAAATATCACACTCTTGCTTTGCACTGATCGGTTAAAAAACGTAAACAATCACGCTGAATTTCGGGCATACCTGGGTGCCTTTTGGTCAAAATGATATTTTTCTTGCAGTGCCAAGAAATTAAAAGCAAGAACCAAAATAATTGCGTTTTTGTTACGTTGGCATAAAGGCCTTTCACCACACAGAAAATCAGGCGATTTTGTTTTTCGAACCAGAACCGACAGGTCCACTTTTACAGAGACTGCCTCTTAATTAGGTAACCTAGCCAGCACAAAAACGACGTTTCGGCCGTTCGGCCTTCTTCAGGTTAAAAGTTAAAAACTAAAAATTATTTAAATAATTCAGTTTTAGTTTTTAACCTTTAGCCTGAGGAAGGCCGAACGGCCGAAACGTCGTTTTTAGTCGTGGATACGTGAAGCGTAGAAAGGACTATTGCTGTGGGGCAGAATATGCAAATGTGTCACTCACTCAGATGTAAACAAATCGATATGTCGACGGCAACCAGATTGATATCGAGTCAATGCCGGCGCGGAACTTTTCTTCGAGTTCGTCGCGGCAGCACATGCACATGTAACCGAGTTGGTTGAAAGACTTACTGGTGTGACTATGAGAACTGAATGCGAAGAGTTTACTCCTCGAGACGTTTACTCGTCGATCCTCCAAACTCACAGGGGGTTTATAAATAGTGAGCATTTTACGAGTGATTCTTACGAGCGAACCTATGAGCACTCATATCAGCCAAACTATGAATAAAACCGTAAGCTCCGACAAAACTATTGGAACCATCAGTAGCACAACTGATCAGTTCATAATATCCACTGAAAACAGTCTTGAGCTCAAGCAGAACGAAACGCAGTTCGAAGACGTAAAATTACAGAAAGGAAGAAGTAGGTCAAAGTCTACTCGGGTTAGCAAAGGCGCCCGCCGTGATAGAGAACCATCGAGATTACCGTGGAAGAAATTCTGAACTTATTTAACAAGAATAAAGCAATTAAGAGGTATGTAAGATCTCATATCGTGGATAGTGTGCCACAATGGTCAGCTTTGATAAATATTTTATCGTTCATTTGATTACCGTAATTATCTTAAAACCAGAATGTGTAGATGTAAACCAGTTGGAATCACTCGTGCAAAAGGTTCAAGGTTGTATTTTGCAATTGGTTATGTTTATCTTTTCAAAACAAGAACTGCGACACATAAAAAGGCATCTCAAGTATCAGTTGTCTTTCATGATGAATTTGTACGTGTTGTTCAATGTAATTCAATAAAGTGTAAGAAACGAAATCACAAGTATTGTGTTTCAAGGGCAAAGTGATTTACTTCAGGTGATATTGAGTTAAACCCGGAACCTGTTGTTACTCAGGGAAATAATCCAAATAATGTTTTTGAATTGTTACAATCCCGATTAGCACAACATTGAAGTCAATTTGTTAACTTACTCATTGGCTGCCTATGGATACATGTAAGAATGTTTATTTTTGTTGAAGGAATTCAATTATCTTCAAAACCCATGAAGCGTAATGTATCCACGATTTATTCACAGTTTCCTTTGATTTATTAAAGCCAGAACAGTCAAGAGTTCGTCTTCCTCCTCGTCTTCGTATACACCAATACATAAATATATATATATAAAGAGGGGGACTCTATTTAAATGTGTAAATAAATTCTCTTCGCCTTGTCAAGAAAATATATTTAAACACGACTCACGGGTAAATTAGCTAATTGGCTGCAGGCACATATTAAAAACGCATGTAAAGTTAACCAAAGGCTGTATGCAGGTGCACATCAGTCTATCAAAGAACGTCCTAAGTCGCAGCTCCAATCGTAAATTATGTTTTAACCATGGCGGGCCCAACTATTACCATTCAATATTCGCTTTTGATGTGTATTGTTTGGGGAGCTTGGTTCCCTTGGATGCTACTTGCAGATCAAGGTAAGTAATTTTGCTAAAGACGAAGCAAAACTTACACAAATTTGGCGTAACTCACTTTAAAGCGCTGACGAGTCTAACAGAAAAGCTTGAGAGATCGTTGAAATAAACCGATAGAAAGGAAATAAACTGCAGGACTGTTTACCCTTTGGATGTTTCGAACGCGATTATTCTTTAGAAAGTAAACGATTAACAAGAAGACGCCTAAAATGCTGCTTCCTGTGTTATCTGGTGGTCGCTATGGATTTATAGGGAAGGTTAAGAGGTTTGATGGGAGAATACGATGACTTCTTAGCTACAGATAGAAGCCGCAGAAATGTTTCAAAAACCAACACCTTATTTTCGAAATTTTGAGCTGTCTTAAGGAAGTCGACTTTTCAAGGAAATATGACTCGTAGATAAATTAATCACATATTGAACACCGGGATGCAAAGTTAACCGGCAAAGGTTGTATGCCTGAGACGCAGCCCCAGACGTAAATATGTTTTAACCATGCCTTACTCTTACCGTTCAGTATTAGCTGTTGATGTGTATTGTTTGGGGAGGTGAGCTTAGTTCCAGTGTAATGTACTAGCAGATCAAGGTAACTAAGTATTATTTTTCCGGAGCAAAACTCACACAAAATTGGTACTTTGAAATGTTAGCGCTTACGAGTGTGAATAGAAACGTTTAAAAGATCTTTGAAGTAAACACCGAAAGGGAATTAACTGCAAGATTGTCTACCCTTTGGATGCTTGGAATACGATTTTCCGTTTGTTGGAGAGTGAACGAATAGCAAGAACACGCCTAAAGTGCTGCTTGTAGAAGCGAATACCGAGTGATATGTTGACTTCTTTAGCGATAGATTTCGGCCGCAAACATGCTTTGGAAACGAGTATCTCATAGTTTTCGAAATTTCGGGGTGCTGGTGGTTTTAAAGAAGGCACTTTCTATTAACGAAAACTCAAGTTTTCATCTTCATCACGAGCCAGATATAACTGGCAGTTGGAAAAACTATCAAGTCCTGTTGCCAAGTGAGGTCGACGTCATAGGTCTGCAATAGCAAAATTTCAATTTGGATATACAACATCAATGCTTGTAAAAGTCTATAGGAAAATGTGTTTTAATCCTTTCTGGTTGAAGCCCTGGCATCACTGTACGCGGCGCGAGTCCTTCTGGGATATATAACATGAAAAAGACTCGGCAAATGTTTTCTATCCTTTACTGGTTCAAAAATAGAGGACTTCTCATAGTCTAGGTTTGTTTTGTTTCTCATTAGTAGTATTGCTTTTTGTCGTTAGGGTATGCGCCTGTCCAAACGAAGATGAAATATTAAAACAATGTTTATCACACTCGCATTTTGTTCAAACGTTATTTTTATAAGTTTAATTAAGATTTTCAATTTATATATACTTACACCATTTATTTTGAAACATGTTGCTTGGAGACCTTCGAGTTTTAATTAAATAGGTCTTTATTATGTTTTCGTGCTTTCTTTGTTTACTATCCATGCCAGTCCGGCAACCATTACGGAGGTGGAATGATTTTGCCCCACAAAAACACATCGTTTATTTAAGCAATAGACCACGAATTTCTATGGTTTATAGGCTGATAAACCACTCAAGATGTTGGAAGAACACGAGGAGAATCCGTAAATCACGAGCCACAGGCGAGTGATTTATGAATTCTTCGAGTGTTCTTCCAACATCTCAAGTGGTTTATCATGCCTCTAAACCATAGAAAATTATGGTCGATTGCTTCTAGATAATAATTCAGAGAACACGCGAAATTCCCATGATTGAGTTAACTGGCACAATAAGCCATAGCTGATTGACCAATCAGAGCGCGCCTATTGATTACTATATAGAACTGCTTTGTTCCTATTAAATACACGTACAACCGCCTCTTTCATTTCATCGTCAAAAACTGCGTTTTTACCTCGAAATGCTGCTTGATTCAGTCGTCAACGCTTTTTCCCCTTTTATAAATTAGCTGTTTAAGTTATTCATTAGAGTAGCGTATTCTTCGGGAATGAGGTTAGCGATTGACAATTTTCAAAAATATGATTCTCCCTGTTCAATTCAACTCGAACTTCATGATCTCTTTCAACATATCTGTTTCAAAACTTAACGAGTCCCCGATTTGTTTTTTGTTTGTTTGTTTGTTTTCTTTTGCAGGTGGCTGCCCCCGCCGCCTTAAGTTTTTTGACCCAGTTGATGGTAAACGTCTCGAAGGCCACGTGTTTTTGAATCTTTCAATCGAAAAATACACACCATGTGAGTTTCACTGCCTCCTGGAAAGTAGATGCCTGTCGGCCAACATTGGTCCATCAATGGAGAATAACAAAGTTACCTGTGAACTGAATGATGCTGATCATTTACAGCATCCTGATGACGTGAAAGATCACCCGGGGTGGACATACAGAGGCACAGAGGTGAGAAATGCAAGCAATGCAGTAGGTTAAAATAACTTTAATCAGATCATGACGTTAACGATGATCTGTGTGCAGATGATACTAACATAATAGGTGGCAAATTTGGGGTGCGTCGGGGTGCGGCGAGAATGTGATGGTACTAGATTAATACAAGAAATTCTACTTCCTTTGATTAAAAATAGGCACGAGTTATGAAAAACGTTCGTGAACGAGCCTTTGCCAGCTTTTTAGAACTTTTAAAAACACTTGCCTATTAAACACGATTAAAAAGAAATTATATATCGTGGCCTATTTTATACCACATTCACTAATTTACGAATTGTTGTATTACCTTGATTGTGTGTATTTTTCTTAATTTACATTTTAAGCAACTTAAACACGAAAATTTTAAAAGCTAAAAGTGATTAAATTATAGCCAAAGAGTTTCAAAAACTGAAATTTCTCCAGTCATTGGATCGACGATGACTGTGTCATTGAAAATACTAATCCTGGAGGCCATATAGATGGTGACGATCAGGGTAATGAAGGAGAGTTTGAAATGTTCCTAATATGTTGCCAGTACTAAGAAGAAATTGCTTTACTACAGTCATCAGAGTGGGTACATGAGGGGACGCAGCGGACCTTTACTGTAAGTATCGTTTCACGCAGAGAATTTTTCTTGTGGTCGGTGAAGGCGTCATAATCTGTAACACTCTGTGACGTTCATCTGTCAACTGTCCTGTCTGTGGCATCTGGAAAAAGTTTTTCTTTGAATCTATTGTTGTAGTTTCGTATTTTACCTTGAAGCAATGGTTTTTTGTTTCACAAAGGACAAAGGTTCTTTATTGTACCTCGTGGTCAGACCAGAACTCCAGAACGCAATGTTATGGCGCCTAGGAAGGGCTTTACTCCTTTCACTCGGGTAATCAATCCGGAGTTACTTTGTCCGGAAAAAAAATGGTATGTGCTAAGCAGGAGCATTTGTGCTATGAGCCCGAACCAGTTTTTTAAAAGAAGCGTGGTAGTTACTATAGTCGAACCCCGCTATTTCGAAGTCCCAAGGGAAATGGAAAAAAGTTCGAAATAGCGGGGTTTCGAAATAACCGGGGAAGCCTAAAATTCGTAACAGTGAATCATCTTTTAATAAAATACAGTACATTATAAAGAAAGACACTGATTTAATAAAGATACAGCAACTAAATGTCGGAAAAATCAGCAGATGCTTTTACATTGAAAAATCTTTGAATGTTCTGTTGTTTTTGTTTTTTTCTAATACTCTTGTCGATTGTAATTGACAACTGGCTTGTTTGCCGTCGAATCTCGGCTCCCTCGACAGCAAACAAACTGAGATGGCTTAGAGATGAATCATCAAGGAGATATCAAAGGACCTTTGTAATCGCCAAAGAAAATTCAGAACATTACTGTAAAATGTCGAATGATCAGAATACATGAGGTATTTCAGCCGGAAGAACAGATCAGTAACAGTGCGTTTTGTCAGTTTGTAATCGAATTTCTTAGCGGGACACTGCACGTGAGTTAAGCATTGTTAAGCATTGTTAATTACACTCCCAGCTCGAATAAAATGCAATACATTTCCAGCTGTGTTCTTATGTACGTGCTCTGTTTTTGACAGAAATAAGGGGTTGATTTAAGGTGTAAGGGAAGAACGATGAGTTCGAAATAGCGGGGAATTCGAAATAACCGAGTTCGAAATAGCTGATAGTAAATGACTGAAAACATAAGGGTAAATCCAAGGTAATTCGATCTTAGTTCGAAATAGCCGGGACTTCGAATTAACCGAGTTCGAAATAGCGGGGTTCGACTGTAGTTTTCCAGAGGAGTTTGTTCAAGCAGAAATGGACTCATTGCGGCTTGCGAATGGAAGTCCGTATCACGGAAAAGCTTCTTCCGAACGCGAAACTGCAGTAGCGTCATCGTTCGGATTGCTAACGGTGATACTACAGCAAAATTTAGACAAAAGTACCCTTAAGGAGGATGGAACACTCAGTCAGTTAAAAAAGCTTGTCAACGCTATTGATTTTAGGGAATGTGCTCGGCAAGCTAGTCATGACAGCGATCGTCCTCGAGCTGCGCGCCGTTTGGCGATGCCCTCTACACAAGTGCTTGATGCCAGCAACGAGATAACTTCTGCAAATCCCGTTCAGATGCAAACAAGTAATCAGAGGACACCGTCATCCAGCGGCCTTGCAATGCCGGTCAAAAGCTCAGCAAATTTAAAAGAAATTTGCGAAAACACTGACATCGATACACCAGAAAAGGCCATGATGGTAGAGAAACAAGGAAAAGTCGTGATCGGCGATATCAATGAAGTGTGTACTAGGCACAGAGAATCGCTGTCAACAATGCTTTCATTTTTTAGACGATACACAGGCACACTTAAACAATCTTGAAGTTGTGGCAAGTAGTAATGAGAAAAAGAGAAAAAAAAATACAAGGGTACACTGTCCATTTTCAGAAGCTGCACCTTTTCTCAAGCATTGTATTACTTGAAATTTTGATCCCTTTTAGTTCTTATACAAGTTAAGCGGTACTTACTGTTCCCAGACCAACTAAGTGCACTCCGACGAATCATCTGGGCGCCGAAGGCCTTATACATGTAACAGTACTAAAACTGATAAGGAAGCTTAAAAGAATAATAAAATGCACGTGTCAAATTATTCAACTGAACAACACTCATTGTGCTGGCTACCGGCAGTCTCATATGCTTAGACTGCTTCTCCATTACGTCAAAATACTAAGTTTTAACAAGTATACTATTATGTTACATCAAACTGTTTGAGGGGCGTCACCCGCCAGTTCTGATGATGCAAAGTTAAGGGCAACGTGGCAAAAATGATTACTACACTTTTATGTTACATCAAACTGTTTGAGGCGTGTCACCCACCAGTTCTAATGATAAATACAAGTTTAGTGCAAACTGGCAAAAAAACGATTAGTATACTTTTATGTTACATCAAACTGTTTGAGGTGTGCCACCCGCCAGTTCTGATGATAAAAACAGTTAGTTTAGTGCAAACTGGCAATATGATTAGTGTACTTTTATGTTACATCAAACTGTTTGAGGTGTGCCACCCGCCAGTTCTGATGATAAAAACAGTTAGTTTAGTGCAAACTGGCAAAAATGATTAGTATACTTTTATGTTACATCAAACTGTTTGAGGTGTGCCACCCGCCAGTTCTGATGATAAAAACAGTTAGTTTAGTGCAAACTGGCAATATGATTAGTGTACTTTTATGTTACATCAAACTGTTTGAGGTGTGCCACTCGCCAGTTCTGATGATAAATACAAAGTTAAGTGCAAACTGGCAAAAACGATTAGTGTACTTTTATGTTACATCAAACTGTTTGAGGTGTGCCACCCGCCAGTTCTGATGATAAAAACAGTTAGTTTAGTGCAAACTGGCAATATGATTAGTATACTTTTATGTTACATCAAACTGTTTGAGGTGTGCCACCCGCCAGTCCTGATGGAAAAAAGCAGTTAGTTTAGTGCAAACTGGCAAAAATGATTAGTGTACTTTTATGTTACATCAAACTGTTTGAGGTGTACCACCCGCCAGTTTTGATGATAAATACAAAGTTAAGTGCAAACTGGCAAAAATGATTACTATACTTTTATGTTACATTGATCTGTTTGAGGCGTGCCACCTGCCAGTTCTGATGACAAAGTTAAGTGCAAGCTGGCAAAATGTGGGTTTATTTTGTCATTGGGGATTGTTCCAAGAGGTTTTTCACTACATAATTATCCTGATTTTCTCGTTTCTTACAAACCGACATTTCCAAAATCCCAATTCAACCTGGATATTGCTCTCAACTACTATAATTATTAATAAATTATCTGCAAAACACTGTCAACACTTGAATAAATTTGAATAAGAAGAAGCATTTTAGAATCCAACGGATTAATAAATATTACAAGTTTGTGATAAATATTAGTACATGCTAACTACTAAACCACCACAACACAAACCTATATATTAGACTACGTAGGCATAACGTGTATGAATTTAAAGCAACTCTTTCACAGCCATCAGTTACATCAGGTTGACTCTTTTTAAAAAGTGTGAGAAAAAGAGCATGCAATTAATTCTCAAAAACAATACTGAAATATACATGTATGTGCTATTAATATGTTAGCATATACCTTCCAATGTTGATACCACAACCCAACTTTTCCGCCCTGTGCTGCTTGCAACATCAGAGCTTTTCTTGAAAAGGATTTTCGCGGTTGCCTGGCATTGCTCGGGAAACCAGTTGCTTCTGGAAGAGGAGAAGAACGCTTCTTTTGATCCGTTCTTGTATCACACGTTGGTGTATTTGGGTTTTCATTTCCTTCTCCGCGCCTTCTTACGGTTAGCTTGGTTGCTCTTCGCCGCTCCCGCTTTCTTTTTCTTTGCACGAGAGTAAGTGACCCGCACTCGCTTCA
>OX419342.1:3428700-3443700 GCA_948470475.1 Galaxea fascicularis | reverse complement strand
CGTTCTCTTTATATTTTGTTTCGGTTCTAGATGCGTCTTCATGCAAGGAACTTTATGACCAAAAAAAGTAAGTCAGTGATGAATAATGCACATTAACAACTGACATGGAAACAACAATGTTCTGTAATCATTAGTAGCACAGTTCGAACAACCCAGGGTACATATGCTGTTGTAATAATAATAATAATAATAATAATGGTTAATGGTAATTACACAAAGTGGCTCTTACATCGCGATGTCTAATTTCTACTTATAAGTATCATCAATTACAAAGAAATTAGCGTCTCATTAGTTTACTTTCTAATGCGATAGTTACAACTAAGAAAGTTATCAGTCCTAATACAAGAATTCTTTCAATACCCTTTGGAAAAGATAAGTCGTCCAGGTCTCCAAGTGTAATCATTAAAGCCTTGGCCAAATGGGAAATGATTGGTTACCAAACATTATTAAAGAAATGTTTGGTCACTAAAAATGGTGATGTTTGAAGCCCTGGCCAAACGGTTAGAACATGTTTGACCAAACAAAGCCGATCAAACATAATGATGTTTGTGAAATAAATCATATGTACGAACTGCGAAAATGAAATTAAATAAAATGATATAAAATTGAGATTGATCCTCGCAGTTGTGAAAGGAAGATCAAACATTAAAAACAAAGAGCTGCGGGCCACAAAATCTGGTATCTATGAATACAAGTGAATAAGACAACACAGCACGCATGCGCACTCAAAACATGTTTGCTATAGTTGACCAAACGGCCCAAACATCACTTATCAGACACGAGAACAAAAGAAATTATCTGATTGAATGTTTCATCAAGCTTCTGCTAGCGCCCCGTAACTTTTTTTGTTTTGTTTTAGCAACAGTAATTTTTTATTTACAAAACACAAAAACTCCTTAAATAACTTAAAATACAGCTCACTTACACCAGTGACATTACAATAACTACTTTCAGGGCAATACTTACATAACTTACATTACAATACTTACTACTTAGAATACGGTACAATACTTAATCTACTTACAGTACAACACATTACATCATTTATTGACAAAATAATTTTTCCATCCGTTTCCACTTACTTAGAATTTTATCTTGATGAGAAAAGTCACAAGCAAATATTTCAATATTATAATGAAACTTAAGGTAGCTTTGTACACCAGCAAAATCGGGGTTAAGTCCCTCCATTTTGCATTTATATATGAAAAACTTGACTACTACAATAATACAATTAATCGCATTTTTACAAGGCAAACATTCTGTTTAACCCAGGAGAACAGATTCAAGGGAGAATTCTATTTTAATTCCTGTTACCAACCAAATCCAATTTCCAAGGGCACTCCAGGGGAGGGATATCCGGTTACAGTACCAGAAGAGGTGCTCTATGGTTTCAGGTTTACTGTTGCAGAAAAAAGCAGGCTTCGTGGTCTTTAACACCCATTTTCATTAACAATACATTTGGGCCGATAGTTCTATGGAATATCCTATATTGAAAGCTTCTCAGCTTACTAGCACGCGTGCATAAGAAAGGGGTACTGTAATAGGTAGACCAATCTTCGACCGGAGCCTTGATAGATGATTATTCCATTAACACTGCACCTTAGTTGGCTGTACGGAAATCGATTTTCGTAAAGTATCGCAAGTAAAACTGGTCACCTTTTGTGTCCTAAATAATCTCTCTATATTTTGGGATTTGACCCAAGGTAACCGTTTACCAAACTCTCTGATCTTTGACTTCCATGAACTTGGCATTGCGCACATAATGCCATAAGCTTGTACGAAGGTGCACTTTAGATTAAACTTAATATTAATCAATTCGGTTGGTGTCATAAAAACGCCAGATTCATCAACGAGATCATTGACGTAGCGTAAATTTTTTGTGTACCACGTCTTATAAAACACAGGTTTATTCTCTATCGTAATGAACCCATTATTCCATAGTGGCTGTGACAGAAGGTCACTGGCTTCAGCAGTTTTCTGAACATACTCTGCCCATGATTCAACTACATTCCTCCAGAAAGAATTTTCCACTAACGAGCCTGCCAGGAGTGATAAAGATCTTTTATTTAGCAGCCAAACATCGTTCCAATAGAGGCGATCAGAAACTAAGAGACTTTTCCAGTCTGCCCGATAATTTACGTCCCATACTTTTTTAATCCAGCAGATCCTTAGAGCCTTGGCAAATGATCGAATATCGGTCATCTTCAATCCCCCATCTTCTATATCATTAATGATTGTTTTCCTTGCTATTTTATCCCCCTGTCCACCCTAAATAAAGGAGAAGAAAAGTGTTTCCAATTCTTTAAGAAAAGAGTCATTTGGAGTAGGAAGTGTTGTTAAGAGATGTACGAATTTAGATACTGCGAGTGACTTAATTACCTGTGTTTTGCCTATGATACTCAAAATTCTCCAGGACCATGAGTCTAAAAGCTTTCTGACCTCATCTAGCCTTATTCTGTGATTGTACTCCACTATTTGCCGGGTTTCAACAAAATACGTTATCCCTAGGATGTCAAAGGGTTCATTAAATACCCATGCTATTTTTTTCTCTGGAAGTAGTACTTCCCTTGAGAATCTCTTACTACCCAGCCATACTGCCTTAGTTTTTTCTACGTTCACCTTCAGACCAGAGCACTCTCCAAAGAGCTCCATGGTGTCTAGGCATTGGGAGAGTGAAGTTTGGGTTCCATCTAAAAGGAAAAAAGTGTCATCCGCATACTGTCCAAGTAAAAATTCTTCATTATTAACGGTGATGCCATTAATTTGACCGTTTTGTTTTATTGCATCTGCGAGAAGTTCAGCAGAAATAATAAAAAGGTATGGAGACAGGGGATCTCCCTGTCAAACACCCCTCGAGACCGAAAAAGAATTGGAGCAGTGGCCGTTATATAAAATGGAGCTATTAATATTTTGTTAAAAGGTTTTTACCCACCGCCTTATGGTCTCTCCAAAATTAAAAAAACTCTAAGGCCCTGTCAAGAAAGTTCCATTCTGCCGGATCGAATGCTTTTTCAAAATCGATTAATAGCAATACGCCCGCCTGGTTATCTAAATTTAGTTTATCTATAATATCGTAAATTAGTCTGGTACTTTCGGCGATAGACCTGTTTCTGAGAAAGCCTTTTTGGGTGTGTGATATGATGGTTGGGAGAACCTTCTTGATACGATTTGCGATGACAGCAAAAGCTATTTTATAATCAACTCCAAGTAAAGATATCGGTCTCCAATTTTTTAGATAAAACTTTGACTTATTTGGTTTAGGTAAGGTGATTATAAGCGCACTTCTCTGGGTGACCGACATTTCGCCAATGCTATATGAGAAATTAATTGACCGCACCACAGGCGGCCCAGACGTTGTTTGTGATTTACATACGTCACAGTATTGCGTTAGGTTTTGAGCCATTTAAGAGAATGTATGAAAATGGTTCAAAAATCGCTCTAAATTCAACTTGTATTCAAGGATTTAAATAAAAGAAGCTTACCTTAGTCTGCATTTGTGTTATTTTGAAGTCTTTGTGGCAGCTGAGTCGTTCTAAAGTCGTTCTAAAGTCGTTTTAAAGCCATTTTGACGATTTAAACTTTTCCAAGTTTGCTTTCCAGTAAAGAGAAACGAAAGGCTGGCGACATGGTCGGCCTACGGTTCGCACTCGAAGCTCCATAAATTCCACTAAAATGCTCGGAGCCCGCCAAAATTGCCTCACGGCAGCCGTCGATAATTCTTCTTTCTAGTTGCTTCGCCTCGGATTCCAAGGTTTATCTTATCCGCCCGAAAAACGCTCCTTTTCGAACGCTGGCTGCCCATTTTTGCTTTGTCGACATCCGTAACGAGTTATCTTGGCCACGGATTTCAAAATCGTTGGCTTAGCGACCCCTCCGTAACGACAAAGTCGCCCTCAACCGTAGGGAGGCACAGGTCAATTTGCTGTATGCAAATTGCACCGTATTAGGGTCCCTGGGGAAATTACACCGGAAACGGCGGGAACTCACCGCTTGCAGAGAAGTAATACTAGTCAAATATACTGGCCGTTTTATTTTTATAATTGTTCAGCGCTAATTTTTACCGTGCTAACAAGACAGTTTCACGTTGTTGTTGTTCGTTGATCAGTTCTACTCGAGAGCACTTTCTAGTGGAATTAATTTTCAGACATTTTGGCATTCCCATTTCTGTCCAACAAAACAGTGCTTTTCAGCACTAAAATCGCTCAGTTGGTCTCAGCAAAACTGTTTTAAAGCGCTAAAATCGCTCAATAAAACAGTGCTTTTAAGCGCTCAAATCGCTCAGAAACAGTGCTTTTCTTAAGGGCAAAAAGTGCTCAATATAACATTTCTTCTGAACGCTAAAATCGCTCAATGAAACAGTGCTTTTAAGCGCTAAAGTCACGTAACGTAGTTCAATCGTGCAGCCAACTTTGCCTTTACTATTGGTGGAGCCGCTTAGGCGATGTTGGCTAAATTTGGAAGACGCGAGGGACCCTAATACGGTGCAATTTGCATACAGCAAATTGACCTGTGCCTCCCTACGGTTGAGGGCGACTTTGTCGTTACGGAGGGGTCGCTAAGCCAACGATTTTGAAATCCGTGGCCAAGATAACTCGTTACGGATGTCGACAAAGCAAAAATGGGCAGCCAGCGTTCGAAAAGGAGCGTTTTTCGGGCGGATAAGATAAACCTTGGAATCCGAGGCGAAGCAACTAGAAAGAAGAATTATCGACGGCTGCCGTGAGGCAATTTTGGCGGGCTCCGAGCATTTTAGTGGAATTTATGGAGCTTCGAGTGCGAACCGTAGGCCGACCATGTCGCCAGCCTTTCGTTTCTCTTTACTGGAAAGCAAACTTGGAAAAGTTTAAATCGTCAAAATGGCTTTAAAACGACTTTAGAACGACTTTAGAACGACTCAGCTGCCACAAAGACTTCAAAATAACACAAATGCAGACTAAGGTAAGCTTCTTTTATTTAAATCCTTGAATACAAGTTGAATTTAGAGCGATTTTTGAACCATTTTCATACATTCTCTTAAATGGAGCAATACTGTGACGTATGTAAATCACAAACAACGTCTGGGCCGCCTGTGACCGCACTAAATAGTGGCTGAGGACCTTCCAAAAAAATTTATAAAATTCCACGGTAAAACCAGGGGCACAAAACGACCAATTTGTTGAAAAATGTATTATTATACCCCAGTTAATAAAACTAAATGTTATTCAGGCATTTTTAGGTCTTTTTTAATATTGCTGGGAAAAAAAAATATCTGTTCCTTTTTGCCAGCAAGACACAAGATATTTCCCAGCCAGGTGCAAATTGAGCAACCTGCCCAACAACAAAAAAGACAATTTCTTATGTCGCAAGCTCAAATGGGCGTGGTAAAAGCCCTCAAGCCTTCAGTGGGGAGGGTGGGGGGAGGGTGGGGGGAAGGGGGGGAGGGGGATAGAGGACGCAAAAAAATTCTCACAACAATCGAGATTTCGCCAGCCAGCAACACTCACAATGCTACCACACTTCAGTAATTACCAACCGAAACCGTCAGCAGAAAGAAATTTGATAACCACCTCCGAAAAGTAACTGATATTTTGCCAGCCAGCATATACCTGGGGGGGACAGATAAAGTGGGGAACAGCTTCGTTTTGTACCCCTGTAAAATCGTCCATCCCAGGACTTTTTCCATCGCCCATAGCTTTGAGGGCATCTAAACATTCCTTAGCAGAAATGTTACCCTTACAAGAGTCCTTTTCTTCAGGAGTCAACTTCGCCCTTATATTATCTTGATTAAAAAAGGTGGTAGAATGATCTGCCCTGAATTGAGTTTTCCTGGAGGTGTGAAGCTTTTCATAAAAACGCTCCTGCTCCCTAATTATATGGTCTGTGATCTCGGCAGCATCCCCTAAAACAAGCTTAGAAAATAATTTGTTTGTATAATGTCTTTTCTCCAAATTCAAAAAGTATTTAGTGCTATTTTCACCCCTTGCTATCCAATTAGCTTTTGACCTTGTAGATATACCGCGCATTTTATGTTCTCTCAGTTCTTCTAGTTCATTTTGTTTTTGGGCGAATTTCCTTTTTGTTTCTTTGCAGGGAGATACATTTAAACTCTGCTGAAGAAATTAATTTCTTTCTCTAAAGAATTTTCAGTCTTTGTTTGCTCCTTTTTCCTCCATGCTACATAAGAGATAGATTCACTCCGAATTTGAAGCTTAAGTGTTTCAGACAATAGTTGGTCATCAATGGAAAAAGTGGGAGACTGTGATTGTTCTATGTCACCATCCTTGACCAGTTTCACATATGCCGGATCTGACAGTAAAGAATTACTGCATTTCCAAAACCCCCTGCCCTTCTCCTGATGTGTAAATATCATATTCATAACTACTAATGAGTGATCCGTGCGATAGCCAGCACTGGTTTGAATCGACTCCACTAGACCTGTTAAATTCGTAGATGCGAGAAAATAATCTAGTCTTGCTTGCTTTGAATTACTGTACGTCCTCCATGTATTGCTACGTCCAGTTGGTTCCTGAACTCTATACACATCCTGCAGCTCAAAAGTATCGATTAACTCTCGCCCAGCCGGATTTTGAGCGTTCGGATTGTTTTCCTTTAAATAGTTTATCGCGTCATTATGATAGTTTACCACCACGTTCCAGTCCCCGCATAACATAATAGGTTCATTTGACAGTTCCCAATTGATTATATTTTCTTTCAGATTTGTAAAAAATTCGGGCTAGTCCGTGTTTGGACCATACAGCGTAACCAAAGTGCAGCGTTGCTGAAAAATGGAAATACTGATCTAAGACAATATATCTGCCTTGTTGATCACTAATTACATTGTACAACAGATATTCAAATGTATTGTTAAATAGAATAATAACCCCACAACTTTTGCTATCCAGTCTGCTAAATGAAACGCCTCATAGCCCCATTGGGATTTAGACCTTGCTTGTTCTCTTTTGCTATTTTAGATATGCGCCTGCTGTAGACAGTATATATCAAGTTTTTTTGCCGGCGAAGCCAATTGAAGACGTCTTTTCTTTTCTTTTCTTTTCTTTTCGTCTGCTAAACCTTTACAATTCAATGTCCCGATCCTCAATCTAGAAATTTTGTCCCAACTGAATTTATATGTTATGATCTGTTAATCCTGAATACCTTATTCAAACGCCACGGGGTAGAAGCGATTTGCCAGCGCAAAGCCAAAGCTACAGTAGATACATATATGCATATGTAAAACGATTGTTAGCGATTGCAGCCTCTGGCTTATAGTACTGATGTCCTGTGCTGCGACTCACGCGGACTAGAAATATTTAGACAAGATGTTAACAGCGAGATAATTATGTTATTTTAAAAACTTAGCTGTTTCCTTAGTTCATCCTGATGCTTGAACCTGACCAGCCACGACTAGTTGAATGAATTGGGCCTTCTGTAAATACTTTAATTTCGCCTCCTTTTGTTGCTGAATGGGCAGCTCACTTTTCTTCTTGAGTAATCGGCCTCTAAGTTTGGAAAGCTCTGGTGGTAGATCGACCATAACTCCATAACCTGATCCCTTTGGGAGCTTCCTGGCAAGATTAAGAATATAATCGCGCTGTTGTAGGTCGACAAACCTGATGATGATCGACTCCTTAGTCGCATCCCGGCTTCCACGAACTCTGTGGCACGCTGCGATATTAATATTTTTTACTTCACCTGGGTCCATCTTAAGAGTAGTCAGTAGTGTTAAAGAATTCTTGAATTTTATGTCTTGTAGCTTCGGAAGTTTCCTTAATTTCCCCTGTAATACCATGAACAATGAGATTCCATTACTTTCCCAAAGATTCAGGGCAAGAATATCGTCGCGAATTGACTTGTTGTTCTTTTCAACCTCTTCTATTATCCCGGGTATCGTACTTTCTTTCATCTCCAACTGCTCATTTTCAAAGTGTGACATCGCCTTCTCTAATTCCACGACTCGGTCGGTTGTTTCCTTGAGTTTCTCACGAATCTGGCAGAATTCTGCTCCTATATTTGCGTGGAGTTTGGCGAAGCATTTCGAGATATCCTTTACTCGCGGGTCCAGAAGGAACACAATACCCATGTGGCTTGAACAGGCGAAAATAAAGACATAAGAAAAACGAAAACTCGCGCCTTTCCGGGCTTACCTTCGGACCGCATGGTCGAGACTAAACAACAACAACTGATTGCGCAAGCGCATGATGACGGAGCCGGGCTGTCACACAACGTGACAGCTAACAAACTAGCGGCGCGCTAGGGCCGCTACAGACCTTGTAGAGTTCTTCGAGTGAACACGTGTCTGCCGGAGTTTCTGATATTTTCGCTTGAAAAGCTACCAGTTAGCTTCTTACGGGCATTCTAACCGACCACAAGTGCTATTACAATGTTTTTCGCTATTTATTTGATGAAATACGCGCGGTCCAGACAGAACTAAGCGGAGCTCTAAAATCCACGTCTATCCGCCATCGCTTTACTTTGAATACTCGCCTAGACCTTTATTTGAGGTCAGGTAAAAAAATTCTCGAATCGCCTTATGCAATTGTGGATATTTCTCCCCCCATAGTTTTAGGCAAGTGAAAAACAAGTTATCCGGTGACGAATTGGAGACCACCTTTTCAGTTTTTCAAAACAGTGTTGTTAGCCTAAGTCGTATAACCTTGAAAATCTACAAACTCATCTTCTGTGGGAGCTTGAATTTCACTTTAACATTATTGGAATCATTGAGACAAAAATTACGAATTCAAATTTGCATACATGTACTGCCCAAATACCAGGTTATGTGTTTGAGTGCGTTCCGACACCTTTGGCGTCAGGAGGTGTAGGTATGTTTATTAATGAATCGCTTAATTATTGAATTTTAGAGAAGACTACTAATGAAGCTTTTCAAACATTGTGGATCGAGATTTCCTTTGTCAGCAAATAAGCTGACTTTAAAAAAAAAAAAAACAAATGTTGTAATTTTCTGCCCTACTCAAAAAAGATTAACTTATCAACCTAAAATCATAATATTTGATAACGAGCAAAATGAGAACGTGCCCTTAGGGCGTAAAGAGTTCGTTAAATATCTTGGAATTTTGATCGACCATAATCTGTCTTGGAAACATCATGTGGATCATGATGCTCTGAAAGCCAATAGAGCGGTAGGATAAATTGCTAAATTAAGATATTTTGTGCCAACGCACACTCTTTTAACCATTTATCGATCTTTTATAGCACCCTATCTAACTTATGGCTTTGTAGCCTGGGGTCAGACGAGTAAACCTTCTCTCCATGATAAGCTACTCAAGCTTCAACCTTTACCTTCCGCTTTACCTATTTTTCTAACCGTAACGAGCATGCTATCCCTCTTTTTATTGATGCCAATATCCTACCCCTAAGATTTTCTTATTATGAATATATTGCTAACCTGTTGTATAATGTCCGACATGGAATTTCACCGAAACGTATCGAAGCTTTACAGTGTCTTTAGTATCCATTGATATAACCTTCGATCCTCTGAGTCCCACAATCTCTGCATTTATAAAACATTTCCGACTGTCCATCCATACTAATTCCTTTTCAAGAATCGGAGCTCAAGAATCGGAGCTATGAAATTCCCCTCTATCCAGATCATCATCTCAACATAGATAGTCTAACATGTATGCAGTTCAGGTTAACCATAGTTAATTAACCACCTTATAATAGCATAAATACTGTTATTTACTCCTTATGTGTAATTATTATTAACTGAAACTTAACTGTAACTTACTGCTTATTTTGAAATCACTAAGTAACTGTAACTTCCATCTCTAAGCGTACCGGCCTAGATTACCCTTTGATATCTGGCGATTTCCTTAAATTTGTATGTAAATTGTTTTTCGTTTTGTTTGTAAAAAATGTAACATATTGACTGACAGACTATATACTTGTTGACTGAGTGGGAGGGCCGGACGGGAAAATATTTGGCTCAAGGTCATGGCCGGTACGGACCGACAGCCAAATATTTTCCCGTCCGGCCCGAACTGACTCAGTCAATAAGCATTTTATCACATGGCCTCCTCAGACTCTTCATGAGCGCGTAAAAAGATGAACTTTTTACAAAAAAGCACCTAATTTGCACATAAAATTGATTAAATATGTTGTTTGTATTTGCTTTCTGGTTGTAAAATAAACTTACATGGTTAGACGCGACGAAATCCTCTAAAATCGTATCGCGCGGGTCGTACGTGTTCCTAAGAGGGTCGTACGGCTTTTTCCGGTCCTGCTCGCGCAAATGCATACGACCCTCATACGGGGATTTTCTCAATAGTTTTAGAATGAAAGCGCGCGGGGGGCCGTAGGGGTCATATGATAAGGGAACGTATGTATGTATGTGTCAGTATGCATGTATGAAAAATAAATAAGCACAGATTCATGCATGGAGTTCAAATTTGATCAAACATGATCCAAACATGATCAACCACAATCAAACAAGGTGGCACTAAACGGTAAAATGTTTGGTCTCTCTTTAGATCCAACGAGAGCAAAGCCCACCCACTCTACATGGATAACCAACTTATCAACGTCTTCTGCCTAATGACTGCGGCTCATGACGGAAATGGAACATGTGGAGAAGGCGGTTGGACGCTGGCTTTGAAAACTGACGGCCATAAGGTATTCCTAGGTTGATTCGTTTCTTACAGCTTTTTCTCTAAGTTCGTCTACATGAAGTGTATTGGGTAAAGTGTTTACTAAAGGAAAGTTTGAATTTCCATGAAGGGTCTGAAAGAGTTTTGCATCGGCTCAGTGAATTAACCTTCTTTAGTTCACCTTCAGATTAAGTGATCCCTTAACCCCAAAACGTCCTCCGCACCTCACCCTGTATCAAAAAATGACTGTTTCCAAAAGGCTTTTGAAAACTTGGGTTGGTCTTTTATATAGCATGGTAGTATAGAAACCTCACTAAAAAGGTGCAGCGTAGTTGTAGGTATCTTGTTTTTGTGTCTTAAGGTACATTAGAGTCCTTTTCAACTGAGTGTCTTAAAAACAAAACGAAGCAATTACTGCAGCTCAGCCAATTATCAGACTAAAGCAGTACCATGAGCCAATCCGCAGAATTACAACCAATGCCATGTAGCCAGGGCAAGCGCAGTAAAAAACGCTCGTGAAAATGCGTGCAACTCGCGATTGGTATTGGTTTCACTTCTCATTGGTTACGAAAGTGGTTGGCCAATCACAGGGTGAAGCTATGCAAACAAAAGCAAACGCAACTACCAATCAACGCGCTAAATAGTCGCCATGCAAACGAATATCGCCTTTAGTGCTCTCTTCTATTGATTTGATAGCCAACTTTTAAGTACACATCCATCCTCTGGGAAAGCAAGGATTCTTTCAACATCAGTGGTGGCGAAACTGGATTCGATGCAAACGAGACGAAGCTACCGACCTACTGGAACACATCCTTCTCCAAGATCTGCCTCGGGATGAAGATTGGGGAGCAGATCAACTTCATTGCCATAAAAAAGGAAGCCACTTCGTTGTATTCAATGATCGCTGACGGAACATACCGCAATACCTCACTGGGACGTGCCACATGGAAGAGTCTGGCTGGGGCTAACGCGTCTTTGCAGAGGGAATGCAACATGGAAGGATTTAACGCTAATGTCGACAGCAAGTATTCCAAAGCAAGGATAGGCATCATTAGTAACGGCGTAACTAATTGCAGTGACTGTGACTCCAGAATTGGGTTTGGTACTGGAGGAGATCCTGATGATTCCAACACGTGTGGGAACGAATGTGGTAATGACAACGGAGACCACGGAATTCAAAAGATCAGAGCCATGGGATATATCTTTGTCCAACAATATGGAATCCACTTGCAACTGAACGGTTTACTAAATTATATAATACTTAACCTCCTTTTCTTTTTCAGGCTCAGATGCGCTCAAACGGTTTTTTTTAAGATTTCTTATGTTTAATATACTTTGGTTTGGAAAGAAGTTGGAGCAGTAATGGAGGGGAATGCGTTGCCAGGAAAATATGTCGGTTTTTTTTTTTTTTTTCAAAATAGGCCAACATCATGACATGAGCATAATGTGATTTTATCTCGAGGCCCGTCAAAGTTGAGTATTTAGGTTTGCCTTTGCATGGGACAATAAATGTTACGATTATGTTAGGGCCGATTACACCGGGAAACTTCGGATAGGCCGTCGTTGCTCAAACGTTTCGTGTGGCAAACCTATTTGCGGGATTTAAAAGTGTCATAATTTTTTACTTTTTTTTTTCCTGAAATTTTTGCGACACGTTAACTCAGCGATTTTGATAAATCTATATTTAAAGTCCTCTTCACTTTGGTGATTTCACGAACTGGAATTTTAACAAACGTATACGCTTACGACGATGAATGTCACAAATAGGCTTTTTCGTGATAAGACCATCGTTAAACTTCTGAGGTAGAGAAAATAGGCCTGCATTTCGGCCTTAACTCACTTAAGCCTGCGTTACAAAGAGTATCGTTTGTAATGTGATTGTTGTTAGTAGAATATTCAGTAATGTAGGAAGTTGCATAAGAGTATGTATTTCCTTTGAGTACAAATTTCCTATTGTTGGGCCACGACGGCTTGAACAAGAAAACAGAGATGTGTTGGAACAAGGTGTCCTCAAAGTTTGAAGCTTTTCAAACTTCGACCGATGACGGCATCCAACTAAGTGACCAACGCACCTAATATGTTAATTAGGCCCAACTATAACAGGAGTATTTGCAAGGTCCTCAAAAGAAACAATCCAAGGAAATATTCATATCATTATTCATAAATTACGCGCGAAACGCGTGCTACAAATAGAAGCTCAACTGAGCATTGTTTTACACGTATTCCAGCTAAAAGCCTTTTCATCGATATTTATTCACCATTAAAATAATTTTCACGGAACCGCTGTTCATCCACAACAAAAACAGAGCCGATACATAGAAAACACTCTCTTCTTTTCTCTTTTTTCTTTGCCCAGAAACTACGTTGCAATAAATAGTCATGTGATCGACAAATGTTTCCTTTCCCTGGATTTTTCCTTTCCATTGGGTTCCTTTATTACGTGTTATGTATAGTCTTTAATGACACAATTATTCTACTCGGGCTTGCTGAATATACAAACGAGTGAAATGACAATAACCAACTCGGCACTACGTGTCTCGTTCGTTATTTATCACTTCATAACTAGCCGGTGCCCTCGTAGAAAAAAATGTTAAATACCTTTCATTTTACCCAGAAGGCAGGGCAAATGATATTTCATGGCAGTGCAAGTCTTATTTATGTCAGTACTAACTTGCATCTCTGCATTTTCGTATCGAGACGGGGAAAGTATTTTTCCGAGGTCCTCCTCCCCTAAAACGTCAGTGTTTCGTGCAATAGGCTAAAAGCAAGCCAAACAGAAGGTCATCGATTTTCGAAATTCATTTTTGGCCAGCATAACTGTTTTTAAAATTTTGTCAATGAACTGTGGCTGTGCATGGCTGACGTTAATTCATTTTATGCCTCTTGGATAACCGGCTTGCATACCATTGGATAATATTTGTAAACCTTAACAAAATAAATAAAAGATCACAGCGTGCACTTATCATGTGTGTGAAGACTCATCAGGTGTGTACGTAGAGTTTCGTATGACGACCGGAAATTCTAGTGCCAACTCTTTTTCTTTCATGTTTTCGGTTCTCATGCCCTGGGTTTCAGTGGAGTTCAGTTAGTAGTGATAGCAGTATTCGAGAAATACTGGGAGAATTGCTTCAACCTATCGGCGTAGCGAAAAGTTAAGTTGCCTCCCTCGCCCGGAGGGTGCGGGGGTGGTGGGGGGAAAATCGCGCCCGGGAGGCGGTGGGGAGGCAACTTTTCGCTACCCTGAGAGGTTGAAGCAATTCTGCCGGTATTTAATTCACAAAAAAGGGGCAGCTCCAAACTGAATGTCATTGAAATGTATCCGGAAGGTACCGGTCCGTCATCCATGGGATCGAAATTTAGAACCACTTTTCACAACAATTAAAAATACATCCGTCAAATTTGCTCAACAAACGTCATTCAGTGAATGTCCACCAGCTGAAACTTAATATTTAGAGTTACATAGCCACTAAAGTGACCCGTATAAGCGGAAGTCAAAACTCTGCTGGAAACAGTATCAGAAAGCCGAAAGCCCAAACAGCTCAGAATGTTTTTCCTTTTGTGTTGTGATGGCCTACCATTTGTCCTTATACAAAACCCTTTCGTTGAACAAACTAAGCACGTGCTGGAAAGTTCCACGGAACTGCAAAGATGCGTCAGTAAAATGCGTCGTTAATTGCTGTTTAATTAACTTATTGGGTCCCAATTGGCTACAACTTCAGGAAGCGTCAATACTGCGAAACATCACACTTTTGAATCCCCCGCAGTCAGCTTATGATTCACGCTTCGTTGACATGTTTATCAGACTATGCAGAATTTCTGAGCTGCAGATTGTCGCATCTTCTCCAATGTGAACCTTTTGCCACCATGCACTCAGTGACGTTTGTGTTTTGGATCTTGTTTTTTGGATCTGATCCTACAGGAGAGGATATATTATCATTACTTTCGACAATCTTCGTTTTCGATTCCGTATTGAGGGTACAATATAATATAACATATTTCCCATATCCCTGTTGAAAGTGACATCCTAGCCGGGGCTCTTTCGTTCTGTTTAAACTCCAGCAACAGCAAATATCAGTTAGTCCTTTGATTTTATACAGTCAGGGGATCAACTCCAGTTTAAGAAAGATGAGATAAAACCGATTCTTAAAAGCTACTCAGAGAAGCTCGAAGAAAAACATGTAGCTCAATCACCTACTGCGAGCAAAAGATAGAAAATTTGTTTTAACTGTACCAACAAACTGAAATCGAAGTACGCCTACATACTGAATATTCGAATATAGGTTTAAAAATGCTATCTTTACTCGGCTAAAAATGGTAAAAGGAATCGAATAAATGGCGTAATTGCAATGCAGTATAGCGGCTTTGAATATTTTCCCACCAAATCTTCGTCGCATGATTTGGTTTTCCAAAGATCGTA
>OX419342.1:3401200-3426200 GCA_948470475.1 Galaxea fascicularis | reverse complement strand
ACAATCAGAGTAAAGTTTGGAGACATTAACTTTCAAGAAAGTGCACGCACCGTTAGGGTTTCAGCAATTAATAGCAGGAACTTAAAGGATCGATAGTAAGAATATGTTTTAGGCCGAATAATAGAGGACCATGGGCTACCCAAAATGCAAAGGGCGTGTTAAGATGGGCGAAATATGTCTGTCATGGAGATAATGTTGGACTAAGTAAATACTTTGCCTTCATCAATACACTTGGGCGTCTTTTCAGGTTTGAGTTTCAAACTTTCATGTGGATGTTTCATTTATAGGAGCAAAAGACAGTATGACCTTATTTTTCTTTTCGCAGTTAACCTTTCAAAAATTACCGACCTACCGGAACACATCCTTCTCCAAGATCTGCCTCGGGATGAAGATTAATGAGAACCTCAACTTTGTTGTTATAGAAAAGGAGGCCTCTTCCTTGTATTCACTGATCGGTGATGGAACGGAACGCACCACCTCACTGGGTCATGACACGTGGAAGAAGCTAATTGGTTCTCAAGCTTCTTTGCATCATAAATGGGACAAAGAAGGGTTTAACGTTAAGGGTGGTGACTTAACATATGCTAAAGCAAGAATCGGTATCCTTGGGAACCACCTCTTACAAGGGGTTTACTCTAAATCCAGAATCGGGTTTGGTACTGGAGGGAAGTTTGGCGACACTCAGGACACGTGTGGAAGCGAGGCTACACACAAGGTAGACAATGGGTACAAACACATCAAGGTGATGGGTTTCATCTTTGTTCAGTGATAGGAAACCTTTTTAAACGTAACTGAAGATCACGACAAATTCCGGACTGGGTAACAAGCGTTTCAATGCACTTTTGGGAAGAGCCTTTTAAAGGAGGAGCTTAGAGAAGGTTTTGGCGGGTAATTGTGGAAGTAGATTTGGAACTCAGTTTGAAACTCACAGAAACATTTCCAAACAGGTAACCCGCGGGTCAATGCATATATCTCCATATCAATTGATGTAACGATAATACAAGTAGTGGGATTATATTTGAGTGACAGATTTTTTAGATTGCGAAATTTAGTTCTATTAATATTGTAGGTTGGATCGTCTTCCGCGGAAAATTAAAGAACAAAAAAAAGAAAAACAAAAAGAAAGAAGCGTTTTGAATGGGCCATTTCCGAGTTCGCTCGAGCCTCTATTTCAAAGCGAGTCAAAGTGCGAAAGTTTTGTGATGGTAATAAGTTCAGCGTTCCATATGAGCGAAAACTCATTTTCATTACAAAGACTTCGCACTTAGACTCGCCAGCTTTCGGAAATGGTCTATTAGACTTTTTCAGACCGGGCAAGGGACAACTGAGGTCGGGTACACGTAGCAGAATGGCTAAACTGCCTACATCGATTTCAGTTTTTCAGACCTTTCCGCTTTCCTGTAAATATTCACTTTCCAGCGGCATCTTTTCCTTTTGAAGATTAATGTGTTTTTCCTTTTGGTTTTAAGATGTTTTCAAAAATAACCCAGGAAAGTGTTACAATTGCCTTTTTTGAAATAATAATCTAATTCCTGAATCATTTAACATTAGACGATTGAGTCACAACAGCTACAACTTGACTCTTCCCAAAAGATATAAGAAACTGAAAAGCAATTATGTTCAACTAAAGGGTAAATTCCAGTTACATAAAGTGCGATGATAAATTAATTATTTGTTTGTTTCTTGTTGTTGTTGTTGTTGTTTTTAGCTACAACAGTTTTGCGGTTGTACTGTGAAGTCTTTAGTAGAATCCTTAGGATTGGTCACTAGATTATGCTTAAAATCCTTTAAACCGTAACAGTGATCAGCATCAAATTTCTCCTTGTAATATCGACGCTTTATAAAACAAAGTGGTCCCGAGAATTAAGGACAGGATCACACAAGATGAATTTGTTTGATATATTAACAATTTCTCCCTACTAATTCAATGGGAAATATGTAAAGGCAACAAATGAGAATTTAAATTTTGATCTTAGGATTTAAAGGATTAAAGAAAGGCAATACTTGTCTTGCGTATCTGATCGCCTCTGATATTAACTTTAATAGCTGATTCGGGACCTCAAAATACTTGAGACACTGTACGTCATTTGGCCTTTAATGATGTTTCCGGCATGATTTTCTGCTTTCCCTCCCCCTCCCCCTCTTATCAAAGTTACTGACAGTGCAACACCATGCTCGAAACTTTAAGGAACAACATTGAAAGGGGGAGAGGGAGAGGGTGTATACTGTGTCTCACAGATTTCTTTGACAGGAGCGTTTTAGAGAAAGAGAAGGTGTTTTTTAATGCGAATGTCTCAACAATTTTGCAACTGGTTGTAGCTACCACCTAGACTTGCCTCTTCACGAGGTCTTGCTCGACTTCAGCTAATACAATGAAACTCGAACTCGAGACTGCTAAAACTGGGTTTTATAAAACCTTAACTTAAAAGAAGCCAACTTTTGCTCTTTCTCTTGTTTCCTTCCAAAATACTGAGCATGTGGTAACGAGCAAAGAAATTGTTTACTAAAATACAATTGCGATCGCCGACCGAGCTTTTTGAGTTTGTTACTCACGGTAATTTAAGTACGACAACCGTTTTGTTTCAAACGTTACGTTGTAAATACTTTTCTGGTGAAAGCTCTTCAGTTTGGGAGGCTGGAGGGGTCTGAGCTGTGTCGGGAAAGGTTCGAAAGTGATTATTCTATCAAGATCAGGTCGGCTTCTCAACACATCTGGGACCTGCGAATGCAAATGCAAATGCCACGAGTTTAAAATTTTTGGCGTTTCGGCTGAAATGGAATATCCTTGACGAATATTTTAAATCTTTTCTCTTTCCTGAAAAATCTTTCATTTTCCGGTCGTAACATTTTTCTTTGTAGATTATTCTACTTTATTTATTCTCGATTTTGAGATGTTTTGAAGAATAATTCAGAAATCGAAAGCGTTAAGATTGCCTTTCGGAAATAATGTACAATTCCGTCAATCATTTAACATCAAATGATTGTGTCACATCTGCTCCAGCTACAACTTAATTAACTCTTCCCAAAAGGCGAAAAGCAGCTATGTTCAACAGCTAAAGGGTACAAATTCTATGCAGTTATAAAAAGTACGAGAACAAATTTCTAGTTTTTTTTTATTATTATTATAATTATTTTACTCACAACGGCTCCCTTTGATCCAATCCTAGAGATAAGTCACATCCATTATGCTATAGCTCAACCAACCCACACCAACCTTAAATTTGCCTTTTAATGTTATGTATTCTGTCGAGAATCGTCGCTGATGCTTTATATGTGCCTTGCAGCTGTATGTAAAGTTAACACTTCTTATAAAGTTGTTGTTCTGATTGAAAAATTTGGTACATCAGTTCCTAGTAAATTTTAGCCCTCTCTATAATTAATTAGCCGAATTCGCCTGCGTAATAAGCGAGATTAAGACCCACGAAAGAAAGACAGGAATTGTAGTGGAAACGGCTAACGAACTGAATTTAACAGAAAAAAAGTGTGAAATGTCTAAAATAAGGGATTTGAATTTTAGTTTCAAACGGTTTTTTTCTTCTATAGTTTATTTATATAGCCGGTTGTTGTGAATTTTCGTATTCTATTTAATTTAAGAAGTGCATGGAAAGAGTCAGAACATGCGTGACTGGCACCTTTTGACAAATTATTGAGCAAGTGCGAAATCTCTTAAATTTGTCATCATATTAGTTTCTTCTTAGTTTTTGGAGCGTGGCCATCCTTGATGATCCGCGGGTGAAAGGGAGTTGTCAGAATGACAAAGTTTAAGTGTGCAATTTTTATGTGAATTCCAACTTGAGTTCATCGTCAGTGCTGCTGTTGTTTGCTCGTGGTTTCCAAGCGGGCAGCTTTACAGCACCTTAATACGTGCAGGAAGAAAAATCAAACGCTTTTGCAACAGGAAGAATAGGAGGCGCTACTGAAATCAATAACTTGTCTGAAGCAAGAATAATTAGCATACCGAAACTTGGTTTTACCAACTGAGTTGATAAAACCAAATTTTCTTGAAAAGGTAATAAACGTTTTAAAAACAGGAATTAAGGTTGACGAGACAGGACAGAGGGATAGGCAGGCCCTGTTGCATATGAAGAAATTGTATTTTTGTAGTTTTTTCTTGTTTACTTAATGTGTTCGGGCACGATGCTGAATCCCCAATGTTTATCCACATTTCTTTACAAAACCTTGTTCTTAACAACAACAAAAAAATTCAAATTCAGACAAATGATGCCATTCACAAGTTCACTGTATTGTCTCCCATTATGATTGGCAAGAAGACGCAAGTTGCTAATAAAAACATTCTATAAGACTGGTAGGCTTTTACAGTAATACATCAATAAGAAATATTATTACTTTACGAATGCGCAGTTTCGAAGAGGACCATCCTCGTTGCTGGAGACGTCTGTGTTTGGATCGACCGGAAGTTACTTCACCAAAAGGGAACCCCAAACCGTTTTACATTTCAATTTGTGATCAGGGAAATACTGAAACTGTACTCACCTGTACTTCCCTGCCAAATCAATGATGAATTCGCGCTCAAACCAAAACGCACTTTTTCCTCCGTCATTGATTCTAGGCCGTTGCTTTATAATGGCAGGTCGCTTTATATTCTGTGCGCTCACAGAGTTCATTAGATAATTGAAAAGGCAGAGATAAACAGTTGAACTTTGCTTTATTGTATCCAAATATTTTTCCCTAACAGACAGAAGACACATTAAAAAATTGATATTTTTTACCGAGTCGAGTGCTTCGGTTCTCCTCATACTAGCTATGGCCCTGTGCCATCGTCAGCAATCCCCCGTTGTTTTGCTAATTGGCGCATTTTACGTTGTGTGAATGAGGGTCATTACCAGTTTTAGACAGGAAGAAAAAACAAACATTTTAATTTTAAAACAGGAAGAACAAGAAGCATTACTGAAATCAGGAATATTTAAGGGAAATAAAGGCGTTTCAAAAACTGCAATTAAGCGGGTTGAATAGACAGGAAAGTAGGGTAGGCAGGCCCTGTTGCATATGAAGAAATTGTATTTTTGAACTTTTTTGTTTGCCCAACGCGTTTCATAGCGCACCATGCTGAATCACCAACTATGTTGTTTATCCACATTTTATTACGAAACCTTGTTCTTAATTAAAACTATTCAAATTCAGACAGTGAACTGATACATGAATAAGAACGAGTTTCTTCTTCAATAGGCCATCATTGGTGGGGGTTAGGGGTGGGGGGTCTTAATTTTCAATTTGAATTGATCAACATTGTAGGCTGCTTTATAATGGAAGGTCGCTTTATATTCTGTGCACTCTCACACTTAATGCGATAATTAAAAAGGCAGAGAATAAATAGTTAAATTCTGCATTATCGAATCCAAATATTTTTCCCCAACAGACAGAAAACACTTTAATTTTTAGCGAGTCGAGAGCCTCGATTCGTCTCATACAAGCTACGATCCTGCGACTCCATTGTCAGCAATCCCCCGTTGTTTTGCTTGCAAGCGTTTTAACTTGTGTGAATGACGATAATTAACAGTTTTAGCCAGGACTGAAGAAACAAACGTTTGAAAAACAGGAAGAACAAGAGGCATTACTGAAATCAATAACTTGTTAAGAATAATATTCGCACACCAAATTTTGGTTTTACTCTCTAACAGACAGAAACCACATCCATTTTTACAGAAACGAGTGCCTCGGTTCGCCTCTTACAAGCTACGGCCGTGTAACATCTTTAGCAATCCCCCGTTGTTTTGCCAATAAAGGCGCAATTTTGCTTGCAAGCGTTTTAACTTGTGTGAATGAAGATAATTAACAGTCTTAGACAGCCGAAAAGAAACAAACGTTTTAAAAACAGGAAGAACAAGAGGTATTACTGAAATCAATAACTTGTCAAGAATAATTCGCACACCAAATGTTGGTTTTACTCCAGGGGGGGGGACACTCCCCCATATAATCTATATAGGGATGTGCCGTCCCAAAGGGTATGGTTTCTGAGCCCTTTTGGTCTGAAAACTGAAGTATAGATTTTGACCATTGTGGTCTGAAATCGGGTATCCCTTTCAAGGGAACAACGAGAGTGTACAAACGTCTTTGTCTTTTGCTCCAACTGAATAAAAGAAAGAAAGACGTAAACTAAGTATATCATTTGAGCTGAATTTTACCAAGTCTTGGCTTCGGCACTGATGCTTAATTACGCTACAACAAAGCCTGTAGGACATTTTGTAACCGCAGTGTCTGAAAACGGGCATGGATTTTAGAAGCCAGATCTGAAAACGTGTGTTGAAATGACATATTTTGGTCTTAAGTAGAGTAAGTAGAGTCAGGATTTGTAGGACAGAACAGGACGGCACACCCCTACCAAGACTTCAGTGCACCCCCCCCCCGGGGGGGGATCTACCAACCGAGTTTATCAAACCAAATTTTCGTGAAAAAGAAAGAGACGTTTAAAAACGGGTGATACAAGACAAGGTACAATTATAACGTGTGTCAAACAACTAATGGTTAGCATTGAGTTTTAAACCTTCATTTACTGAAGCTGCTGTTGACCTCTCGATGGTAAAATAGTTACCAAATGCGGTGCAGAAATTAATCTTTAAACAGGAAAAAGAAAACAAAATTTTTCAAAACTAAAACAGGAAGACTAAAAATTATTTAAGAGCGGCGTCAGACAGACGTACATAACATAAAGCATAACGCGATCGCCTGACGCTGCCTTGTTTGATTCCGTCAGGAGATTCAAATCAACAAGATCGTTTCGTGCTACAATTATTTGTAAGGTAAATTTGGAAATTCGGTCAGACAGGACTCCTCTGCTCCCTGTGGCTTTGCAGGTGACGTTCCATTTTGCTTCAACTTACAGAGTCTGACCATACAAACTTTGCCAGTGCGAGACATCGTGGAGTTAACGGTATGTGGAACTTTTGACTAGACCCGACGAATTCCATATAACTGGGAACACTGACAGCTTATCTATATCAGTAGAAAGTACGTTTAACATTGAGACCAAAAGGGCGCGATGTTTCTCAGCAGGCTTGGCTCCAAAAGTTAGCCCGTATAATTTTGGCAATCTCCAGCGACTCGCATAACTTTTGTTTTGATAGAAGGCAGTGCAAATAACTTTCTGCAAATTCCGATTGGTGACCTAAATTCGGGTCAAATGGACTGAGAAGTCCGTGTCTCAGTTGATATCGGTATAGCGGTACGAAATTTCTGCTCCTGTCATAGACTGAGAGCACATTTTCTTAGAACCCTTATTCATGTTCGTGTTCCGGTTTAGGAGGAACAAGGCTTTCCAAATTGATAAAATAGAATAGGTTCCAAAAATCATGATTAACGTCAAAAGTTTACGATTATTCTGTCACACTGTCTCAGATCAGTTAGCAAAGAGGAACAGTACACATATATAATCTAAAGTCAAGTAAATGCAACTGTGCCAGGTAAAAGTTTTCGAGCTCATTGCGACAGAGTACATTTTATTTTCATGTAAAGCGCTGATTAAGTTCTGTGATATATTACGTTAGGTCCGTGTGTCAGACATGGCCAGTTTTAAAATATCCAATGTATCATTCGCTTTTGAATTTGGCTTCAGATCAGGTAAAGCTGGTTAGCAATGAAACGCCTTAACATTTTGGATAAGGGGGTAGTTTCCGCGAAATAAACTGTCGTGCTGCGTCGCTTGGGGAGTCAGTGTAAACAAGAATTCACCACCGTACAAGGAATTCTAAAAGCTGGCTTTTTGAGCGTTAGCCCTTCGTCAGAGCGAATCCGTTTAACATTTTAACATTTTGGTTGATGGAGGGCGATTGCAACTTACCGTAGCGAGATTCGTGCTGCTCGTTATTCAACACCGTGTCGACCTGCGTCACAAAGTACGAAGTCACTCAGTATCCGAACAAAAACGTCCAAACAGTTTGCAGGGTTACAGTGGACAGGGAAATATTGAGATCACGATGAAAATTTTCCCAGTCAGCTTCTGCCGGTTATTAGCTTTATGGTCAGTTTCCTCTTGTTGTTAAGACATTGGAAATTTTCATGGTTATATCCGGCATTCTTAGTCTGTGAAAGGGACACCCGTGCCTTGACGTATTCAAAGATTTGGAAGCGAATTTGTGCAAAATGAGCGCACTCGATTCTATCATTAACTATAAAAATTTTTGCAAAACTATTCCTAGAGGCATTATAAGAGGTCCCCCGCTCTTAGAACGTGTTCAATTCTCCTCTTAAATTCTAAATATGGTTTACTTTGCCCACCATTCCAACTTGCATTTTGTTTGGTAGGTTGAGAGGCTTTCTCCAGGAGGAGCTGCGAGGGAGAACTTGGACCCCCTCAAAGGACTTTAAAGAAAAACAGGAATTTTAAGTACAAAGTTAACTCAAGGTTGTACGCAGACGAACAAAAGAAGCCTGGTCGCAGTTCCAAAAGTAAAGAAGTTGAAACATGACCAACTTTGATTTTTGCGTCTGGCATTCACTGATGATATGTCTTCTTTGGGGAGCTTGGTTCCAGTGCATTTCAATGGCAGATCAAGGTAAGAAATTTTAAATAATAATAATAACAAAAATCAAATGAAACAAAAACAATTTTTTTCAGAAAAAAATTGAGAGCGCTGGCACTTCGCTTCACCACTTCGTCTTGGCTTCCTCTGATTTCCGAGATTCTTCTTAGAATCTTATTTCACGTTTGCTACAAACATATATACATACATAGGATACATCGTATCCTTCGTCAACGTCTGATGAGACCAAAAGACGGATGAGATCGCGGATGAGGAGCACAGGACGAAATCACATGTTTCCGTATTTCTGAAACGTGGCGGAAACATGCAACTCCACGTTTCCGTTGCGTTTACGTCTTGCGGAAACGTGAAAATTCAAGTCTACGTGATTCCGTCACGTTTCCGGAACGGAAATGCCAAGTCACATTTCCGTTATATTTAAGCCAGCAGATTTCCGCCGGTTTTCGTTTCCGTCATGTTTCTGCAAGCGGATTTGCAGTTGTTTGCTACATCTACCAAAAAACAAACGCGCGATGGTTCTTTGAACAACAATGAATTAATCTTAACATTTTAACCAGCAGGAGACGAACTTCAACAACAACAACAACAACACCTTTATTCTCCCTGTACTCAACTTCATACATACACAATAGAAAAAAGACTATTTGTCTGTACCCAATAAAGCCTGGAGCTGAAACAATCCTATGGTTTTCGAGCCAGTTCTCCAGATTTTAAAGTTGTAAAGAAGTGAGATAGAATCTATTTTCAAAGAAGAAGTTTTAAAAGTACAATGTAATAAGAAAGAAAGAGTATATGCTTAAGTTCTGTTTAACTATGTTGTTCTGACAGTAAATAAGGTATCAGTTGTTTTGAGAATTACTATACGTTTAGTTCTTTAAGATTTAAGGGAATTTTGTCCTCATCTCGCACTTCGTAAAATGACAAATATAAGGTGGTATGAGGAGTCCGTACACATAACGTATACGGAATGATATCCTGACGTGTAAGGACCCTTATGTATAAGGACTGTGCAATGAGCAGTTTACGGAGGGTCTCCTATACCACTTTGCAAAACGCATTCACGTAACAATATTAAGACTTTTCACGCGTCACGAATAATTCCTAAAATTCGTTCACGTTCACGTAAAAATCGAATAATTCACATTTCGCGTTAAATTGAACAATACATTCACGGATTAATGGTCCACGTCGAGTAACCTGTTAAGGCTGCTTACGCTCCAAAGGTAGCTTGTTTTTCTACTTGTAATCTCATTGTCACGGCTATTGGCATCAAGTTGAGCCAAATGAGACAGTTGTGTCATTTGAGTCAGTTGGGGCAATTGAGATGGTTGTGTCAATTTGATCTGTTAGGCCAAACGAGACAGTTGTGTGATTTGAGCCGGTCGGGCCAAATGAGACAGGTGTGTGATTTAAGTTGGTTGGGACAAATGAGACAGTTGTGTCATTTAATAGGGTGGGGCCAAATGAGACAGTTGTGTGATTTGATTCGGTTGGCCCAAATGAGATGGTTGTGTGAATTCAGCTTCTTGGGCCAAATGAGGCATTCTGTGATTTGAGGTGCATCGTGAGGCCAATGAATCTTTACTGGAATTTCCAGAAGGGTGGGGGAAGAGTATGGATATTTTCTACCCCAAATACAACCCTTTTCGATACCTTTTGGAAAGAAAGCCTGGGTCATGTTTGTATACATTACGTCTTAGATTTTATGAGAATCGCTCTCTCAATGCGACTAAAAAGCGATTTTATCTGTCCCTTGAGGAACAGATTTGACGACCCAAAGGGCCAGCTTTATTCAATAGCGATCCATTCGTTTCTGACAGAATAATGCTAAACTGCTCTGTGAAAAAACTATTTTGAGGCCCCCGTGAGCGACTCATTTTGCCTTCGGGGCTACATTTCTGAGCTTTTAAAGTCATAACACAGACTGCCTGTTCCCCTCTCAAGGATGTACTGATTGTAGTTTTTATAAGGAAGTGTATATAAAGAAGGGATTCTACTTAAGCGACATTATATTTTACGGTCTTAATAATACACTTGAAAAAATTACTCGATTGTGATTGGCTGAGAGCAGTGCAGTTCAAGTGTAACAAAGTGCAGAAAGTGTAACACCAGTGCAAAAAAGTGTAGCACGAGTGCAAATTACAACGAACATTTCCGAAGTTAAAACGAAGAGACTCGAAGACTTCTGAAGACCAACCGATGTATTTCGAAGACTGCCGAATATCGTGCGAAACCTTCCGAAGATTTCTGAAGACCACACGAAGATTTCCGAAGATCGCTGAACACTTCCGAAGATCACCCGAACACTTCTGAAGATCAACCGAACACCTCCGAAGATTTCCGAAGATTACCCTAACACTTCCGGTGATCTCCGGATATTTTCGAAGCTTCTCCAAGTTTCGGAAGATCGAGGGCAATCGAGGGCAATGCCTTCTGCGTACATCAGTAGTCAATGTATGGGTTGAAGCTTTATAAGTAGTCTATTTTTTCAAGTGTATTATTAATAAGTAATCACATGATTTTTCTCGTGCAGTTTGGAATAAATAAGCACAAATTTTTTCAAAACCACAAATTGCACTCGCCCTACGGGCTCGTGCAATTTTGTTGGTCTTTGAAAAAATTTACTCGTGCTTATTTATTCCAAATTGCACTCGGAATCATGTGATTACCTATACTAATAATACCCTTGAAAAAATTACTCGATTGTGATTGGCTGAGAGCAGTGCAGTTCAACTGTAACAAAGTGCAGAAAGTGTAACACCAGTGCAAATTACAACGAAGATGTCCGAAGTTAAAACGAAGACTCGAAGACTTCCGAACACCAACCGATGTATTTCGAAGACCGCCGAATATTGTGCGAAACCTTCCGAAGATTTCCGAAGATCGCCGAACATTTCCGAACATCACCCGAATGCTTCTGACGATTTCCGACGATCACCCGAACACTTCCGAATATCACCGAAGATTACCCCAACACTACCGAATATTTCCGACGTTTACCGAACACTTCCGGTGATCTCCGGATATTTTCGAAGCTTCTCCAAGTTTCGGAAGATCGAGGGCAATGCCTTCTGCGTACCTCAGTAGTCAATGTATAGGTTTGAAGCTTTATAAGTAGTCTATTTTTTCAAGTGTATTATTAATAAGTAATCACACGATTTTTCTCGTGCAATTTGGAATAAATAAGCGCTCGTAAATTTTTTCAAAGACCACAAATTGCACTCGCCCTACGGGCTCGTGCAATTGTGTTGGTCTGAAAAAATTTACTCGTGCTTATTTATTCCAAATTGCACTCGGAATCATGTGATTACCTATACTAATTATGTTTTTAAAGATTGTTTAATAAGGTTTAATACTCCAAATTTTTTTGGACGTTATTTTTATAAGTTTAATTATGATTTTCAATTTATATATACTCTATAGGCTTTCACCATTGCTGTGGGCAACGATGCAATTTATGTTGAAATTATTTATATTGAAACATGATGTCGAGTTTTAATTAAATCGGTCTTTGTTATGTTTTCGTGCTTTCTTTGTTTGCTATCCAGTCCGGTAACCATGCATTACGGAGGTGGAATGATTTCGCCCAAAACACCTCGTTGGTAATGCCATAGAACTGACTTGTTCCCATTCAATGCATGTACAACAAGGTACACATCGGTCTATCAAAGAACGTCCGGAGTCGGAGCTCCAAACTCCAAACGTAAATTGTTTTAACCATGGCGGGCCCAAGTAGTACCGTTCAGTATTCGCTGTTGATGGGTATTGTTTGGGGAGCTTGGTTCCCTTGGATGTTACTTGCAGATCAAGGTAAGTAATTTTTCTAAAACGAAGCAAAACTCATACAAATTTGGCGTAACTCACTTTAAGGCGCTGACGAGTCTAACAGAAACGCTTGAAAGATCGTTGAAGACCGGTAGAAAGGAAATAAACTACAAGACTGTTTATCCTTTGGATGTTTCGAACGCGATTATTTCAGTTTTAGGCGGAGTAAACGTATAACAAGACGACGCCTAAAATGCTGCTTCCTGTGTCAGTTTTCAGGTGACCGTTAGGGCTTTATAGGGAAGATGTTTTGTAGGAGCGAATACCGAAAATATAATAACTTCTTAGCGGCCACAGATTGATGCCGCAAAAATATTTCAGAACCCAACGCCTTATTTTCGAAATTTTAAGCTGTCTTTACTCAGCCATTAAAAGGAAGTCGACTTTTCAAGGAAATATGACTCATGGATAAATTAATCACTTATTAAACACCGAGATGCAAAGTCAACCTAAGGTTGTAAGCAGGTGCACATTTCTCTCAGAGAACGTCCCGAGTCGCAGCTTCGAAGGTAAATATGTTTTAACCATGGCGTGCCCAACTATCACCGCGCACTATATGCGCTGTCGCCATATATTGTTTGGGGAGGCTGATTCCAGTGGAATACAGACTTGGAATGCGATTTCCGCTCTGTTGAAGTAAACGAATAGCAAGATCGAACGCGCCAAAAATGCTGCTTCCTGTGTTATCAGACTTTCTGGGAAGTGTTACTTTTTGTATAAGCTAATACCGAGTGATATGTTGACTTCTTTAGCTATAGATTTAGGACGCAAAAAGGCTCCGGAAACGAGCACCTTATATTTTCGAAATTTCGAGCTGCCAGTGGGTTTAGGGTACTTTCTGTTAAAGAAAACTCAAGTTTTCATCTTCATCACGAGCCAGATATAAAAAGCAGTTGGAAGAACTTTGAGTTTTTTTTTTTTTTTTTCAATTAGCTCGATTGTTTTCCCTTTTTCGATACCTTTTGGAAAGAAAGTCCGGGTCATGTTCGTACACATTACAACGTCTCAGATGTTATGAATAATCGCTCTCTCAACCCGACTAAAAAGCCATTTAGATTTCCTATGCTTAAGTGACAGGTTTCAGGGCCCAAAGGAAAACCGCCAGCTTTATTCAACAGCCGTCTATTCTTTACTGACAGAGGAACGCTAAACTGCTCTGTGAACAACTCTTTTCCGGCCCCTGTGAACGACCAATTTTGCCGTTTCCGAATTAAACTTGGAACTCGGTTCAAAGTCTTAATACAGATGGTCGTTCCATCTCACTGTATTATAGTTTTTATTCGGAAGTGTATAGCCAGGGAACAGTGTGCCTGTCCTTAGTAAAAACTGAAATTTTCCAATTGTTATATTTCATGGAAGTTAAGTTAGATCTCTGAGAAACGTTTGTCGTTCGCCATTGAGATGCTAATGTTGTCAGTTTAAAATGAGAGGCTGCGCATGAATTAATGCTCTCCCTTTTTTAATTTGGAAATTTACCTCTTGACAGGCCTACCAATAAGTTCCTCATTTAAGTATACATAACATAAGAAGGATATTCATGGCAGCTACTGAAAGAAAACAGGTTTGACTATGGGAGGCCTTGCTACAACCGTTCAGTATTCGCTGTTAATGAGCACGCGTGTTGTTTTGGGAGCTTGGGTCTAGTCCTGGTTCCAGTGCATTTCACTAGCAGATCATTGGGGGAACCTGAGTAAATTTTAAAACGGGACGGAGCTAAACTTAAACAAAATTAGCGTCGGAAATTCAAGCGCCGCACGAGTCTATCAGAATCGTTTGAAATAAACACAGAAATGAAATAAACTGCAAGACTGTCTAACGCTGATCATTTACGTTTGGAATGCGATTTGGTCTTTTTTGGAAAAGTAAACGAATGACAAAGAAGACCGAGAACACACCGGCCTAAAAGTATTGTTCATAAATAAAGGGGGTAGTTTCTAAAGAAACTGTGGTGCTGCGTCGGTGGGGGAGTCTTTGCACAATAAATTGGTTTTATTATTAACGTAGCGTACATTCGATTGGTCAGGAATGATGTTCGAGCGATTGATAATCAGCGGTTAGTTTAAAAATATGGTTTTCCCTGTTCAAATTCAATTCGGATTTCATGATCACTTTCAACGTATTTATTTCAAAACTTAACGAATCTCATTCGGTTTTTTGCAGGTGGCTGCCGTCGCCTTAAGTTTGTTCCCCCAGTTGATGGTAAACGTCTCGAGAGTCACATCTTTTTAAATCTTTCAATCGGAATATACACACCATGTGAGCATCGCTGCCTCATGGAAAGTAGATGCGTGTCGGTCAACATCGGTCCATCGATGGAGAATGACAAAGTCACCTGTGAACTGAATGATGCTGATCATTTACAGTTTCCTGATGACCTGAGAGATCACCCTGGGTGGACATACAGAGGCACAGAGGTGAGAAATGTAAGAAATGCATGCCAGCACAATCAGTGTCATGAGTCCGTGAGATACCAGCAACTTGTAAGGCAACGCATGCGCACAACTCTATGTTGTATCACTGTCGTACATCACGCAATTAAACATGTGAGTTGCTAGTTACCGCATTAATTCTGTCCTGTGCGCTCTTCACTGCCTGAAAGAAGCGCTTAGCAACAAATGCATGCGCGCAATTGGCTAAAATAACTGTAATCAGATGATGACGTTAAAGATGATCCATGAACAGATGATATCAATAAGTAGCAAGTTTGTGATAGTGGGTAGGCGTATGGTGGCGCGAGTGTGGTGTTGGTATTAGTACAGGAAATTGCACCACCTATGATTGTTAGGCAAGAGGTATCGAAAACTGACTGAGAACCTTTTGGGAACTTTAATCACTATAAACAGGAGATTCGTGCGAATATTATACTGTAGCACATATAGATTGAGTTGCACCAGATCATTTCTTTTATAACTTACACTATATTAGCCATCAAAAAACACGCATATTTTAAAAGCTTAAACATCCAAATGAAAATAATCGACATAACATTTCAAAAAATTGAAATTTCTAGTTTTAAGTGATCTGTTTTTTACTGTCGTCCTTGAGTCGATCAAGACTGCGTCATTGAAAATGCTAATCATGACGGCCGTATAGATGGTGACGGTTAATGTGATGATGGAAAGTTTGAAATGTTCCTTATGTTAGCATGCTGATACCTTGAAGAAATTGCTGCTATCACAATCGTCATCGTGGGTACCATTATCATTGTCATCGATATCCATCGTGGGTCATAAAAATGGCCCAACAAGTAACAAATTTGGGGAGCAGGGTTGGCGCAGTATTGAGAGCACTCGTCTCCTACCAGTGTGGCCCGGGTTCGATTCCCGGCCTTGGCGCCATATGTGGGTTGATTTTGTTGTTGGTTCTCTACTCTGTTCCGAGAGTTCCAAATTCCAATTCGATCCGGATGCAGGACCTCCCTCAAAACCACTTCGCAGTGAGTGAAGCATTTACCCTTGCAATTGATACTGATACTTGGTGTTCTTTACAGAATCCTTGCTCCAGAAACCCCTGTTTCCACAACGGAACTTGCGTGAGTGGGTACAGTGACAAAAGATTCATTTGTTTATGTCCTCTTGGGTACACAGGGGAACACTGTGAACGAGGTAACACTAAAAGCCCTTTACTGTAATCTCTCATTACTAACAATTACTCAGTTTGTTTCGTTTATCTTTATTTTTCACTTCACTGTTACTGCAGTACTTCGCAGATTTAAAACCAGAAGAGTGCGACTTAAAATAACAACACTGCCTTCCCCCTATTATCGTACTGTCTACTGATTCTGAAACTAATCAGCGCTCCCGATTGCGTCAGTCGTCATAATGGTCAGGTCGCGAACTGCACTAAAGTGCCTTAACCGGCTTCTGAAAACTTGTATTCGTTTCTTTATAAGTTACTCTCCTTTTCCATATACTCTTAGACATCGACGAATGCGCGGAGGGCAGCCATGACTGCCATAAAGATGCTACCTGCATAAATACTGCAGGACACTTCAAATCATATTTCCAATCAAGGGTTCACCAAGCAACAGTTTCAAGACTTCAGAGAAACAACTTTAATTAATTCATGGGATTTGTGTAGAGTATCACTAGCTCCCCATCGTACACCTTAAGTATATCCGGTTTACCTTTATAGTTTCATTTTCCTTACTCTTAGACATCGATGAATGTGCGGAGGGCAGCCATGACTGCCATAAAGATGCTACTTGCATAAATACTGCAGGACACTTCAACTGCAGTTGTAATCTCGGACACACTGGAAACGGACGCCTGTGTTCAGGTAAAATTGCAAATCATTCAGCCCACGTTGAAACAGAGGGATGTATATTGCTATGCTCTTAAGGAGGGGGACAGTGGAATTTACGGTATTGCGGTATTGGGTTTTTTTATGCGGTATCTCGGTAAATTGAATCGAAACGCGCGGTATTTCGGTATTTCATCGTTTCAGCCGATAGTATTCGGTAAAATAAGATCCTTCACGGTATTGCGGTATCGTTCCTATGCAGTCTCCTGTCTAAAAGGACCTAAAAGTAGACAAAACAAAACCCGAATGAGTGATAAACGTCAATGAAAGTTGACATGAAAGTTGACATGAAAACTGTTCTAGCATCCAACTGCGCTTCTGTTGATAGAAAATGGTTACTTGATCTGCCTCTTTTGACCTTTGTATCGCCAATCTGTTATTTCGCAATGACCCCAATGGCCGAAGAGCAACGACCTCAAAGACCTCAAGAGATCGAAGAAGTTGTTATAGATTGCGTTGCCATTTTTTACGAGGAAGGTAAAGGGGGCAAACTGTATCGAAAGAAGAATAAGTTTCGCTGCTGTGTTAAAAGAGATGAAATGCGACTTGTGAAGTTACGCCGGGTAGAGGATTTGGCAAGTGTGTCCTTGTTATTTGATAGATTGACATCCTTGTTGGATGCGTATGTTTGACCAATGACCTAAAAACGTGTTTAAGATGAATTTAAGTGTGGATGATTCTAAATGCGGTATCGGTATTTCTCCGACTTTCGGCACGGTATTTCGGTATTTGTCGATTTTTTTCTACGGTATTACGGTTTTGGGTACTCCCCCATGTCTCCCTCCTTAAGAAATTGTTCTTCTGTAAAATCGATCATTGCCGATAGCCAGTTCCGGAGTAAGTAAAATTGAAGGGGCAATTTGAGCGGCGGCAAATTTTGCGCTGTTATTGGGTAACCGAATGATAAGGTTTCTTGCCGTTTCGCTGGGCCACCAAAAGTATAACTTGCTTGTTGTTGTTGTTGTCAGGTTGATGTTTCTATGCGAAACGTCCACTCAAAAGGTTTTTAAACGTTTTGATATTTTGACCTGAGGAAAAAAAAGTAGCCAAGCTGACACTAGATGATATGCGGATTTTTACCCAAAAATTTCTCAGGGACTGGTATTAGTAAAGTGCAGATAATTAGCATACAAATTAAGCACGTTTTAGTAGTTAACGCAAGAGAAGCGCAGGTTGTTGCTGTTGCTTCAAAATCGCAAACAGACATTTACTCACAATCGCAGCATCATTTTAAGGACGTTCATTTCGGTATTCAAGTCCTTTTCTTGCCTACCGTAAGGGATCTTTACTGAAGTAGTTATTTACAAACGAGCAAAACGTGACTAGATTCGCTTCAAACTCCCAAAATTTAAGGCCCAGGTCAAACTCCCTACTTTACAGTACATCAGCCGAACTAAACTCATGTGAAGTACGTCAGTTAAGTTCGATTGATCTCGTTCGGATCGGCTGAGGCGTTCTTCACGGCCGGCCAGGGTCAAACGCCGATCTTCACATGGGCCGAGCCAAATACATAATCATGTTAATGTATATCAATGTAAAAGTAAGCCTCAATCTATTTATTTAATATGATGCAGCTAAGTTCGGCTGAATTAAGTTCGACGTTTGAACTTAAGTAATTTGGGTCGGCCTAACACGTGCATTCTTACCAAAGCGTCCAAAGAAAAGAATTATCAGTTGCCAACATCACCAAAGAGCAGTTGTGTGCTTGAAAGGTCTGTTGAATATGTCAAAGTTTTCAACTTACATTTTGCATGTAAGACTTCAAATGAGCTGTTCGCTCGGGCATCTATTTATATATCGAGTGCACTTAGGGGAATAAGGAAGGGTGTCAGGAAGCTCTATTGTCTTTGAGCGAACATTTAGTTCCTGTCCTGCACCACCTCCAAACTCTGTACCCAATTCTCGCATCACAACTTCTCGCCTTTTGTCTTCTTTACATTACGTTCCGTCGCCGATTGCTGACTGCTTGTTTGGTCGTTTCTTAATGTTCGGAGATTCGCCCTTGATAATCCTCTAGCTCCGGATAAAATGAATCTGGTAAATAGACGCAACATCCACTGACAAGCAAACCACGCGTGAAAGTTGCTTACCGTTCTTAGGCAGGCCAATCAACCCGATTGGAGTGAATTTTCAGCAAATTGGATTCTGAATTTTAATCCTTAGCGGGATTCCAGATTTTAGATTCCAGATTCCAAAGCCCAGGATTCTGGATTCCACATCACAAAAGTATCTTGGATTACGGAATCCGGATTACCTTACATGGGACGAAAAAAATTACGAATCAAGCATGCCTCAGCCATAAACAAGAGAATTGATAAAAAAATGAAACACAGTTGTGTCTTCAAGAGAGGATAGTATATTTTGTGCAGCATGATGTGAAGCCTTACTGTGAGCCGATTATGAAATCATTAGATTATATGTGATTTGCAAACATGGAATATCAAAGCTTCTTCCAAGCCAGCTTTAGTTTTTTGCATCTGTCTATTTACGTAAAAACTTTGGTTAACAACAGTCAATGTTGACTATTAATAATATTACACCCAACAATGTAGAACCAGAATGACTTGTACATATTTATGTGGTGCCACCATGATACAACCATACCAATGGAACTATATTATGCATAGGCTCCTATGAGGGATATTGGGATGAAAGAAATAAGTAAATGAGCAAAAGTATTGGACTACCAAAGCACCAACCCCTTTCTCCTGATATATCTCACATTATTTCCTCTCTTTTCACCATCATCCACTAGGACTATTCACAAGTTGCATAGGACTGACCTATGACATTCCAAGCTGCACCTTCACAGCTTCAAAAAAGGGTGCTAGATATTTACAAATGCACATGGCAAAGAATGAGGGACACGCACGCGCAGTTCGTCGGGCATAAATGAGACTTGATCATGAGTGAAGAAAATTAAATGCTTTGACATACCAATCGGATCCAGTTCCTTGACATCGATAGCCGCTCTTCCACGTACAAAATTGCTCACTTTCCAGCTTTGCCCGCCACGGTTTTGAACTTAAAAGTTAAGCTTTCTTCTTTGGTAAGAAAATTAATGCAGAATAGCGTTTCCAGCTGAATCGCCTTCGAAAAATCTAACTAAGCCCATGGGGGAACGAATTCCCTGGTATCAGAATTATTGTTCGAAAACAATGTCGTTCACGTCCATGAAACTGTTTTTCTATCAAAGTTTCGGTCCACCACGGTCAGTCTAGAAGGAAAAACGTGGTAAATTTCCGTTAGCAGTCTCACGGCTAAAATCTATGATTTTCGATCTGCAATATCTCCGTGAGAGGCCTCTGCTAGCAGGGAGCAAAGCATCTCGTTAGGAAGATAATCTTCACTCCCCTTTCTGTCGCCTTACAAATTCTTGTCAGTATTTTGGATCAGCACTGAGCTTTTCTTAAGCGTAAACATCGTTGTGTTTTACCCTTGAATCTGAATCGTGACTGTGAGCCCGTATCACAAGTACGGCACACCACTTTTTAGCAGTGGTAATAAGTAAGAAGGATGTACCTTGAATACAAGGCGTATGATTTAAAAATCCGATATTAGGAGAAGGGAAAAGGGAAAAGCAACATTTTCATTTGTATGTGAATGGCTCTTGTCTTTGAAATCCAAACATAAAAGAAGTCCTCTTTGAACACAGTGCATGGGACAGTAGGTAATACGATATACGACGTCGTGATCGTTAGGAAATAAGGTTCAGGAGCGTAGCTAATCTGCATTAGAATGGGACTGAACTTCCGTCGACGTTAATTTAAAATAAGTTTGAGTAAACAACTTAGTGATTTATGGCAAGGTATAGATAAGGCCAGCAACAAATCAGGAAGCGTAACCCTTGATTGTAGCTCTTCAGAACTGTTGCAATGATGAAAACCTAAGAGTATTGAAATTACAAGAATAATTATGTTCACTGTTTACTAAATCAAATGAACTTTCTATCAGAAATTTAGAATTCTCAGCTCATTATATTCAATTCAAATAGATGTAACCCTAAAATGGTGTCAGGCCGTACTCAAACGGCGAACTCAACCGTATTTCCAGTATTTCAGTGCTTTTTTTTTCAGTCAAACCATTTTCTTATCAATGATTGTTGTCACCTACTTCAGATATCGACGACGCAACTGTGGTCTTGATAATTTGAATCAGTTTGTGCCGGTTCTCAAATCAAAGTTAGACCTTCTCGATACGGAATCGCCTGTAACAACAGTCAACTGTTTTGAGTTGACTGTTATCAAGCTGCTCTCCCACTCTCAAGGCACAATGCATGGGTCCGTTAAAAGTTGGAGATCGTTCGTGGACGCTGATATTTATCTGAGAAGCTCAAGCTGTGCCGGAGTGATCGTTTGGATATCGTAAAACGTGCTTCACTCAATGGCCCGTCTCACCGAAAAAGGAAAATTAAAGTAGTCCTTTATAATATCAGAAACGTGTTGTTTAAGCTTCTTCCATAAATATCACAGAGCATATAATCCCTTAACGACCTCCTCCTTTGAACATAATTTATCAATGGTGCTAAATTGTGTTTAATATATTTCAATTCTATTACGCTGTTATGGGTATCTAACTTCCTAGCTCGTGTGTGTACTTGTAATTTCATAAATTTTATCTAAGTGTAAAATCAAAGTGCCGATTGGATGATCGCCTGGTTTCCTAAACACCTTTTCCCGCCGAGCCTTCGCAGAAGGTCGGGTGTATCTTAGAGTCTGTTGAGATGGTTCTTGTGTAGAAAGTAAGAAGTACGGCAAGGTAACAACACAACACTTAATGTAGATTCGACGCCATTACACAATGAAGTACACGGAGTGAGTGGGATACCAAAGCATCATGGGAATCCCCATACATGCCCTGCGGGCACTATAGATTACATCAATAGAGTCCTTGCTTGTAACTGACGTTTGATCAATTTATCAGTATCGTTGGTCAGGAGCCACCCGCGATGAAATGGTTTCATTGCAACGACCATTTTAATCATCAATTGGAAAATTGCAATGTGTGCCTTTGTTTGCGTCTGTAATACATTAGAGCCGATGACTGTCATCCGGGTTTTCAAGCAAAACCTTGTTTTGTTCAGATATTGACGAGTGTGCCACAGGATCACATAATTGCAGCGCTAATGCTGTGTGCAGCTACACCAAGGGGTCTTACAACTGTAGCTGTAAGCTGGGATACCATGGAGACGGAATAAATTGCACGCAAGGTATTGCAGTTTTCATCCAATCATTCCACCTTTGGAGCAGGCTCTTAACTTACAGCTTTCTTTTACAGAGTGGTCAGAGAAATATCATGTAATCATAAGCAATTTCACTTCAAGGATCATGCGTAATTATGCCAAAGGCATCAGGGCGATGACAATATATCATCATCATAATTTCCTCTGCACTGAATAATGCATGTATACACGACTTCATTATTCCTTGCAACATGCATCGGTACAAGAGTTCAAATATTTTCAGAAGATCCGCTATCTTAATTCGAATTTGAACCGACCTAAATTAACAAAAGTACGCCTGTTGATTCTGACGTCGAACTTAATTAGCCGTTCCACAACCATTCCGGTCTGATACAGTACCAGGCAAACTAATCAATATTGTCAGTGTTTTTCAAAATATATACATATAAAATAATAATTTATGCATTAAGTTCGGCGCATGAAAGCTCGGCGTCTGAATCAAAGCCGTTCCAGTCGAAAATCCCTGCCAAGCCACGCGAAAAGAACGACTGAACCGTCCCAAATTAAAATAGCCGTTTTTAATTGATTCAGACGCAGAACTTGAATTTCATGTACTTAATGAATCAAAAGTACGGCATCTGAATCGGTCCTTAGTCGTCCTAATTGTAATTGAATACTCCGGTTTTCCCCTTTCTCCTAAACTCAACATTCGATTGATTTGGTTTGATTTAAGAATTGTAAAGAATTTCGAATCGTAAAGCTTATTACTGTAAGGCGCATTTGATCATATTCACATGCTAATTTGCGCCTAATAAGTAATAAATTATTATTATCATTATTTTTATTATTAATTGTGTTATTGAAATGGCAGCAACTTTTCTGTCTTTCATGTTGATGTTCTGCAGTTTCGTCATGCAAGGAAATTTACGACAAAAAGATGTAAGTACGAATTTGTCCGTTTTATGTAGCGACATGATAGCTCTTCTAAAAACAACAACCGTATTCTTCTCAAAACGTAAAGCAAGGTAGAGATTTTGTATTAGATGCAGAATTGACTGTTACACCCACCATACCATTGGCCAGCTTCATTCGGCAATTATGATAGTAATGTCATGGATGACAAATTACTCCTTAATTTTGGCGCGAAAATTCAGAGTTAATTTATAATTTCACATGTGAAATTACAAAATTGTCTTGGCAACATTTTGTGTCAAGATGGCGCTCCAGGTTCAAAGCGGGTGATGTTATGTTTAACTTATGCTTACGAGCTCTTAAAGTTTTAACTTTGTACATTTTCGCTTGAATTTCATCTAGCCCAGTTTGCTTTGGCCATATAATAAACTTTTCGCCACAATTTATACTTCAAAACGTGTTAACACGAAGACAAATACAGAAATGACTGCGATCGGATTTTAGGCGCATTTTACAAGGGCGCCGTTTAATTTTCAGTTCATTCATGACGAATTATAGCGAATTATGTGACGAAGATTTGATAGTTGATTCAACTTTGAAACTGATTTTGTAAACAGCATGAAGGATTTCAAAGGGCTTTTTGTCGAAAAATTCAAAAAATTCTGAACTTTAGCCAAAAGTATGCTTTTAAAACATTTCAATATAATAAACAAGTCAAAAACCCACGATTGTGAGCGTAATTTGTCACCCATGATATTAAAAGGTAATCAGATGGTATACTCGTGAAATTAGGGAATAATAGGCCATTTCCGAGTTCATGTTTGCCTCCTCGTCAAAGCGAGTCTAAGTGCGAAGTTTTTGTGATGGTAATTAGTTCTACTTTACACATGAACGAAAACTAATTTTCATAACAAAAACTTTTCACTTAGACTCGCTTTGAAGAGGAGGCTGACATGAACTCGGAAATGGCCTATTTCACTTGCGGTTTGTCTAAATTTTAATAATTTAGAATTTGGACAAAACGCGCGTGAAACTGGCCGGAGGCAAACCAGTTGGCTATTTAAGATGACCAAGAAGTTGAACCAGGCGCTTCCCCAGAACAACACCAGCTAGTGGCCAGAGTGGGATATTGAACCCGGGTCACCGCATTGAAATCCAGCGCCCTTAACCACTCGGCCATGCTGCCTCCTACAGAGGACAGGGAGAAATTCGTGTAAGGAGGAGGCCACAGAAATAGAAAGTCATGCACCTGCAAAAAACGTACTGCATGCAAGCTGAATATCCCCCAATCCCACCCCCCATTGGTTTTCTAATAGTTCGTCCCTAGGGTGGAAGTGACATGTCTTTTATGCACTTTGGCTTGACGTGATTTGTTTGAGATGCAACAACACTTTTAACCGTGAATTTAAGTGGCGGCACTGCACTGCCAATAAACTGGTTTGGTAATAGGATAAGGATAATAAAAGGAAAGAAATCAAATGATTTCATAGTAGGTTAAGTTTTCCTGAACCTTTATCGCTTGCTTCGATTGTATCAACTTTAATTTGGCTGTCGGTGATCGTGGATTATTACTTCAATCCTTCAGTTACACAACTGAACAATTAAAGTAAAAAGGCAATTTTTACACCAGGATATTCTTAATAATTAGAATACTTGAACCTTTCTACATCATTCGCAGAATATCCACAAAACAGAGCAATTTTACTGCATATGTGCCAGCCACATAGCTAGGTGACAAAGTTGGCAGTCTTGAACTATTTACACGTATATATTGTGATGAAATGTTTCTACTGCAACAGGTCAAACGTGAGTCAAATGTTTACCCTCACCTTGGATTCCAAACCAACTTCCGTTTTGTGTCAAATGGGAGACTTTGGTTGTGGAGATGGGGGATGGACGCCTGTCATGAAAATTGACGGCAACAAGGTATATTTATCCCTTCTTTCAATCATTTAACATTACTGGGGCTAATTTTTATAGTAACACCGCGAACCGTCCTTAATGAAGTAACAACGAAACACACAAATGGTGAATTTATGTATTTGAACAAATCTTAACTATCGCCCTTGTATCAGAGAATTGCATGGATTTAATAAAAACGAAATAAACACATCAAAAACGAAAAGAAATTAAACTACAGGTCCACCCATTAGAAGAGAGGGAGATTGGAAAAAATACACCATTTTGGAACTGCGGAGGGTGTGTTTCAAATCTAAACCGGGTTATGCGAATACTGACACCAAACACTGGCACGGAGCGAAAGACGGAGGAAGAGAGGCAA
>OX419342.1:3331200-3388700 GCA_948470475.1 Galaxea fascicularis | reverse complement strand
CAAACGAAGATGAAATATTAAAACAATGTTTATCACACTCGCATTTTGTTCAAACGTTATTTTTATAAGTTTAATTAAGATCTTCAATTTATATATACTTACACCATTTATTTTGAAACATGTTGCTTGGAGATCTTCGAGTTTTAATTAAATAGGTCTTTATTATGTTTTCGTGCTTTCTTTGTTTACTATCCATGCCAGTCCGGCAACCATTACGGAGGTGGAATGATTTTGCCTTACAAAAACACGTCGTTTATTTAAGCAATAGACCACAAATGTCTATGGTTTATAGGCTGATGAACCACTCAAGATGTTGGAAGAACACGAGGAGAATCCGTAAATCACGAGCCGCAGGCGAGTGATTTATGAATTCTTCGAGTGTTCTTCCAACGTCTCAAGTGGTTTATCATGCCTCTAAACCATAGAAAATTATGGTCTATTGCTTCTAGATAATAATTCAGAGAACACGCGAAATTTCCATGATTGAGTTTACTGGCACAATAAACCATAGCTGATTGACCAATCACAGCGCGCGCATTGATTTGGATATTATATAGAATGTCATAGAACTGCCTTGTTCTTATTAAATACACCGTTAATGCTCCCAACCCATGAGAAACAGGAACACAAACAACAACAGCAAATGTGGGAAAAAGGGGTTGAGAATGAAGTACTCCAACAGGCAATTATCGCTAACGCTATACTAGCCTAGCTTGGTAAGATGGGAGGGGGGAAACCCCCTCTCACCTCCTTTCTCTCTAGGGGTGCAGGTCGCGATCCCCTAAGAGAGATGCTACTCCTCTTGAGGGCCGCAATCACAATACCCTGCAAGAGTCCTACTCCTCTTTAGGGCTGCAGGTCACAATACCCTAAAAGAGGTCCTTACTCCTCTCCAGGGCTGCCGGTCACAATACCCTGCGAGAGGTCCTTACTCCTCCTCAGGGCTGCAGGTCACAATACCCTGAGAGAGGTCCTTAGTCAGGTAAGGTAGTTAAGACTCATGGTTACCATGGCAACCAATCCATTCTGTGAGTCTATGGGACAAAGAGTGACCTGTATGGGAGCACTTCATCCCAACCCAAAGTTTATTTGTCTATAATCAATTCAACATAACCGAACAAAGGAAAGATCCACGCCTAAGGTTTGCCCTAGAGTCCAGCTGTGTGGATCTCAGTAGTAAACATAGCTAATCAGTTGCTTAAGTCAAACTGGAACGAAACATGACTGCAGACTGTATTAACTGATATAGGAGAGAACAGTGAGAACATTAGGAAGCAACAACAACCAGGCTGCAGAGAGGTCCTAATCCTCTCTCTGGGGTCCTAATCCCCAGGCCCTGAGAGGTCATAATCCTCTCCCTCCTTTCCAGGAGTCCCTGTAGCCCCCCGGCTACCAAGAGGTGCTAATCCTCTCTCTGGAGATATCTATCTTAATTAAACTTATGGCAAAATATCTTGAGTATAGCATTTTGTATGCGAAAACATCCTATGTATAACATCATAAACCATAAGTCTGGATAGGAAGCAAAGTATATCGCATGTACTATCATGCCCGACATGCTTGTGACAAAGGGGTGAGGAGGGTGGGAAAATAAATGTACTAGAAAGCAGACTAACGCAGGCAAGATGTTTGCCTGCTAGAAGGATGGAATGAATGAACACGAGGCTTGTGTTCAATGTACTAGGATTTGGTCAACAGAGAAAAAAGAACTATCCTGATTGGGTCAGCCTGCAGATTGCACTGTGGGCACACATGATCAGGATTGAGCTTTGGTCTATGAAACCCACCCCGTGTCACTGCATGTCACGCAATCCATAAGTATTTCTCATGGTTGTCCCATTAACTACAATTTATGTCTTGAAGACATAAATTGGTCTTACAACCGCCTCTTTCATTACATCGTCAAAAACTGCGTTTTTAACTCGAAATGCTCCTTGATTCAGTCGTCAACGCTTTTTCCCCTTTGATAAATTAGCTGTTTAAGTTATTCATTAGAGTAGCGTATCCTTCGGGAATGAGGTTAGCGATTGACAATTTTCAAAAAAATGGTTTTTCCTGTTCAATTCAACTCGAACTTCATGATCTCTTTCAACATATGTGTTTCAAAACTTAACGAGTCCCCGCTTTGTTTTTTGTTTGTTTGCTTTTTTCTTTTCCAGGTGGCTGCCCCCGCCGCCTTAAGTTTTTTGACCCAGTTGATGGTCAACGTCTCGAAGGTCACGTGTTTTTGAATCTTTCAATCGAAAAATACACACCATGTGAGTTTCACTGCCTCCTGGAAAGTAGATGCCTGTCAGCCAACATTGGTCCATCAATGGAGAATAACAAAGTTACCTGTCAATTGAATGATGCTGATCATTTAAAGTATCCTGATGACCTGAAAGATCACCCTGGGTGGACATACAGAGGCACAGAGGTGAGAAATGCAAGCAATGCAGTTGGTTAAAATAACTTTAATCAGATCATGACGTTAACAATGATCCGTGTGCAGATGATACTAACATAATAGGTGGCAAATTTGGGGTGCGTCGGGGTGCGGCGAGGATGTGATGGTACTAGATTAATACAAGAAATTCTACTTCCTTTGATTAAAAATAGGCACGAGTTATGAAAAACGTTCGTGAACGAGCCTTTGCCAACTTTTTAGAACTTTTTAAAAACACTTGCCTATTAATCACGATTAAAAAGAAATTATCGTGGTGTATTTTATACTACATTCACTAATTTACGAATTGTTGTATTACCTTGTTTGTGTGTATTTTTTTAAATTTACATTTTAAGCAACTTAAAGACGAAAATTTTAAAAGCTAAAAGAGATTAAATTATAGCCAAAGAGTTTCAAAAACTGAAATTTCTCCAGTCATTGGATCAACGATGACTGTGTCATTGAAAATACTAATCATGGAGGCCATATAGATGGTGACGATCAGGGTAATGAAGGAGAGTTTGAAATGTTCCTAATATGTTGATACTAAGAAGAAATTGCTTTACTACAGTCATCAGAGTGGGTACCATTATCGAGGCCCTGTTAGGGGTTTTAGGGAAAAGGGATAACTGGCAATATAATTTTAGGGATAAGGGATAACTGACTAAATCATTATAGGGATAAGGGATAACTGGCAAAATAATTTTAGAGATAAGGGATAACTGACTAAATCATTATAGGGGTAACTAAGATAGTTTTAGGGATAACAAAAAATAGCTTTGATTTGTCAATTGTCACTCGTTTCGTCACTTTTGCCAAGGATCTGCATTACCGGCGACTTGTAACGAACAGTAACGGGTCATTCAGATCAGTACAAATTCAAGCAAGATGGGTCAGATGTCAAATTCCAAAGATAAGTAGTTTTGGGGATAACAGTCGCAGTAATTTTTAGGATAAGGGATGACTAACCCCCCCCCCCCCCCCCCTTCCCTAACAGGACCTCATTATCATCGGCATTATTCGTAGTCATCGTAACAAATCATCATCATTATCGTCACGAGCAATACTCTAAAACCCTTTAGAAATGAATGATGACTACACTTACGCTTGGCAATTGATAGAATGCTTTGTCTTCTTATCAGAATGCTTGCTCCAGTAACCCGTGTTTTAACAAGGGGACCTGCGTGAAAGGGCCCATTGACAAAACATTCGTTTGTTCATGTCCTGCTGGGTACACAGGAGAACAGTGTGAACGAGGTAAGGTAAAAGCCTTTCCCTGTAATCTCCCATTTCAATTAATCGATCTCGTTAATTTGAATTTTTCACTTCACTGTTACTGCATAATTTCACACATTTAATACCAGCGAATCTGACGTGAAAAGAAATCCCAAAACAGCCTTCTCTGAGACTGTCATAATCAGCGCTCACAATTACGTTAGTCTTTGTTATGGCCATGTCGCATATACTCCAGGGGAGTACAGGGTGACTCGATATTCTTTGAAGAACAGTTGCTTAGCCAGATATATAGAAGTTAGTAAAGACAGACTCCTACGCAGACGTTCTTTTGGCTGACGTCACGCAACGAATAAGAATGTGTCTTTATCTGCTGTCGCGTAACTTTTAAGTGTGTACGGACGTAAAGATTAACTGGCTTTGCGTGTGTAAATAAAATAGAGACGATATTTGAAAGCTCGCGCGTAAACCGTGGTAAAAGTTGAGCGAGGTTCAACTTTAAAGTTTACGCGCGAGCTTTCATACATCGAATAAGTAATAAGTTTAGAATGCTTGAAAAAGTAGCACGAAATGGGATTGTCTCGTTTATGAAATGTTGTACATAAGAACAATAAGGCCCAATTTAAACATCCAGATCGACTCCATTAGGGCCAAACTCTTTGGTTGAATTTCAATGCTGTTTTTAATTTATTCATCTCTTCATTATATATACCCGATTTCATTATTTTACTTTCACTTGATAATGACGTTCTGGAAACGTCGAAAGGTCGTGCTATGTTATGTAATGTTTTATCGCAGTATTTTATCGTCAAATCTTTCATACATCGTGTCTATTTTATTTGCGCAGGTAGTCAGTCGAAGTTAACGTACGTGCTCACCTAAAAATTACTCCACAGTGGAAATCCACTTCGCTTAGCTTTGTCGGACTTTGGTTCAGTTATAACGTGACGCGCAAAATTACTGGTGATATTGTTTTGGTCGTTTCTCCATTTGTGAATTTAATGAAAGACCAAGTGGGTAATCTCCAGAAGCTCGGTATTGCTGCTGTCAGCCTAAGCGATTTTGAGGATTTTTGCCATACTTTACTCAGAAAGTGCATAAAATCTCTGGAGGTCCCTGTACCTAAAATTTTTATCTCGTTAGCTATTTGCGCGACGCAGATTGCGCCCCCCCCCCCCTTCCTCTCCTTACCTAGAACCAGGAACCCATTACGCAATCAGGAATCGGCAAGAAAGGCTAAATGTGTTGTTTTCAGCTGACTTATCGTATTTGTCATTATTGGACGCTGACAGATATTGACCAGTGTACCAAAGGAGCGCACAATTGCAGTGATGATGCTGTGTGCAATAACACTAAAGGAGGTGACAGCTGTTCGTGCAAACCGGGATTTGATGGAGATGGTCAGAACTGCCAAGGTACTGATATTATGTGATTAACGGGATTTTTTACCGATTAAAGATGTGATGCGCGACCCTCGCAGTTAAGCACGCATTTTCAGTTGCATTTTGAGGTGCATTTTAAGAGTGGCATGGAGAGAGCCTGAGAAAATTCCGGGCTCGCATCGCACGCGTTTCAACATCACTGCAGTGCGATATATACCAACTAAGCTAAGCAGCCAACTGAGGCTGGTTATTTTGTTTGGTATGTTATAAATAAACCCGTGAATGATGGAGAAATGTCCGTGAATATGTGAATATCTAACGTATTCAGATTTATGTTGTTTTGTGAATAATGCATATGAAAGATGAAAGAAATTATATGTGGAATGCGGATATGAGGTCAAATGAAGAATGATCGTCGCAGTTGTGATCACAATTTTTACAGTTGTGTAAAGAAGCCTAAAAAAAAATCAGTTCAGAACTTCAACGGGGTTTGAATCCGTGACCTCGCAATTCTGACAGTAAAAGCCTTCCCTGTAATCTGTCATTACAATTACTCAATTTGTTTCGTTAATTTGAATTTTTCACTTCACTGTAACTGCAAAACTTCACATATTTAATACCAGCGAAATCTGACATGAAAAGAAATCCCCAAAACAGCCTTCTCTGAGACTGCCATAATCAGCGCTTACAATTACGTTAGTCGTTGTTATGGCCATGTCGCATATCCCAGGGAAGTACAGGGTGTACACGGGTAAACAGGGTGTACATGGAAATACAGGGATTTATATGTATATGGGCACTTATACTCCATAATATGCTTAATATATGCCTGTTGTATCTTTAACTGGAGGCCGTAATGGCCTTCACTCGGGCTTTTCGAGTGGCAAATGGATGTTGTGGATGATTTCCGCACAGCCTAACATATAAAATTACACATGTATTTTGTGACTCAAACTCGATTCGTTAAAGCATTGGGCTGCCTGTGTGAGTGTGTGCCAGCGGAAATAAACACGACAGGACCGAGGGAACACAAACAATCTTAGTTTTCTGCTTTTCTGTGACAGACTTTTTAGCTTTTTCACTGGTATCCTACTGGGCTCGCGATCACAACGTCTTCATGGCACATGGCATTCACGGTTGTCGTTAAAATACACAAACTTAGCATAACGAGATCTGAATTCCTTTCTATATTTTATTTTCACTAAGGCATCACGTTGATCATGTACAGATAACTGCATTGCCATCTCAAATACCTCGCATTTTTCAAGTACATGATCCGACATTTGTGTTGATAAAACTGATAAACTTACACATTCATGTAGAACACGCGAAGGTACAAGATTACACATAAAACTAACACACTACACAGACTTGATACAGCTGATAATCCACAATCTAAGGTATACAAAAGAAATGAAATACTGGTGACAATAGCCATAAAAGTAAAACTGAGAACGTTTCTTGCATCTTCGCTTCGATGCGTGGGTTCTTCATCACCCAACATGGACGCTTTCCTGTTGCTGTTGTTACTACTGTTGTTCGTCTTTGCACCTCTAATCTCATCATCAAAGAGTATCTTGTATTCGCCAGCACCTAAACTGTTCGTGTCAAAGTTTCCACTCAAGTCAAAGCCTTTGTGCACTTTTTGTACTCATTGATAGCTCATTCAGCTCATTTGATCTCATAATATTTTTCACATTTGCTTCGAGTTCGCGGAACGAACCGTTTCGAAATGTACGCTCACCATCATCATTTAGTGTGGGTCTACCGCGAACGGCGTGTGCAATTGTAAGTGGTTTGAGCGTATTGGATACGACACCGTTTGCCATAGCTGTAGACATATCAACTTTTTCCTTTGAAAATCCGTCGAGGAATCCACAGTTGCTTTGTGCCTTGCTTTTCAACAGACAAGACAAGCGTAAACAAAACGTAAACAGGTTTTTACCGGGTTTTACAGGTTCATCGTTAGCGCCTGCGCAAATACGCCGAAAATGAGGTTTGTGAAGAACAACGAAAAAAAAAAAAAGAAGAAGAAAAACGGACGACAGATTTAGACTCGAGCCTTCCACAGGAAGCCCGAGTAATTAAGTTGTATCTATTTTGCGTAAGCGTAACATAAATGAGTAATCCATAAATGTCTCTCCGTCGGCTCCTGAAAACGTTTAATCTGCTTGAATACTTGCTTTTCTAAGTCAAATCGATTGCATCAGCTTTGTTTCGTGGCTTTGTTCTTGACTCGATATTCTTTGAAGAACAGTTAGCCAGATATATAGAAGTTAGTAAAGACATAGACTACTACGCAGACGTTCTTTTACTGTCGTCACGCAATCTTTCCTCCCCAACGAATAAGAATGTGTCTTTATCCGCTGTCGCGTAACTTTTAAGTGTGTACGGACGTAAAGATTAACTGGCTTTGCGTGTGTAAATAAAATAGAGACGATATTTGAAAGCTCGCGCGTAAACCGTGGTAAAAGTTGAGCGAAGTTTAAGCGCGAGCTTTCGTACATCGTTTCTATTTTATTTGCGCAGGAAGTCAGTCGAACTTAACGTACGTGCTCACCTAAACATTACTCCACAGTGGAAATCCACTTTACTGAGCTTTACCGGACTTTGGTTTATAACGCGACGCGCAAAATTACTGGTGATATTGTTTCTCCATTTGTGAATTGACACCAAGTGGGTAGTATCCCATGAGAAGCTCGGTATTGCTGCTGTCAGCCTAAGCGATTTTGAGGATTTTTGCCATAATTACTGAGAAAGTGGGTAAAATCTCTGCAAGTCCCTGTACCTAAAATTTTTATCTCGTTATCTATTTGCGCGACGCAGATTGCCCCCCCCCCTCTTCCTCTCTCCCCCCCTTCCCCCCTCTCCTCCTCTAGAACCAGGAACCCATGACGCACTCAGGAACCGGCAAGAAAGGCTAAACGTGTTGTTTTCAGCTGACTTATCGTATTTGTTATCATTGGACGCTTACAGATATTGACGAGTGTAGCATAGGAACACACAATTGTAGTGATGATGCTGTGTGCAATAACACTAAAGGAGGTTACAACTGTACGTGCAAACCGGGATTTGATGGAGATGGTCAGAACTGCCAAGGTACTGATATTATGTGATTAACGGGATTTTTTACCGATTAAGGATGTGATGCGCGACCCTCGCAGTTAAGCAGTTGCATTTTGAGGTGAGTTTTAAGATTGGCATGCAGAGAACCTGACTGAAAATTCCGGGCTCGCATTGCACGTGTTTCGGCAACATCAGTGGAGTGCGATACCAACTGAGGCTGGTTATTTTGTTTAGCATGTTATAAATAAACCCGTGAATATGTGAATATCAAACGTATTCAGATTTATATTGTTTTGTGACGAATACATAAGAAAGATGAAAGAAATCACTGTGAACTGCGGATATGAAATCAAATGAAGAATGATCGCCTCCCCTAGTCTAGACAAGGGAATAAATGAAGGCCACCACAAATAGTATCAGATTTTGGAATACAATACAAGTAAACAGGGAGGCTCCATTTAGCTCAACAGCTTGTTGTGCGAATACAGGGCTCCTGCGCGTTTAAAAAATAATCGACAAATCCCGCAGGGCGACGCTCTGGCACTAACAATTCAGAGAATTTTGTGCCTTGATGTATGATTTCCCCAACCTAGGTAAGGGAATAAAGAAGGGCCACCATAAGTAGAATATCTAAGGGTGGCTTCGCCTATTTCCCTTTCGTAAACGGTCGTTGCCATTATTAACGGTCGATGCCATCATTGGTAACCAAGCCTTTAGTAGGGAACATGTCATCATCTGCTCTGAATTGTGTTGTAATAAGGCAATTTGTAACTTTTTAGTCGTCTCAGAAAGCTTAGGGCGACGTTTAGGCCCTAGTTAAGTTGAGTTAATATTTCGGGATAGGCCGGGTGACCTGTTTTTTATGTATCAGTTATGATAGCCAATTTACTTAACATATTTGGTGTCTGTGGCCGATCAGCGGGGTAGTGTAGTGGTTTGGGAAAGAGCAAAGCAAGCGAAGGGTTCAGGCTCAATTCTGGATTGGAAATTTCTATTTTTTTTAATAAAGGAGACTTTCGCTCCTAGATGAAAAAGTGTCTTAAAGATGGCAACGACCGTTTATGAAACAGAAATTTGCGGTGGCTCCATTCAGCTCAATATCTGACGTTTATTTGTAATTCATCTCCAGATGTTGACGAGTGCTCTGCAGGATCACACAGTTGTAGTGTTGGTGCTGTGTGTAATAACATCAAAGGGTCCTACAACTGTACGTGTAAACCGGGTTATTACGGAGATGGGAAGAACTGCCAAAAGTGTTAGTATAAAATGTGTTTATATCTTGTTTTTTTTTAAACCTTGCATATTAATGCATTTTTCATGAATTTGGCGTAAACATTTCTGTGAAACTCTGTGGATTTGATAGGTACAGTAGGGTTACAGGAGTATATGTAGCAGTGGTTATAAAACAGAAGTGACAGTTAGCTAAGAACGATGTGTTACAGCTGAGCCTTTGTACCCAACTAGCAGCAGAGCCGTCGGAAGCAAAAAAAACAGAAGAAATTCGCCATTGATTCGAGAGTCTTTGTACTTTGTGGCAAAGGCGAGTTTACCAACTGTTGGATAAACCTGCGATTCATGTAGCATGTTACTTGTAATCCCACAGTTATGTAACAACGGAACGTTCTCTTTATATTTTGTTTCGGGTGTAGTTACGTCGTGCAAGGAACTTTATGACCAAAAAATGTAAGTCGGTGATAAATAATGTATATTAATAACATGGAAACAACAATGTAGTCTGTAGTCATTAGTAGCACAGTTCGAACAACCCAGGATACAAATGCTGTTGTAATGATGATAATAATAATAATAATAATAATGGTTAATAAGTAGTTCTTACTTCGCGATGTCTAATTTCTACCTATAAGTGTCATCAATTACAAAGAAATCAGCGTCTCATTTGTTTACTTTCTAATGCGATAGTCACTAGTAAGAAAGTTATCAGTCCTAATTCAAGAATTGACTTCAATACCCTTTGGAAAAGATAAGTCGTCCAGGTCTCGAAATGTAATCATTAATTAAAGCCTTGGCCAAATGGAAAATGTTTGGTTACTAAAAATGTTGATGTTTGAAGCCCTGGCCAAACGGTTAGAACATGTTTGACCAAATAAAGCCAATCAAACGTAATGATGTATATGAAGTAAATGGTATGTGAGTGATGCATATGAAAGAAATCATCTGTGAACTGCGGGGATATGACATCAAATGAAGAATGATCGTCGCAGCTGTGATCGCAATTTTTACAATTGCGTGAATAAGCCTGAAAAAACTTCAGGACTTCAACGGAGGGAAGTCCTGAATTTTTTTCAGGCTTCTTCAAAACATGTTTACTCTTTTTAGCCAAACGACCCAAACATCACCTATCAAACACGAGAACAAAATAAATTGATTGGATGTTTCATGGAGTTCAATTTTGATCAAACATGATCCGAACATGATCAACCATAACCATTGAAGGCGGCACTAAAAGGTAAAATGTTTGGTCTCAAACATTTCCCGTCAGGCCAACAAAGCTATTATCCATTTTATAGATCCAACGAAAGCAAAGCCCACCCACTCTACATGGATAACCTACTTATCAACGTCTTCTGCCTAATGACTGCGGCTCATGACGGAAATGGAACATGTGGAGAAGGCGGTTGGACGCTGGCTTTGAAAACTGACGGCCATAAGGTATTCCTGGGTTGAGTCGTTTGTTAAAGCTTTTTCTCTAATTTCGTCTTTATGTAGTGTATTGGGTAAAGTGTTTACGAAAGGAAAGTTTGCCTTTTCATGAAGTGTCTGAAAGTGTTTTGAATCGGCACAGTGAATTAACCCTCTTGAGTTCACCTTCAAATTAAGTAATCCCTCAACCACAAAACGTCCTCCACACCTCGCTTGGCATGAAATAAATGACTGTTTTCTAAAGGCGTTTGAAACCTTAGGTCGGTCTTTTATATAGCATGCTAGTTGACAAACCTGACTAAAAAGGTACAGCGTAATTGTCAAAATCTTGTGTGCGTATTTTAAGGTACATTAGAGTCGTTTTCAACTGAGTGTCTTAAAAACAAAACGAACCAATTACTCCAGCTCAGCCAATGAATTATAACAGACTAAAACAGTGCAATGAGTCAGTCCGCAGAATCACAACCAATGCCAGGTAGCCAGGGTAAGCGCAAGGTAATACATTCGTGAAAATGTGTGCAACTCGCGATTGGTATTGGTTTCGCTTCTCATTGGTTGAGGAAGTGGCTGGCCAATCACAGGCCGAAGCTATGCAAACATAGGCAAACGCAACTACCAATCGACGCGCTAAATAGTCGCCATGCAAACGAATATCGCCTTTACTGATCTCTTCTATTGATTTGATAGCCAACTTTTAGGTACACCTCCACCCTCTGGGGAAGCAAAGAATCTTTCAACCTTAGTGGTGGTGAAACTGGATTCGATGCAAACGAGACAAAGCTGCCGACCTACTGGAACACATCCTTCTGCAAGATCTGCCTGGGGATGAAGATTGGGGAGCAGATCAACATCATTGTCATAAAAAAGGAAGCCACTTCGTTGTATTCAATGATCGCTGACGGAAAATACCGCAATACCTCACTGGGTCGTGCCACATGGAAGAGTCTGGCTGGTACTAACGCATCTTTGCAGACGAATTGCAACATTGAAGGATTTAACGCTAAAAGCATGAACAGCCAGTTTTCCAAAGCAAGGATAGGCATCATTGGTGACGGTAATCGTAATTGCCAGAACTGTGACTCCAGAATTGGATTTGGTACTGGAGGAAAACATGATGATTCCAACACGTGTGGGAACGAATGTAGTAGACTTAGCGGAGACAAAGGAATTCAAAAGATCAGAGCCATGGGATATATCTTTGTCCTATAATATGGAATCCACTTGCAACTGAACGGTTTACTAGCTTATATAATACTTAACTTCCTTTTCTTTTTCAGGCTAAGATTCGTTCAAATGGTTTTTGAAGATATCTTATGCTTAATACACTGTGGTTTTGTAAAGAAGCTGGAGCAGTGGAGGGGAATGCGTTGCTAGCAAATATTAAAAACAATTTCGTGTTTTTTTTTCAAAGTAGGCCAACATTATGACTTAAGCATAATGTGATTTTATCTCGAGGCCCGTCATAGTTCCGTATTTAGGTGTGCCTTTGCATGGAGCAAGGAGCCTTGTCAATCATAGAGCTTAAGGCTATGTTTACTCTATACCGGATAGCATGTTGTGGACATGAAAAATACTTCGACCTGGTATGAACAGTAACGGCCGAGAACTGGAACAAGTCGTGACGATTCACTTTAAAGATCGACGCGGTGCAGCTTCGCTCCGTTACAGAAATCGCCCCGAAATCAGCGTTTTATGTGTGATCAAAAGCCCTGTCCGATATGGTTTTCGTGCTGGCCCAAGAGCCATCCGCTATAGTGTAGACATAGCCTAAGCCAATCAAATAAGGACAGATCAATTAACACCGAGGTTATGGGCAAGATCAGTTTAACTTGTGGTCCTTCTCGCTTTCATTCTCATCATGTTAACATCGGAAAACAGATTTCCGGCACTGTAGAGGAATTTTCCCGCCCCCTCCCCATGCTCCGACCTTCTTTTCAGGCTTTTGTTGCCTTTTAATACGTACTTGGCTCTTTGCCGATATTTAACCCCACCGTAATGTTTATTATATCAATATTTGTGTGTTCGGGTGAAATAAAAGCGACACTACTGTGGCCAATTTATCCCACATTAGCAGTTATCATTTTATCTCCTGTCAATCTCGTCAGCAAACTAATGCGACGTCACGCGGAGCTTCGGGTCCCGTTTCAGTACAGACACGCGGGTTTCGTGATGAAAAAATAATTTTCGGACAATAAATGTTGTGATTATGTTAGGGCCGATTACACGGGAACCTTACTTGCTTCGGACGGGTCGTCGTCGCACAAGATGTTCGTATGGCAAACCTATTTGCGGGATTTAAAAGTCTCACAATTGTTTACTTTTTTTCCTTAAATTTTGGCGACATGTTAACTCAGCGATTTTGATAAATCTATGTTTAAAGTCCGCTTCACTTTGGTGATTTTACGAACTGGAATTTTAACGAACGTATATGCTTACGACGATAAATGTCATAAATAGGGTTTTTCGTGATAAGACCAACGTTAAACTTGTAAGCTGAAGAAAAGAGGCCTGTGTTTGTGATTGCTGTTAGTAGAACATTCAGTAGCGTAGGAAGTTGCATAAGAGTATGTATGTAAGAACAAAAGGAACCATGGCAATGTATATCAGTTACAGAGAAAGTTTTAAATTAACATGATAAAGTTGACGATTAAGTGTAGGTTTGTCCCATTGAATATGAATGGCTTCTTTTATGTTGAGTTGGAAGGTGGTGGAGGCGTGATCTAGGATGCTCAAACAGTGGAATCGGCGGTGGAAAATGCTCATTTTCAGCGTAATGCGCGAGGATTTTCGAAGAAGAGACATCTGTGTGGGTGCAAGGATCATAGAGCCTTAACTGTGGGCGAAAAATTTCCGATCGGACGGATTTTCTGGACGCAAACCGCCTCCGAGTTGACAACGGTCGAAACCCGAGTGTGCTGCCTTGACTCCGTCTTATGAAGGGAAGAACAGTGATGGCATAAAACGCCCAAAACAGCGAAAATAACGAAAAAAAAACAACGGACACACATGAGGTAAGTTTGTTTTAATCATCTTACTTAAAAAAAAACTGTAAATCAACGATATTTTTTCCCCATGCAAAGTCTTATAACGCGCTCAAATTCTCAACGGTTCTCCTGTAACCTAACACCGCGTAAGATGAAAGGTTACGTTCCAACTCGCACAGCCGTGACGCCTTTATGAATAAATGTATAATAATTCTTAGTCTCCTTCGCAGCCGTTTTTAGGCTCGTCACGAATTTCTCACCGCAAATTTGCCGCACACGTGAGGAAACGGCTGAGCTAACTGCCTCGCGAGGAATTTTGCTCAGCTCTTTCCTCGAGTGTGCGGCGGGCTTTAGTCTCTATTTCTCAGAAGCCCCTGGCATCTGCACCCAAGATGATTTTCTTTAAAGGAGGCAAGGTGTAATGGTATCCCTGTGACTGTAGATCACGTGACACGGAAAACCATGTGCTTTCGAGTAGATGCCGCCATTAAACTTGTTTGGTCTGTATTTACTCGTCTCATCGTTGCCTAAAGCTCCTTAACGTTACAGTAACTTTTCACAAAGTAGACCAAGTAACTGTATTTGCACGCGCCACTTTTTACGAAAAAACAGCGGCGTGTCGTTAAGGATCAAACCAGCCACAAAATAAATATAACCGAGCAATTTGACAAGAAAACAAGGCTGAATTTTTGGTCGCACAGTTAACCTGCGAGCAAGCTATATAGCCACACTTGTATAGTTCAGAATACTTTCTATACGCCAAATGTTATCTCTGGGCTGCGGATTCGCAAATAGCAAAGAAGCGAAAGATTAAGCGGAGGAGTGAAATGAGCCTCACACATGAAACAACGCCAGCTTTATTGAATGACTCAGTGTCCATGCTTTACTGAGCTGAGAAAAATGCTAAACTACTTTGTGAATGAATCTCGTTTGAGCGACCCGTTTTGCTTTCGGGATTAAATTCCGGTCCTTTCAAACCCTTCAAAGAGATTGTCGTTCCATCTCAAGGATGTACTGATTGCAGTTTTCACACGGAAGTGTATAGCGATGGAACAGTGTGTCCGCAATTTCCACCTGCCTTACTGAAAATTGCAATTTTGGAATTGTTATATTTCATGGAGTTCGAGCCAGATCTCTACGAAACATCATTGTTGTTTGCCGTTGAGATCCTAATATTGTTGAAAATTGGAGGTTGATGGCTTGTGGGTGAAGTATTGCTTCCAGGCCCTTTAATTTGACGAAACTTTACCCCATGACAGGCTTGACACTGAGTGCCTCATTTAACTACACAAGTCATTCAAAACGACATTTCTCAAGCAAACCTGGAATATATTTATAAAGAGGGGGACTCTATTTAAGTGTGTAAATAAATTCGCTTCGCCTTGTCAAGAAAATATATTTAAGCATTAGCTATAGGCACATATTAAAAACGCATGTAAAGTTAACCAAAGGCTGTATGCAGGTGCACATCAGTCTATCAAAGAACGTCCTAAGTCGCAGCTCCAAACGTAAATTATGTTTTAACCATGGCGGGCCCAACTATTACCATTCAGTATTCGCTTTTGATGTGTATTGTTTGGGGAGCTTGGTTCCCTTGGATGTTACTTGCAGATCAAGGTAAGTAATTTTTCTAAAACGAAGCAAAACTCATACAAATTTGGCGTAACTCACTTTAAAGCGCTGACGAGTCTAACAGAAACGCTTGAAAGATCGTTGAAGACCGATAGAAAGGAAATAAACTACAAGACTGTTTATCCTTTGGATGTTTCGAACGCAATTATTTCAGTTTTAGAGAGTATAACAAGAATTGAAGACGCCTAAAATGCTGCTTCCTGTGTCAGTTTTCAGGTGACCGTTAGGACTTTATAGCGAAGATGTTTTGTAGTAGCGAATACCGAAAATATGATAACTTCTTAGCGGCCATAGATTGATGCCGCAAAAATATTTCAGAAACCAGCGCCTTATTTTCGAATTTTTAAGCTGTCTTTACTCAGCCATTAAAAAAAAGTAGATTTTTCATGGAAATATGACTCATGGATAAATTAATCACTTATTGAACAACGAGATGCAAAGTCAACCTAAGGTTGTATGCATGTGCACATTTCTCTCAGAGAACGTCCTGAGTCGCAGCTCCGAAGGTAAATATGTTTTAACCATGGCGTGCCCAACTATTACCTCTCAGTATTCGCCGTCGCCATATATTGTTTGGGGAGGTTGATTCCAGTGGAATTTACTAGTAGATCAAGGTAATTTTTGGAATGCGATTTCCGCTCTGTTGAAGTAAACGAATAGCAAGATGGAACGCGCCAAAAAATGCTGCTTCCTGTGTCCTCAGACTTTCTGGGAAGTGTGACTTTTTGTATAAGCGTATACCGAGTGATATGTTGACTTCTTTAGCTATAGATTTAGGACGCAAAAATGCTCCGGAAACGAGCACCTTATTTTTTCGAAATTTCGAGCTGCCAGTGGGTTTAGGGTACTTTCAGTTAAAGAAAACTCAAGTTTTCATCTTCATCACGAGCCAGATATAAAAAGCAGTTGGAAGAACTTTGAGTTTTTTTTTTTTCAATTAGCTCGATTGTTTTCCCTTTTTCGATACCTTTTGGAACGAAAGTCCGGGTCATGTTCATACACATTACAACGTCTCAGATGTTATGAATAATCGCTCTCTTAACCCGACTAAAAATCCATTTAGATTTCCTATGCTTAAGTGACAGGTTTCAGGGCCCAAAGGAAAACCGCCAGCTTTATTCAACAGCCGTCTATTCTTTACTGACAGAGGAACGCTAAACTGCTCTGTGAACAACTCTTTTCCGGCCCCTGTGAGCGACCAATTTTGCCGTTTCCGAATTAAACTTGGAACTCAGTTCAAAATCTTAATACAGATTGTCGTTCCATCTCAAGTATTATAGTCTTTATTCGGAAGTGTGTAGCGAGGGAACAGTGTGCCTGTCCTTAATAAATACTGAAATTTTCCAATTCTTATATTTCATGGAGTTTAAGTTAGATCTCTGAGAAACGTTTGTCGTTTGCCATTGAGATGCTAATGTCGCCAGTTTAAAATGAGAGGCTGCGCATGAATTAATGCGCTCCCTTTTTTAATTTTAAAATTTACCTCTTGACAGGCCTACCAGTAAGTTCCTTATTTAAGTATACATAATATAAGAAGGATATTCATGGCAGCTACTGAAATAAAACAGGTTTGACTATGGGAGGCCTTGCTACTACCGTTCAGTATTCGCTGTTAATGAGCACGCGTGTTGTTTTGGGAGCTTGGGTCCAGTCCTGGTTCCAGTGCATTTCACTAGCAGATCATTGGGGGAACCTGAGTAAATTTTAAAACGGGACGGAGCTAAACTTAAACAAAATTAGCGTCGGAAATTCAAGCGCCGCACGAGTCTATCAGAATCGTTTGAAATAAACACAGAAATGAAATAAACTGCAAGACTGTCTAACGCTGATCATTTACGTTTGAAATGCGATTTGGTCTTTTTTGGAAAAGTAAACGAATGACAAAAAATACCGAGAACACACCGGCCTAAAAGTATTGTTCATAAATAAAGGGGATAGTTTCTAAAGAAACTGTGGTGCTGCGTCGGTGGGGGAGGTTTTATTATTAACGTAGCGTACATTCGATTGGTCAGGAATGATGTTCGAGCGATTGATAATCAGCGGTTAGTTTAAAAATATGGTTTTCCCCGTTCAAATTCAATTCGGATTTCATGATCACTTTCAACGTATTTATTTCAAAACTTAACGAGTCTCATTCGGTTTTTTTCAGGTGGCTGCCGTCGCCTTAAGTTTGTTCCCCCGGTTGATGGTAAACGTCTCGAGAGTCACATCTTTTTAAATCTTTCAATCGGAATATACACACCATGTGAGCATCGCTGCCTCATGGAAAGTAGATGCGTGTCGGTCAACATCGGTCCATCGATGGAGAATGATAAAGTTACCTGTGAACTGAATGATGCTGATCATTTACAGTTTCCTGATGACCTGAGAGATCACTCTGGGTGGACATACAGAGGCACAGAGGTGAGAAATGTAAGAAATGCATGCGAGCACAATCAGAGTCATGAGTCCGTGAGATACCAGCAACTTGTAAGGCAACGCATGCGCACAACTCTATGTTGTATCACTGTCGTACGTCACGCAATTAAACATGTGAGTTGCTAGTTACCGCATTAATTCTGTCCTGTGCGCTGTTCACTGCCTGAAAGAAGCACTTAGCAACAAATGCATGCGCGCAGTTGGCTAAAATAACTGTAATCAGATGATGACGTTAAAGATGATCCATGAACAGATGATATCAATAAGTAGCAAGTTTGTTATAGTGGGTAGGCGTATGGTGGCGCGAGTGTGGTGTTGGTATTGGTACAGGAAATTGCACCACCTATGATTGTTAGACAAGAGGTATCGAAAACTGACTGAGAACCTTTTGGGAACTTTAATCACTATAAACAGGAGATTCGTGCGAATATTATACTGTAGCACATATAGATTGAGTTGCACGAGATCATTTCTTTTATAACTTACACTATATTAGCCATCAAAAACACGCATATTTTAAAAGCTTAAACAGCCAAATGAAATGAATCGACAAAACATTTCAAAAAATTAAAATATCTAGTTTTAAGTGATCTGTTTTTTTACTGTCGTCCTTGAGTCGATCAGGACTGCGTCATTGAAAATGCTAATCATTACGGCCGTATAGATGGTGACGGTTAATGTGATGATGGAAAGTTTGAAATGTTCCTTATGTTAGCATGCTGATACCTTGAAGAAATTGCTGCTATCACCATTATCATTTTCATCGATATCCATCGTGGGTCATAAAAAATGGCCCAACAAGTAACAAATTTGGGGAGCAGGGTTGGCGCAGTATTGAGAGCACTCGTCTCCTACCAGTGTGGCCCGGGTTCGATTCCCGGCCTTGGCGCCATATTTGGGTTGAGTTTGTTGTTGGTTCTCTACTCTGTTCCGAGAGTTCCAAATTCCAATTCGATCTGGATGCAGGACCTCCCTGAAAACCACTTCGCAGTGAGTGAAGCATTTACCCTTGCAATTGATACTGATGCTTGCTGTTCTTTACAGAATCCTTGCTCCAGAAACCCCTGTTTCCACAACGGAACTTGCGTGAGTGGGTACAGTGACAAAAGATTCATTTGTTTATGTCCTCTTGGGTACACAGGGGAACACTGCGAACGAGGTAACACTAAAAGCCCTTTACTGTAATCTCTCATTGTAACATTCTTGCGTTGCTTTCTATTGTTTTTATTCCTAGTGCGATCATGATGTCCCTACGGGTCAACTAATTTACATTTTCGCTTTTCGCGCGTATTTATAAGCAATTGTTAGCTACGGTTTGATTATTTTAGAAATAGCTACAAACCCGTTAGAGCGAATTGCTATTGCGTTGTGAATCCAGGATCTGTTTGTTTCCTAGCTGTTCATTCTGGTGGAATTTCTGTAAGTCGCGAATGCTATGGTTTTTCTGGATTTTGTCAAGTTTCCTTCACTTATCACTGTTGTATTTATTTTCTATTTGCTTATCATTTCTCCTAGTCAAACTCGTCTTCGTGAAAACAAATAAAGTCTACGATGTTTGAAGTACAGAGCCAGTCTGATTTCGGTTCGATTAATGTCACGGCGAAACAGCGATAACACTCATTACAATTACTCAGTTTGTTTCGTTTATCTTTATTTTTCACTTCACTGTTACTGCAGTACTTCGCAGATTTAAAACCAGAAGAGTGCGACTTAAAATAACAACACTGCCTTCCCCCTATTATCGTACTGTCTACTGATTCTGAAACTGTCATAATCAGCGCTTCCGATTGCGTCAGTCGTCATAATGGTCAGGTCGCGAAGTGCACTAAAGTGCCTTAACCGGCTTCTGAAAACTTGTATTCGTTTCTTTATAAGTTACTCTCCTTTTCCATATATTCTTAGACATCGACGAATGCGCGGAGGGCAGCCATGACTGCCATAAAGATGCTACCTGCATAAATACTGCAGGACACTTCAACTGCAGTTGTAATCCCGGACACACTGGAAACGGACGCATGTGTTCAGGTAAAATTGCAAATCATTCAGCCCACGTTGAAACAGCGGTCTGTATTGCTCTGCTTGAATGCTTGCTTGCTTTTCTAAGTTAAATCGATTGCATCAGCTATTTGTTTCGTGGCTTTGTTACTGACATTCTTTTAAGGACAGTTAGTCAGCCAGATATATTGAAGTCAGTAAAGACACCGATAGTGTTAAAATTTCCAATCAAGGGTTCACCAAGCAACAGTTTTAACTGGACTTCAGAGAAACAACTTTAAGTAATTCATGGGATTTGTGTAGAGTATCACTGGCTCCCCATCGTACACCTTAAGTAAATCCGGTTTACCTTCACATTTCCTTTTCTTTACTCTTAGACATCGATGAATGTGCGGAGGGCAGTCATGACTGCCATAAAGATGCTACCTGCATAAATACTGCAGGACACTTCAACTGCAGTTGTAATCCCGGACACACTGGAAACGGACGCCTGTGTTCAGGTAAAATTGCAAATCATTCAGCCCACGTTGAAACAGCGATCTGTATTGCTCTGCTTGAATGCTTGCTTGCTTTTCTAAGTTAAATCGATTGCATCAGCTATTTGTTTCGTGGCTCTGTTATTTACATTCTTTTAAGGACAGAGAGTTAGCCAGATATACAGAAGTCAGTAAAGACTCTGTTGGTGTTAAAATTTTCAATCAATGGTTCACCAAGGAACAGTTTCAAGACTTTAGAGAAACAACTTTAACAGTTATTCATGGGATTTGTGTAGAGTATCACTGGCTCCCCATCGTACACCTTAAGTAAATCCGGTTTACCTTTACATTTCCTTTTCTTTACTCTTAGACATCGATGAATGCACGGAGGGCAGCCATGACTGCCATAAAGATGCTACCTGCATAAATACTGCAGGACACTTCAACTGCAGTTGTAATCCCGGACACACTGGAAACGGAAGCATGTGTTCAGGTAAAATTGCAAATCATTCAGCCCACGTTGAAACAGCGGTATGTATATTGCTATGCTTGAATGCTTGCTTTTCTAAGTTAAATTGATTGCATCAGCTATTTGTTTCGTGGCTTTGTTACTGACATTCTTTCAAGGACAGTTAGTTAGCCAGATATATTAAAGTCAGTAAAAACACTTGTAGTGTTAAAATTTCCAATCAAGGGTTCACCAAACAACAATTTCAAGACTTCAGAGAAACAACTTTAATTGATTCATGGGATTTGAGTGTACAGTATCACCGGCTCCCCATCGTACACCTTTAGTAAATCCGTATTACCTTTACATTTCCTTTTCCTTATACTCTTAGACATCGACGAATGCGCGGAGGGCAGCCATGACTGCCATAAAGATGCTACCTGCATAAATACTGCAGGACACTTCAACTGCAGTTGTAATCCCGGACACAATGGAAACGGACGCCTGTGTTCAGGTAAAATTGCAAATCATTCAGCCCACGTTGAAACAGCGGTATGTATATTTCTATGCTCTTAAGGAGGGGGACATTGGAATTTACGGTATTACGGTATTGGTTTTTTTTTTATGCGGTATCTCTAATTTGAATCGAAACGCGCGGTATTTCGGTATTTCATCGTTTCAGCCGACAGTATTCGGTAAAATAAGATCCTTCACAGTATTGCAGTATCGTTCCTATGCAGTCTCCTCTCTAAAAGGACCTAAAAGTAGACAAAACAAAACCCGACTGAGTGATAAACGTCAATGAAAGTTGACATGAAAACGTCTACAATTAATATTTGACTGTTCTAGCATCCAACTGCGCTTCTGTTGATAGAAAGTGGTTACTTGAGCTGCCTCTTTTGACCTTTGTATCGCCCATCTGTTATTTCGCAAAGACCTCAATGGCCGACGAGCAACGACCTCAAAGACCTCAAGAGATCGAAGAAGTTGTTATAGATTGCGTTGCCATTTTTACGAGGAAGGTAAAGGGGGCAAACTGTATCGAAAGAAGAATAAGTTTCGCTGCTGTGTTGAAAGAGGTGAAACGCGACTTCTGAAGTTACGCCGGGGAGAGGATTTGGTAAGTGTGTCCTTCTTATTTGATAGATTGACTGACTGACCACAAAATAGTTCCAAATATAAACGTGTATAGATCAGTTTCGGCTTCATTTTTGAAAAACAATCGCCTCGTTCTTTTCCTTGTTGGATGCGTATGTTTGACCAATGACCTAAAAACGTGTTTGAGATGAATTTAAGTGTGGATGATTCTAAATGCGGTTTCTGCACGGTATTTCGGTATTTGCCGATTTTTTTTCTACAGTATTACGGTATTGGGTACTCCCCCATGTCTCCCTCCTTAAGAAATTGTTCTTCAGTAAAATCGATCATTGCCGATAGCCAGTTCCGGAGTAAGCAAAAAGGGGCAATTTGAGCGGCGGCAAATTTTTCGCTGTTATTGAGTAACCGAATGATAACGTTTCTTGCCGGCGTTTCCGCCTTGGGCCACCAACAGTACAACTTGTTTGTTGTTATTGTTGTCAGGTTGATGTTTCTATGCAAAACGTCCACTCAAAAGGTTTTTAAACGTTTTGATATTTTGACCCGAGAAAATTAAGCACGTTTTAGTAGTTAACGCAAGAGAAGCGCAGGTTGTTGCCGTTGCTTCAGAATCGCAAACCGCAAACATTTACTCGTTTACGTTAACTTTATTTCGGTATTTGAGTTCAAGCCTTTTTCTTGCCTCCCGTAAGGGATCTTTACTGAAGCAGTTATTTACAAACGAGCAAAACGTGACTAGATTCGCTTCAAACTCCCGAAATTTAAGGCCCAGGTCAAACTCCGTACTTTACATCAGCCGAACTAAACTCATGTTAAGTACGTCAGTTAAGTGTTCGATTGGTCTGATTTGGATCGCCTGAGGCGTTCTTCACGGCCGGCCAGGGTCAAACGCCGATCTTCACATGGGCCGAGCCAAATACAGCCTCAATCTATTTATTTTCATGATCCAGTTAAGTTCGGCTGAATTAAGTTCGACGTTTAACAGCAAAAAAGGCGAGTAAATTGAACTCAAAATAGCCAGTAAATCGTTGTATCCACAGTGACCCATTACAATGAGTAAACTGTAGCAGAAACATCGAGTAATTAATACTCAAGAGGTAGAGTAAGTTTACTCAGGACGAGTTAACTTACTCATGTGTATGAGTAAAAGTACTCAGCTAGTGAGTACATTTAACTCAAATTCAAAGGTAAAACTACTCAAGAGAAGTTGTTGAACTTAAGTAATTTGGGTCGGCCTAACACGTGCATTCTTACCAACGCGCCAGCCAAAGAAAAGAATTATCAGTTGCCAACACCACCAAAGAGCAGTTGTGTGCTTGAAAGGTCTGTTGGTATGTCAAAGTTTTGAAGTTACATTTTGCATGTAAGACTTCAAATGAACTAAACCGTTGCTTACAACTTCCCGCACCTTACAAACGACTTGTCGACGACATAAACAACGGACTAACAGACTGACCGACAACGACACGCGTACAGACATTAGTCTAACAAAAGACGGATCGAAACGCACCAATCACTGTTTACAACAGACAAACAACAGACCGACTAATTTCACTAACAATACACGTACACACATTAGACTAACAAAAGACGGATCGAAACGCACCAATCACTGTGTACAGTCTTCACAGCCAATGACAACTAGGCTTTACTGACAGTCGACCAATAACATCACGACTTCGTTGACCAATCACATCAACGACCAGAGTGCTTATACCATCTACTGACGTTACACAAATCACTTGACTCTGATGATGACTTCCGCTCAGGTTGTCGAAACGTCAGTCAATGTCATCACAAACAGTCCTTCTCAGGACTACACTCACCCGGACGATCGTACTTTACTTAATTATGACATTATCAACTCCGTCAATGAAACCCGGCAATGTTTGTGTACAACTCCCCCACCGACGCAGTAACACCCGCCAAAGAATTCCCTTTACACATTTTTTATCAAATGGTCACGAGTTATTTTAAACTGAAAAAATCTCGATGCCGACCGCTACTTTTCCTTGAAAGGTACTCTAGAACTTTTACTTTTATTTTCTAGTCAATTTACATAACCGGTTTTACCTGATCTTGTCGGTTCTCCAAACTTCCAAACCTTTTGTAAACATTTTATATATCTTGCGCTTGATCAAGTTAATGCTGAAATGCTCATCTAAACGTCACTGAACAGGGAAACCAAAAACCCAAAACAAAATGAGCTTCTTCTACATAATCAATTTTGTGTATGAATATTTCCAAAATATTCGCAGATCAGATAGGCTCATATGAAAAGCTGGGAATTAAAACGTGTAAAGTGGACTCAGAGAGCCTCGATCGGTTAAAGGAAGTATGCGAGTTTGAAATTTTATATGAAAGCGAGGCTAATAAAGGCTTGGTTACATTTCATTTAACGCATGCTCAACAGGAAAAGTCGAGCCGGCTGGCAGAGGTCTCTTCCTCTGCCCGACTTTTCTAGGAAAATCGAAGGACTTCAGCTAGCAGGGTAACCATTAGCTGAATATTTTGTGATTTCTATTTTCCTAATGGATCTAATTGCCTGCTGTGACAATTTGGCGGGGGTGTTTGGAGATCATTATATGTATATTTTGGAAAGTTTTTTCTCCTAGCTCCTAGCTGCTGTGGTGGCCCCGGAACTACTACTTGCTCCCTAAGTCCAGGGTCCTCTGCTGTAACTTCCAGTGGGTACAATTTGGCAATGGGGCGATTGGTATGTCCCTTGGATGTCCTCAAATGAACTGCGCGGACAGCATTATCTGCGCCTCTAATGAGTCCTTGCACTACTCCTAGTCCTCATTTTAGACGATTCTTTTCAACACTTTGAATTTGTACCACATCTCCTACTTTGACAATGATGTCACCAGTGGTACCACTGACCTTGTGGAAGTCCCTTAGTGAAGTATAAGTATTCTTGTTGCCAGCGCTACCAGAAATGCTGTATAAGTAGTGCTACAAGGAGTGCCTTTCTCGGTAACTCTGTTTCACCATAGCTCGGATCTGACAACTCACCGCTTTCTGCTTCCGGGCGAGGGAGACTGGTAATCCGTCGACCGTAAAGTAGTTGTGATGACGTGAGTGGTTCGTCATCTTCAAGGTCCGATGAAAGGTGGGTCAGGGGTCGATCATTCAGAACTGCCTCTTTCTCTACCACGATGATCTGGAGGGTCATCAAGTTGACTTAAGCCCGTCTGAGTACCTTCTTCAACTCTGTCTTGGTCAAACCGATTAGTCTCTACCAAAATGCACAGCGAGGGAGGAATTTTGAGCATTGTCCCCCCGCCCACACCTTCCGCCTTCTCAGAAACCAGGAACCCATCCCTGAGGCAATCAGGAACCGGCAAGAAAGGTTAAAGTTGTTGTTTTCAGCTAAATTCTCGTATTTGTTATCATTGGACGCTTACAGATATTGACGAGTGTACCATAGGAACACACAATTGCAGCGGTGATACGGTGTGCACTAACACCAAAGGAGGTTACAACTGTCCGTGCAAACCGGGATTTGAAGGAGATGGTCAGAACTGCCAAGGTACTGCAATACATGATAAGTTTTATTTAGAAAAGGCGTCTTATTAACCCAAAGTGTTATCAAACGTATATCCCTCGATCACTACAGAGTTACACGTAATAAAACTAAGACAATTCAAAACATATAGATATTAAGGAGTTTACAGAACAATACAAGATAATGGAACAGGACTAAACATTTACTGATATTATGTGATTAATGTGCATCTGCACTATTAATCAAAGAGAAAAAAATTACAGATTAAAGACGTGTGGCGACTTTCTCGCACTAACAATATATATGCTATTTTGGATTAAATTAACGTTTGTACAGGTCACGTGACAAAACGATTTGATAATACACTTTGACTAGGCGCGCAAAGCACGCCGGAAAGACGTCCTCCTTTGTGACGCGCAAAATTACTGGTGACATTGTTTTGGTCGTTTCTCCATTTGTGAATTTAATGAAAGACCAAGTGAGTAATCTCCAGAAGCTCGGTATTGCTACCGTCAGCCTAAGCGATTTTGAGGATTTTTGCCATAATTACTCAGAAAGTGCATAAAATCTCCACAGGTCCCTGTACCTAAACTTTTTATCTCGTTATCTATTTGCGCGACACAGATTGCATTCCCCCCCCCCTCCCATCTCCTCACCTAGAACCAGGAACCCATGAGGCAATCAGGAACCGGCAAGAAAGGCTAAATGTGTTGTTTTTAGCTGACTTATCGTATTTGTTATCATTGGACGCTTACAGATATTGACGAGTGTACTAGAGGAACACACAATTGCAGTGATGATGCTGCGTGCAATAACACGGAAGGAAGTCACAACTGTACGTGCAAACCGGGATTTCAAGGTGATGGGCAGAACTGCCAAGGTACTGATATTATGTGATTTAACGGGATTTTTTACCGATTAAGGATGTGATGCGCGGCCCTTGCAGTTAAGCACGCATTTTCAGTTGCATTTTCAGGTGCATTTTAAGAGTGGCATGGAGAGAACCTGAGAAAAGTCCAGGCTCGTATCGCACGCGTTTCAACATCAGTGCAGTTCGGTACCAACTAAGCTAAGTAGCCAACTGAGGCTGGTTATTTTGTTTGGTATGTTATAAATAAACCCGTGAATGATGGAGAAATGTCCGTGAATATGTAAATATCAAACGTATTCAGATTTATATTGTTCTGTGAATAATGCATATGAAAGATGAAAGAAATCCTATTTGAACTGCGGATATTAAATCAAATGAAGAATGATCCTTGCAGCTGTGATCGCAATTTTTACAATTGTGTAAAGTTGTGAGGGCGTGAGTGGTTCGTCATCTTCAAGGTCCGATGAAAGGTGGGTCAGGGTTCGATCATTCAGAACTGACTCTTTCTCTACCACGATGATCTGGAGGGTCATCAAGTTGACTTAAGCCCGTCCGAGTACCTTCTTCAACTCTGTCTTGGTCAAACCGATTAGCCTCTCCCAAAATGCACAGCGAGGGAGGAATTTTGAGCATTGTTCCCTCCCCCCCCCTTCCTCCCCCCCGCCCACACCTTCCGCCCTCTCAGTTCTGGTTAACCTTAACCAAAAATGAAAATAAATTATCCCAAACAGCATACAATGATATTAAATGGAATGAAAATAAGGCTTTCTGGGGCAAAAAAATCAAAAACCTGTTGGAACAGATAGGATTAGGAGAACTTTGGATGAAAACACACTATGCAGGCATAGGAACTGTAAAAATGATCAGGCACCGACTTAAGGATATCGAACTACAAAGATGGCTAAGTGAAATAAATAACGACATCAGAAAAGATGCTAACCAGAGCAACAAAATGAGAACCTACCGGTTATTCAAAACGATTAGAGAATTACAAATGTGAAGACTATCTACATCAGGTTACCAATATACGACACAGAACAGCTCTAACAAAACTGTGACTTAGCAACCACAAATTAGCCATAGAGACAGGACGTTATTCGAGACCATTCAAGAAACCTGCAGAAATAATTTGCCCAATTTGTAAAATAGAAATGGAGGACGAATACCATTTTCTAAATTTATGCTCTGCTTACCAGGAAAAAAGACCTTCGTTACTTAATTATTTGGAAAACGAATGTGGAATAAAAATAAGCAGAATGTCACCTAACAAAATATTCATGTTTCTAATAAACCCCCCTAGCGGAAATTCTAAAATACAAAGGCTTATAGCAAAACATATATTCGAATGCTTTGAAAAAAGAATAGGGGAAGACGGCAAAAAGTTAATACTCTAGGACTTAATCAATTAACAACTTAATTAATAATTAATTAAGTAACAATTTTTGTTGTTTGTAACTTTTAGTTATTTGGATTTCGTAGTCGATGTACTATATATTGAATAAGACTCCAAATAAAAACATGTCTGTCTGTCTGTCTGTCTGTCTCAGAAACCAGGGACCCATCCCTGAGGCAATCAGGAACCCGCAAGAAAGGTTAAAGTTGTTGTTTTCAGCTAAATTCTCGTATTTGTTATCATTGGACGCTTACAGATATTGACGAGTGTACCATAGGAACACACAATTGCAGCGGTGATGCGGTGTGCCATAACACCAAAGGAGGTTACAACTGTCCGTGCAAACCGGGATTTGAAGGAGATGGTCAGAACTGCCAAGGTACTGCAATGCATGATAAGTTTTATTTAGAGAAGGCGTCTTATTAACCCAAAGAGTTATCAAACGTATATCCCTCGATCACTACAAACAGAGTTACACGTAATAAAACTAAGACAATTCAAAACATATAGATATTAAGGAGTTTACAGCACAATACAAGATAATGGAACAGGACTAAACATTTACTGATATTATGTGATTAATGTGCATCTGCACTATTAATCAAAGAGAAAAAAATTACAGATTAAAGACGTGTGGCGACTTTCTCGCACTAACAATATATATGCTATTTTGGATATAATAAGTAAATAAGATAGCTCTATTCACCTAAATACAGTCTGTTGCTAGAGGATACTAACCCTCTAAATTGCCAATTGGTATCCTTGGGAGCAAATATCCAAGCCGCCGTATCTAAATCCAGAAACGGGTTTGCTCCTGGAGGAAGATATAACGACACCAGCACGAGTGGAAACGAGGCGGAAACGAGGCATACAATACAAACGCATCAAGACGATGGGATTCATCTTTGCTCAGTACGAGGAAATCCCTTTACACGTGATGACAAACACATAGAAGATCCGTAATGAGCTGACAGGGGGCTCAGTTTTCTAGAAAGTGGCGCGGGCGGATTCTGCCTGAGCGGAAATTGAACGCTTTAGCTAAACATTTGATGTTTCATTGATTAAACGACACCAAACCTTTCCGCAATTTTTTGGTAACTTGATATGAAACGAAAAAATGAAACACTGCCAATTTACAACTAAATTGGCAATGTTTCATTGTCCAAGTATAAATTATTTCGTTTGGGGCGAGTTTGGTATCCTTCAATCTCGGTTTCGAAAAAAGAAATAAGACGAAAAGAGACGAAAGAAATGCCCTGGCGGGAGAGTTACTTATTTTGACAGCTATAACATCTACAATTGCACACTCGGAGAGAGAGAGAGGAATTTTGAATTCCTCCCCCCCCCCCCCCCCTCCTTAGAAACCAGAAATCCATAAAGCAATCACGAACCGGTAAGAAAGGCTAAACCCACAAGTGCAGTGGTGATGCTGTGTGCAATAACACGAAAGGAGGTTACAACTGTACGTGCAAACTGGGATTTGAAGGAGATGGTCAGAACTGCAAAGGTCCTGATATTATGTGATTAACAAGATTATTTTACCAATTAAAGATGTGATACGCGACCCTTGCAGTTAAGCACGCATTTTCAGTTGCATTTTGAGGTGCATTTTAAGAGTGGCATGGAGAGAGCCTGAGTCAAGTCCGGGCTCGCATCGCACGCGTTTCAACGTCAGTGCAGTGCGGTACCAACTAAGCTAAGTAGCCAACTCAAGCTGGTTATTTTGTTTGGTATATTATAAATAAACCCGTGAACGATGGAGAAATGCCCGTTAATATATGTGAATACTGAAACGTATTCAGATTTATATTGTTTTGTTGGACACAAGTACAAAGACAAACACCAAAAAAATACAAAGATTAAAACGACATGTCAAACGGGAATTGTGCAAAATGGTACAACGAGACCCATACAAGGCACAACTGAAGAATTACCATTCGCTGCCCCAAATATAGTATATATATTTTAATCATGCGGCCACATAAATAACTCACAAGTTTAATTATTGTTTAATACATAGATTTAAAAATCCGATATTTGGAGAATAGGAGAAAAGCAACATTTTCATTTGTATGTGAATGGCTTTTGTCTTTGAAATCCAAACATAAAAGAAGGCCTCTTTGAACACAGTGCATGGGACAGTAGGTAATACGATATACGACGTCGTGATCGTTAGGAAATAAGGTTCAGGAACGTAGATAATCTACATTAGAATGGGACTGACCTTCGAAGTCAATTTAAAATAAGTTTGGTAAACAACTTACTGATTTATGGCAAGGTATAGATAAGGCCAGCAACAAATCAGGGAGCGTAACCCTTGATTGTAGCTCTTCAGAACTGTTGCGATAATGAAAACCTAAGAGAATTGATATAAGAAGAATAATTATGTTGACTGCTTACTAAATCAAGTGTACTTTCTATGAGAAATTTAGAATTCTCAGCTCATTATATTCAATTCAAATAGATGTAACCCCAAAATGGTGTCAGGCCGTACTCAAACGGCGAACTCAACCGTATTTCAGTGCCTCTTTTCGGTCAAACCATTTTCTTACCAATGATTGCTGTCACCTACTTCCGATATCGACGACGCAACTGAACAAATGGCATTGCTAACGCCGTGTACAAAATCACCAATAAATGATACAACTCTAGACTCACTGTAGGTGTCAACCGGAACAAGGTGGGGGAAAGATTTCCGCACAGCTCCATACATTAATTATACATGCATCACTGTCCGAGATAGAAGCGGCAAACACGCGAAGAGGAGTCGTGAAGGCCTTCTAACCCCATTTTACCTTCACCACTGCTTTCACTCAAGCTCACATTGTTTTCTTCGCGAACTTGGAAATCCAAAGACCTTGCAGTTGAAGTTGTGCGACTTTCAGACTCTTTGAAACAACGATTCATTCTAAAGGACGTGGCTATCGCTTACATAACCTTGGCGATAAAAAAAATTCGAGACGAAAAGACAACACAGAAGTCAGATGAAGCACAATCGTCGCTGCATTTTTAATACATTCCATGGCTCGATTGTAGACAAGTTATGTATTAACCTTATTCTTTACGAACCAGGTTCTCTCGGTTGTAAAAATTAGCCCGTGAACTAAACAAAAAGGAAAAAGAAGCTAAGGATCGCGACAACGCGCTCCCCGCCTTCCCCTGGCATTTTATTTTGGTTGATTGTGTGCAGACTTTACCGGAAACAGATTTTCGCGGTATAATTGAGCCTTCTGTAGAAAAGGGAGTTCTAAAAATAGAAAGATACGCGCAAAGGTTGACTCAAGGATGCAGTGCATATGGAGGCTCCTATTTGTGGGCTCCTGCTGTCATAAATACCTAACCGTAACCAAGTTCGAGGTCAGTACTGTAAGTTACGGACCGAGTTTTTTTTCCCGTTCGCTTATGGCCCAAGCGCGAAGCGCGCGGGCCATAAATCAACGGGAAAAAACGAGGATCCGTAACTTACAGTACGGGCCGACAAAACGAGGTTAGTAATTAGTAGTTATTATATCTCTGAAGTTAATTGGGCGCGCGGGAAAATAATCTTTCAAATTTAGCGGGCCGTACAGGATAATACGGCCTGCAAAATTGACCAATCACAGCGCGCATACCAACTGATCATGAGAGATATAATACTAATGAATAGAGTTTGAGCCACAAAATATGGGGCTGTGCGGAATTCTTACCCAAGGTGGGGAAGAAGAAAACGTTTAGTGGATGTTGTTAACGTTTTCAGCAGCTTCAGAATGTGTTCCGTTTAAAACACAAATAGAGGCAGAGGCCAACGATGCACAAGCAAATATCTTATAATTTTCCTAGACATTGATGAGTGCCTTACTGAAACGCACAAGTGCAAAGCTTACGAGATTTGTAACAACACCAAAGGATCACACAACTGTACACGTGAGTATTAAACCGAAGATGTAGGTGTAACGATGATACATTTTTTGTCAGTCAGTTCAAGCAGCGGCTGAAGCGTTCACTTGGCCATTAATCTTTCCTAATAAATCTTTCTGACATCATCCGTCTCGCAGTGATCTTTCCTTGGGAGCAGTTCCTCAAATGAGTGTCGGAGAGCCAAAACAAAGCAGTTACTCTGACTAATCAGACAGCAGACACAAATAGCGTACGTAATGAGCACGCCGGCAATAAAGATTCCAGGCGATTACTTGCAGCCGGTCCCAAGCTTGGGAAAATGCGTGCGCGCAAGTCGCGATTGGTTTTGTTTTTTTTTTGTTTTTTTTGTTTTTTGTTTTCATTGGTTGGGAAAGTTGCGTGAATCTTACTCACCAATCACAGAGCAAAGTGAGGTAAAACCAAAGCAAATGGGAATTACTTTAGACACTCAACAGAAAACTGGTACGTGCTATTTTGTCAATAAATTCAGTCCAGTAACCATGTAGATGGTCGAGATCTCTGTCACACAATAAGTTAGGTACTTAATACAACAAGGTGATTCTACATTTATAGATCTACTTCAATTGAAGACTTACTATTTGTCATGCAGGTCTGCCTTGTGAAAAACTTCACCAAAGGAAACTGTGAGTGACGCAATGGGTGCAGTAGTGTTAGGGTTGTGCTCTCAAACGCTAAAGACCCAGTATTTAGCAATTATCGAATGAGACTGAGTAGGATATGAAGAATTCTGCAGGTCCAGTAGAGAAGGCCGAAGGCCGAGGTGGATAACATCCTCCAAGATCTACAGAATTATTCATATTCTACGAAAGCCGAATTTAATAATTGCTTTATTATTCATTCAAAATATTTTCAAACTCTTAAAGGAGAAAATGATGGAACAAAGGGAATTTTTTGAGTACATCTGTCCATCTTTTTTTTCTCGCCTCGGCGTAAAACTTTCGTAAAACTGCCGCTAACTCCACTGCAGCTGTAGGATTTCTGATGTTTTTCTCCTTAAGGTAAGACTAAAAAATTAAGCGATGTTGTTTCGTCGACTTTTTGGTATTCTCACTGTCTATCATTCAGTAACTGGGCAATATTTTCTTCGCTCAAACTTCTAAACCTACTCGCAGCCATGTTTCTGCTCAACAAAAATAACACAATCTCGTCCCCAGCTTTTTTCGGTCAACGGTTCAATAATTTGCAGCGGGCTGCACGTTTGACGTCATTTTGACGTCATCGGTTCAATAATCTGCAGCGGGCTGCACTTTTGACGTCATTGATTCAATATGACGAAGTTTCTTTCCAAATTTGGTGAACAGCAGCTGGTTATGGTAAATTATGCGTGTGGTTTTAACCAATCAGAAACGAGGAAATATTTTGAATGATTCATAATATCTATTATGTACTGCACGCTCGAAAACAATAGACGCCTCGCTCTCGTGAAAACCAAAACAACAATAGAGGTGTATCTACGTATCTATCAGTCTTTGGTCTAAAGTGCTTTTATAAAAGGTTTGAAGTGGGTAAATTCAACAGTTGCTATTTATAATTGTTGGTGTTAGTGAAGTTCAATATATTTGTTTCTTTCCCCTTTTCCTTGTCCACTCTTTGTTACTGTTTAGTGGTAGAGCACCGGACTAGCGTGGGGGAGGTCGCGGGTTCAAACCCTGGCCGGAACAACACTCAGGGTCTTTTAAATAATTGAGGAGAAAGTGCTGCCTTAGTAAGGACATCTGCAAATGGTTAGACTTTCTAGTCTTCTCGGATAAGGACGATAAACCGTAGGCCCCGTCTCACAACTATTCATAATAGGCACTTTAAGATATAGGACGCGATGTCTACAATACGCGGCCGGAAGTAATTTTTTCGGAGACGAGAATTCTGCGCATGCTCATGTTGGCATGTCATTGCGTTGCGCTGGCGTCTGGAACGTCAACCTGAGCACTTTGGCGTTGTGGAGAAAACGTGAGTAGTCAGTTTTAAATTTCTTCAAAGAAATTGATGTATTAGCCATTTAATTTATAGATATAGCAACTAGAACTAAACTTATGCCTTTTAAGGAAAGATAAGCGTGGAAAATCATGCTGTTTTAACGCTACGACGTTTTTATGCAGGTTGCACACTCGCCTGAAAATGGCAGAGCCTTCAACATGTTCAAGTTCAACCAAACCTCCGAGGTAAGCTTTAGTTTGGCCTAAATGCCTGACGTGTCAATGGGATCTTCTCTTTTTTGCGTTTTTCTGCTTTCTGTAAAAGGTACTGTGTGAAATAATGATAGGCTTGGTCGAGGTCTTTGATTTAAGCTTTAGGTTTGGGCAAATTTGTTGCGAAATTTAGGATACGATTTTGAAATTGATTTACGTTCTGGCTGAAGCGCCGTAATTTTAAGATTATTCTGCAGATAAAATTTTATTATTTTAGGGATGGGAGGAACTTCTCCATCGATTTTGCAATAAACATAATCGTACTTTATTTTCCCTGGACATGCATGCTGTAGTTTTGCAAATGTGCTTAGAAATAAAATACGTCTGTAAGCTTCCCAGAAAACACACAGACGTCACCTTTAATTAAGTAGAAATAGTTTATCAGAGATTTAGTTAACCTTGTTTTGGTAGATCTTGGAGGATTGGCTATACACCCGATCCACCCTGGGATACCTTTGTTTAAGTGTGGTACAAAAACCAATATTATTAATAAGTATATCTGTACAGATTTGACAAAGCATGGCTCTCCATTGAGAAATTTGAGGACAGGAGGGGGGCAACCTGTGTTTGGTAGCCCAGTCAATGAACAGCCCCTGGAAATTCTGGGTTAGTTAGTAAATTCCTCTCTGTCTAGAGGGTGGTGGGTTTACTTGTTTTCTCCAGTGAATGGTCTCGCTTTAGACTCTATGCTGTAGTCTCAAGCTCTCTGATATATACAGATATATACAAGCCCTAAATGGGGACACTGTTGAAATTCAAGATGTGATGTACAGGGAACAGACAAATCAGTCTGTGTATACCTTCACTTATTCACATTTTTTTTTCTTTTAGTTCAGTGATGTTTTGGACCAAAGATCACGATTTGATACTATGCCGTGAAGTTCTTAATCTTAATCCATTCACTACAAAAAAGGGCTCGACACAACGGAGTACAATTTGGGATAAAGTGGCTACAACACTCGACAATTGTTCCTGTTTATCATTTAATGTTGACAAACGATCTGTTAGAGATCATGTTGGAATATTACAAAACAGGCATAAAAAGAAATTGAGAGCTGAAGAAAAGGCAACTGGCATTGCACCTGATGAGCCGACAGAGTTGGAAAACTTGTTAGAGCAAATAATTGCCTTGGAAGAAAGTGCAGAGTCAGAGCAACAGGAAACTGGTCGGGAGAAGAGCCGAAAAATAGAGAGCGATAGAGCAAAAGCTGAAGATATCAGGTTAAAAGCAATGGAAAAATTGAAAGACACTCAAAAAAGGCAATCAGATGGGATGGAGGACAATCAAAGTAAGCGACCACGATGCAGTGGCAGCAGTGCAATTTCTTATTTGTCACAAAGAGCTGACATTAACTATGAGCTTAAACAGGAGGAGTTGAAGCTGAAGAGAGATCAACAGGAGTTTGAGAAAAAACAAATGGAAGTTTCTGCGAATGTACAGAAGCAGTTCCAAGAGCAGCAGAGTCAGCTTCTAAAGGTAGTGTTGCAGCAACAGCAACAACAGAGTCAGCAAACACTGCTCATGATGCAACAACAGCAGCAGCAAACAAAGGCATTGTTGGACATTATGGAGCGTATCGTAAATAAGTAATTGCTTATCAACAATGTGCAAAATAAATCCCTAAGTGACTTTCAGTTGATTTTCTGACAAGGTTTTGAATTGCATTTTGATTAAGATCTGGAATGTAATTTTATGTTCACTCAAGCATATTCCTATGCCATTGCAGTTTTGCTTAACCCATTGTACGAGAGGTGAAGGGGTAAAAATACTGGGAGTTATTTTATGCTGCTTACATCGCAAATTTTCTTTTAAGTCACTTTAGGGATTTTGCATCCCTGGCCTTCTATTGTTTAATGCATTCCTTAGTTCTCTTGTGTTCCTGTGGAAGGCAGTGTGGATTGTTTTTTATTACCGTTAGTATTTTTCTGCTGCTGTGCTTCAGATTTTGAACTCCTGAAATTAGGCAGGCAGGAACCTTTCCTATGACTATAGCAGTTACCAACTTTGCAAAGCTTGTTTTGATATTAAGCTAAGCGGTTTAAGTTACCCTGGATTAAGTGGTAAATTACTATACTCTGATCCACCTAGTTTATCTCATTACTCCCTGTTTTTGGTGATGATGTAACAGTGACTTTTTCCCAAGTCTTTCTTCTTCCAAGTCATTAGACTTGGACTCAAGACTTTAAACCATTACATAGCATTTAACCTATGTTGCTGTTGTATTAGAGTTGATCTCCTGAAAATTGTTCTTCTGAAGTGATTTCATTATTTATGAAGTGGGGTGACTCGACTACCAAATTTATTACTTTCTTCCCTGTTTATGGAGATGATATTACAAATTGACTTTTTCTGAAATATCAACTGGGGCGTTCTCCCCTTTATTCCTGGTCTCTGCAAGTGTTGAATTTTCTAATAAAGATTGTTGTTGTTGGTGGTGTACTAGACCTCATAGCTTACAAAATTGTTTTTCTGTAGAGCATTATTCATGGGAGGGAGGCAGCAAATGGGATAACTTAGTTACCACTTTTACTTCCCATCTGGGTCAAATTTCCCTAACCCTGTTCTTCAGGAACATTCTAACCATTTTGGACCCTATCATCATACACAAGGGTATGCAACTTTTACAGTGCCTCTATTTTCCCAAATGCCTCCCCCCTCCATAAGTAAGGGACACTCCCTTTGTCCTTATTATAAACCTAACTGAAATAGTGATCCAAGGTGGGGGGCACAAGGCCAAAGTATTCAGCTGTAGAGTTGGAATAAAGGCAGGTTAGGGCATTTCTCAATAGTGCGCAAACAATGTACATCTTGCCAACCTGGCTTAGTCCTATCTTTAAGTCCTTCTTGAAGTCCAGGAATTTGAAATAATTAATGATATCAGCAAATAACCATTCCACAGAAACACGGACTGCACTCATTGAATCATTAAAAATCTCCATATCTCTGGTCAAAATTCCAATGCGAAATGGTGCTTGGAGATGAACTCTTAGCGGATAAGCAGGATCGCCATAAAGACACATTTCTGCTCCGGTCGGGGAAAAGGCAAAATTCTCCAGTTCATCGTAGAGATTTGACAGGGCCAACATCCTAGCATCGTGCATCCTTCCTTCTGAATATCAAAACAAAATTGCAGAAAAATAAGAATCGAAACGTCTGAGAACTGGAAAAAATAGTAGTAAAATGAATTTTGCTTACCCACAGCACCATAGAGATGACCAATTAAACCATTGGGAAGTGCCACAGACTGGAATTTAAGTGCATGAACGCGTTTATGTCTGTTATACAGGGTTCTCTGGTTTATTAAAGGACGGCTGATGGGGCGCACTGTTCCGTCTATAAACCCGAAGCAATTTTCAAGCGCGGCTCCTTTATTGTAAATTGCTGTGGCGTAGACATCGAGCATTGCCGGGCTCAAAATATCATGATTCCAGTGAGTAACTCTGTGGCCATGGTTGGTATATAGCCAGTCGGTGATCTCATTACTAATGATACTTAACTCTGGGACTGATCTACCAAAAATTGGTATCATGTCCGAACAACGACATGGATATGCAAACCGTTTCAGCAGTATACACAGGCCCTCTGTTGCATCGCAAACTGTGCCATTCTCGCAAACAAACTCTGGTGGCATTCTTAAAGCATCAATGAGCAATGGAATGTCTGCCTTTTCCACTCGAAAATCTGCTTTACACTCTGCAGGATCCTTGTTCAACAGGGAAAACGTATCATATTGACAGTGAGGAAATGGAAGATTCTGTGGCGTATATTCCTCGTAAAGTACCGCAAATTCTTCATCATCAATAATTTCCTCTTCTAAACAGAAAAGCAGCATTTCTTGAACTGCTTTAAACGAGCTCATGGCGTTTAGTTTGGAAGAAACCTGCTGTCTCTCGAGTTGTGTTGTCGTCGCGTTGCAGCTCTTAACTTCATTTTTCCCGCGCTTACAACGCCGCTCTCGGCCCAGGCTTTCCTCGGTTACGACGTTCTAGAAACCACCGCGTCCTCGTATCTTAAAGTCCCTAATTGATTCTGTAGGACGTAAAAGAACCCCCACGCTGTTCGAAAAGAGTAGGGGACGTAGTTCCCTGTGTGGTGATCTATCTAATCCGATGGTTAAATGCTCGAAGATATTAGTTGCATAAGCTACTCTAAAATCCGAATATGTATGTATGTCATTAATAGACAATAGACTGATTGATTGATTGATTGATTGATTGATTGATTGATTGATTGATTGATTGATTGATTGATTGATTGATTGATCGATTTTTTTTACTAACGTCCTTCTGCTGTCTTACCCCTACGAATCAAATACTTTTAGGTCCGAAGCCAACGTCCATGGACATCAGCAGATTTTTCTTGCCTGTTTTGTCATCGATGACACCGGGCTCGGAGAATGCGGCAATGGCACATGGACACTGGTCATGAAAATTAATGGAAGAAATGTATATCGCTCTTTTGTACCTTGTTGAGTGTGAAAAGGACCAAATGGAACCAAGTTTATGACACACCTCACAACAAGTGTGCTAATGTATTGGTCTTTGAGGCACTACTGGTCGACAACAGTTGTCCTTGTTTACCATGAGCAAACTTTGTTTATTATACATTCTTAAAGAGGCTTTCAACTTCAGTTTGAAAATTGTATCTCTGTTTCTTTGGATAACCAAGAATGAAAAAATAAGATTGCCAGATAGAACGTGATTTGTTTCTTTAAGCATCAGTAAATGATAACTTGACGTCATCTACAGTACCCATAGCAACAATGTGTGGAAACCATGTAAAGTTATTTTACCTCCTAGGTGGCTTTTATTTCCTGCAGGGTACTCCCTCCTCTGATCATGAGAAACTGAGAGCGTCGTACCTCAATCTTCGTGACGCCTAAATATGGCCTTGTCCCTAGCTTTTATCCCTACCATATCCAGTTTTCCTTATTACTTCATCACTCTCAAAAGTATTAACGTGATATCTTTGTACTGATTTTTTTTTATTCTTTACAGCAAACGTTTCGCTACGATTCCCCCTTGTGGAGCAACAATGAAACCTACAATCTTGAAGGAGGGAAGACTGGGTTCGACGATCAAGAAACAAAGTTACCAACCTACTGGAACAAATCTTTCTCCAAGATCTGCCTCGGTATGAGGGTTGACCAGCAGCTCAACTTTATTGTCATAAATATGCAGGCCAGTTCTTTGTATTCGTTGATCGCTGACGGGCAATTTCGAGGCACCTCACGGGGTCGTGATGGGTGGAAAAAGCTACTCGGGTCTGAAGGATCTTTGCAGCCACACTGTAACAAAGAAGGGTTTAATCTGAAAGCCAATCTGGGAAGTAATCTGCATTTCCAGAAAGCCAGAATCGGTATATTTGGAAATAATGAAGATGACTGTGTTGGCCCTGACTCCAGAATTGGGTTTGGAATTAGTGGATATCCTGATCACAATAACACGTGTGGAAACCAGGCCATTCATGGTGGCGATAATGGCGATACGAATTTCAAGGCTGTTGGCTACATCCTGGTGCAGTAATGAGTAACTAACAAAACTGACATCTGGCCACTAAGCAATACTTGATCTTAACATTAATTTATTCTTGAGTACACTATTGTGTGTATTTCGTGTTGCATGCCAATGTTCCCAGTAGTTTCACGAGTTTATTCCATTAATTTAGTCTTGTATCGACTATGTTTTCATATCAGTACTAGACCTCTCAGAAAACTCCTCAGTATTCACTTGCGTCGTTTAAGTCTATTTTGTAGTTGTTATTTACTAATGAAAGTGTTCGGATTTGACAACGAAATAATCTTTTTTCCTGTGAAAGAGAAGGTAGAGGTTGGCCGAGTTCATAATTGAACTCAAAATCTCCTCCGTAAAACAAATGGAAGATGGCAATACAGTTGTAAGCAGTACAGTTCAAAAACTGTTTTCAGTCATAAATATAATTCCCAAAGGGTCTTGATATTAGCAGATAAATCAGAAATTTAAAAAACTTAAAAATTTTCTTTAAATTTCAAATATAATTTCGTAGTCACAAAGAAAAAAAGATAAAGCACATATAAACATATGAAATATTTCAAAGTAAAGAAGGAAGAGTTTATGCATGATTCTATAAACAGAAGAAATCGCCCGTTTCTCCATGTTTATCTGACGGGTAAAAATGTTCTGGATAGACCAATGGCAACCCCGGGAAAAAGTGTTGCTTCAACGGGAAAGTCTTGATGACGTCATTATTTAATGAATTCAAATTGACGCTCACCGAACCCGTTATAGGATCTTAAGCTGCCTTCCGTAGATGATTTTGCTGTAACCTCAGTGTTTAAAGATTGAATCTCAAAGAGTACTCAGCACCTAGTCGGAAAAGAAGGCATAGAGGCCTTAAAATCAAGGAAAGATCGTTTCGCGTTTGGATTCTCTCGAATCACAACAGAAATTCCGGTAAAAATTCCGGTAAAAGCTAAACAAAAATAAAATACCTCTGAAGGTGTAATCCTCAAACCCATCAGTACACTGACTTAATTCACAAACAAAAGGCAGCTGCAAATAATGTCATTGAAATGGATCCGCTACCGGACCGTTGTCCATGGAATCGAAACTTAGAACCAATTTGTACAACAATTAAAAATGCATCCTTCGTCAAATTTCTCAACAAACACGTACATCATTCAGTGAATGGCCATCAGCTGAAACTTAATATTTGGAGTCACATTACCACTTAAGTGAACCGCATAAGCGGAAGTCAACACCTTGCTGGAAACAGTATCAGAATTTCAAAAACTCAAACATCTCGCAATGTTTTCCCTTTTGTACTGTGGTGCCTTGCCATTTGTTCTGGTTAAACCCCTTAGTTACGTTGAACAAACTAAGAACGTGCTAGAAAGTCCCATGAAACTGCAAAAATGCCTCACAGCTTGAAACATTGTCATTGTTAAAACGATGAAATCGTACGTAGCTGTTTGATCTACACTCTAGTGCTTTAATTAACTAATACGAAAATTCAATATATGACAAACACATCATCAAGGCGATGGGGTTCATCTTTGTTCAGTGACAAATCCCTTTACACGTAATACCAACACAGCTCAGCTCAGTAACCCTATCCAGACTGTGGCCCGGCTGGATTTTGCCAGAGCAGAATTTTAACGCTTTAATGTAAACTTCTGATGTTTGATTGATTAATTAAAGGAACAGTGTCTTGAGAGTAACGCATGCGCAATAACGCTCGACAATTTTGACTTAACTGGCAAGTTTTTTTCAAATCTGTCGACGAGCGAAATCATCGATTCATATCGTACTATATCATTGCCATCCGTGCAGAAACCTCTCAAGAAGCGAATTGCTTTCTTGAAGCTGGATCTATAGTTTACAGTTGTTAACTTATTTCTAACATCCTGCTTCCTGGAGACCGATTTGAGAAGTCTATTTACCTGCTACCATGTCTGGTCATGCCGGCCATCGTCCTGGGAGCGCAAGAAGGCGAATCTCGTCAAAAAAGGAGTGTGATAGGGTTTGGCAAAGAGGACAGCGACGAATTAACTTAGACAACATTGTTTTATCGTCGTGGGTCTCTTCGAAGCTCGAGTGCGGCTACTCGAGTGACTCCGAGTTCGGAAGACATCTATCACTCGAATGGCGATGAAGGTCAGCTTTGCAACAACCCCGATTAGTTCCTCTTGTCGTTTTCGTAGAGCATGTACTCTTGCACGAGCGCGAGGCTCAGCTTTCCTACGAGGTATATTATGTTTGGTGTAAGTTATAATCGTCTTTCACATCAAAACAAAAAAATTCATAAGTAAAACTTACCATCGTGGAATCTTCTCTGACTTCACCGCCCATATTATTGAGAAACACGCAACCACAGTTAAGTATGTTCGAGAAAAAACAAAAGAGAAACTAATATATATATTTAGGCAAGCCTAAAAGCGGAGCTCCACAGTTCTTTCCTTATTGTATGAAATTTACCGATAAATAAAATCAAATCCAGGACTCGAGCCAGGACTCTAGTAAGGACTTCTGTATTGTGATTATGTTTTTTTTTTGTGATAATGGTTTTTACCATTCAAACATGTGCTAACGTACATTTTCGATTTATCATCGGCCTTTGCCACGTTGGATCAAGGAACTACATGACTATGAACATAAACGATTTTGCTTCATCACAGTTTAATTACATCCGATTACATTTCAATACAAATGGTGTAAATCTCTAAATTATAGATGAGCAGTCCCAGTGACTCACTTTTAAATCCAACATCACAACCGGTTATGTGCTTTGGCTAAGTCACGAATTTTCTAACATGTATCGTTGACATTTTAACCTCAACAAACCGAATATTCCACAACAAAACAAAATGAAAGAAAAGTACTTTGTTCGCCTTGTTTTGACTGTTTTATGGAGTCATTTTTGTGATCTATAAGAGTAAAGACGATAGAAAACTGCCGTCGGTGTCCTTTGTACAATAGCACCGAAAAACAGTAAGCGAAAATGACTTTAACTTTTCGTTATGAAAAGTAACTGCGGCACGATAAGTCATGAATCAACTCAGGTGATCAACTGCAAATGGTTGAGAATGACTTTATTCTTGACTTCGATCAACTACAAATATTGCAAACTACAAAAGTTAACTACAAGTCGTGGGCGGTATTATTTTTTACATCATTGTTAATGATAACATCTGGTTGGCAATGACAACAGACAAACAAATCGGTTTCAGAAAAACATTTGTCAATAAACATTGAATTAAAGACGAAGTTTTTACTGCAATTAGCCTTTTAAGTCTGCGATTTTTTAACTAACAACGAGAATTGCTGTGAGGGACAACATATTGCTGCCATTTCAAATGCTGGAGCTGTTAAAAATCGTGTTTACTGTTGTTGCTCTTAGCGAGAGTTTTCCAAATGTCAATCCGGCTCTTGTTCCTAACAATGCGGAGCCGAGAATTTCAGTAAACCGTCCGAACTTCGCTTGGCTTTTCTTCAACCAATTTTGTGCCCTAAAATGAGCAACAGCAGGGAAAACGAAGAGTTTTAGGATCCAAAATGAAATATTGGATAGAAAACATTTGGAAAAAACACGAGCATTTTTTAGTCCAAACCAATTTGAGGTAAAAGCGTGAAAACAACAAAACGTAAGAAAACAAAAAACGATACGAATGCTTCTTCGGCGTTTCTCGTAGAAATTGGAAAAATAAGACAAGTAACAAACATAACTCGTGAGTAACCTAGGCAAATCGCTAGTCCGAGTGTTCTTGACATAAGTATCCGTGTAAAAGACAAAACAGGAATCCAAGATGAAATATTGGATAGAAAACATTTGGAAAAAACAAGAGTCCAAACCAATTTGAGATGGAAGCGTGAAAACAACAAAACGTAAGAAAAGAAACCGATGCGAGTGTCTCTTCGACGTTTCTCGTAGAAATCGGAAAAAATAAGACAAGTAACAAACTGAGACAAATCGCTATTCAATTTTCTTGGTATAAATGTCCATATAAAAGACAAAACAGGAGTACTAACCTGCGCACAGTTTAAGTCAGTCAACAATCACTCCGAACGCAGAGCTTAAGCAGAAGCGGTCATTTCACACAAAAGTAAGTCTTATTACGTCTCATGCCTATCAAGGAAGCTTGTTCAATTAAGGATTTTAGCGGTAAAACCGTCCAGTTTAATACACAGCAAGGTCCGAAGACAGTGTATAATTACTGAAACCTTGCCAGACCACACGATCTTTTCTCTTCATGCAAGCTTCTGCAGGCAAACACGAGGAAAAGCTGAAACTTCCTGACACTTGGTAATGTTTTTACAGCCTGACAAGAGACGCTCTCTTTTTCGCTGTTCCTCACTATAATTTCGTCTCTTTTCTCGAGCTTTTTGTTGTTTTTTCTCCCGTTGCTTGTCAGTACGATTCAGCCTGTTTACTCGAGCCCATTCTTGTTCTCTCTCTCGTTGCTCGACAATACAATTCAGCCGGTTTGCTCGTGCTTTTTCTCCCGCTGTTTGTCACTGATACTCTGCCTGTTTACTCGTGCCCTTTCTTGTTCTTTCTCCCGCTGTTTGTCACTGATATTCCGCCAACGAATAGACAAAACTGACTTTGTTTTAAAACTGTCTTCAAAATTTGGCCATCCAATTTCCCGCCACAAAAACGCGGGTTGAGAACTGCGTGTATGGCCAAATGATCTTTCCAAAAACAGTCCATATGGAAGCGCGCCTACATGCGAGCTTGCACACGAAAGGGTTAACTGGAGTATCACATTTGACTTTGGCTTACATGATGGGGTGGACGTACGTACGGTCGGTCGGACGGTCGGACGGTCGGTCGGTCGGTCGGTCGGACGGTCGGTCGTACGATGACGTCATAACCAAAATTTCTCGGATGGATGGGTTACCATATTTTCTTACCAATGGTGCTCCGCGCGCGCGCGCCTTCGGCGCGCGCGGACCTCCGCTATAAAGTAAAAAATCTTGGTTATTCCAGTGCGTATTCTTGAGTATATTGCAATGAATCTAACCTTGCGCAAAATTCAAGATGGCGGACTGCTCAAAAAATCTCTCAAAAGTAATACGAATTATTACGCATGCCCAGCCGTGACACTGTTCATTTAAAGACCCATGACGGACCAATATGCTTTGCGCGCGTTAAGTCAAGTCGCCATATTTTTTATGAGTCGAAAACTCAAGTGAAGACCGTTGAATCCACAGCAATCCGCTTCCATTCGGCGTTTATGGAGCTTGATTTTACGTTTCATTGCCCAAAGGATTTCACTATTTCACTTGTGTGTTGATTTTGATGATTTTTTTGGAATTGCAATATCTGTAGAGTGAATATGATGAACTCCTAGAAAGCTCTGATCGTTTGGCATTTTGATGGCCGTACCTTCGCGTAAGTGGAGGCCACGTTTATCTGGTTGTGCCCGTTATATCATGGTACGATCATCTGTGTTTGAACTATGGCATGAGAGGAAAATTACTCTTGGGTTCTCGGAAGCAACGAACTGCCTTTGCTGAGTATCTACTGCATCAAACAGACCACAGAGCATCAAGTTTAGGACCTTGATAGAACTCGATGGTTTGTTTATTTCTTGTAGCTTTGTTGCAATGCTTATGTATCACAGCTTTGTTCATTTTAACAGCCCGTGTGAACGAGATGGAAGGCAGGGAACATTTGGAGTTACCGAAAATTTTTCTCAAACCTCTTCAATCTCGACGGCTTCGTCTTCCTCCTTCTCGTTATCCGCTAGTATTGAACCATCTTTCGCCTAAATTTCTCTCCTCCAGAGAGTTTTCCAATAAAGACAGTGATGAACTCATATTGTGCTCTGATCAACCGAGAAGCACGCGAAATATTCAAACTTCGGCGACCGCATCACACAATGGCGCCCCCTCCCTGTGTTTGTCAAAACAATAATAGACGCGCACAAAGCATATTGGTCCGTCATGGGTCTTTAAGTATCATTGATCCAGATAAGAACTGTAGCATTTTCTATTGCTCTGCGGCAATACGCTTTCCCCATAGGGAAACGGTTGTATTTTCTTACAGAGAGTGTATCAAACGATGGAAAGCAGGTTTATGAAATAAAATGTATTTAAACTCCATTTTGAAAGGCTGCTTCTTTTGTGTTAAAACATTTCAACCAGTCACAACAGTCGTAGACAAAGACAATAAAAGCTTCGATCCAATTAACCAATGTTGCCCACATAGGATTACTGTGGTATTTAGACTCAGAAGAGATTTTGTTGAAAGGAAGATAGTTGATAAATTACAGATTACAGCTACCAGAAGTTTTACAGTAGCAGATTTTGCTGATTGAGCCAATCAGAAGTATGATATAACAATAGCAAAGTTGCACAAAAGTTAGCACCTTTTTGCATTCCTTGCCATGTGGTGCTATCCTTCTTTAAATATGGACCAATACTTAAAGGACACCAAACCTTGCAATTTTTCCGTAATTTTAATTATATGAAACGAATTGAAGCAGTAGGTGTCTCTCTATACACGTCTACAGTGTCATGGCAAGTTTGATAAGTTGTAGGGCCGAGAAAATGGACTTTTTCAGTTTTTAATTAGGAACTAAGGATTCCCTTTCCTGCAGTAGCCATTTTTTGCAGTTTTTGTGTTGCCATACTTTTTATTACACAGTGTTCTATATTTTCGGTAGGGTTGAAGGTCTGTTTGAGTTTTTGACGAGGGATTTCGAAACCGAAATTGAAGGATACCAAGCTTACCCCAAACGAAATTTATTTAGATAATTTAATACTGCCAATTTAGTTGTAAATGACTGAATAAATGCCCTGTCTGGACGGGGCTGATGGTTGGTGTTCGCTCACGTGACCAGCAGCCAAATTGGTTTATTGAAACAAAAGTATATTATGACACATGACCACAGTTTGTTTGTTTTGCCCCCCCAACATGGCCGCCATAACTTCATTCAGAAACCATCAGAAATGGCGACTCCCTAGCACTAGCAATTTTGCTCCTTGTTATAAGATTTCACCAATCTAGGCACGAAAATAAAGACAGGCTTCCATAAATAGAATGCACTATTTTGGAACACAATAAAAAGTAAATAAGGTGTCTTCATTCAGCTTAATTCAGCCAGTTGTGAGAATAAAGGGATTCTGTTGTTTATTTAGTTTCCAGATATTGACGAGTGTGCTACAGGAAATCACAATTGCAGCGGTAATGCTTTTTGCAATAACACCAAAGGATCTTACAACTGTGCCCGTGTAATCCGGGATATTCTTGACAAGGCAAGAACTGTAACAAAGGTAATAGAAATTTCATCTCTTAGATCATGTTTTAACGTTAAATCTTAAGGATGTTAAGACGAAGGTTTTATATTCTTCTAATTAAACAAGGTTGGCGTTCCAAACAATCTGAAGATATGTGAACAAACGGCACGAATTGTTAATTTTTTCAGTTTTTTTTCCGCTTTCTGGTAAATATTCACTTTCCAGCGGTATCGTTTGCTTTTGAAGATTAATGTGTTTTTTCTTTTAGTTTTGAGATATTTTCAAAAATAATCCAGGAAAGCGTTACAATTGCCTTTTTTGAAATAATAATAATCTAGCTAGTTCCTGAATCATTTAACATCGGTATCAGATGATTGAGTCACAACAGCTACAACTTGACTGCTCCCAAAAGATATAAGAAACTGAAAACCAATTATGTTCAAGTAAAGGGTAAATTCCAGTTACATAAAGTGCGATGATAAATTAATTGTTTGTTTGTTTGTTGTTGTTGTTTTTACTTACAACAGTTTTGCGGTTGTATTATGAAGTCTTCAGTAGAATCCTTAGGATTGGTCACTAGATTATGCTTAAAATCCTTTAAACCCTAACAGTGATCAACATCAAATTTCTCCTTGTAATATCGACGCTTTATAAAACAAAGTGGTCCCGAGAATTAAGGACAGGATCACACAAGATGAATTTGTTTGATATTTTAACAATTTCTCCCTACTAATTCAATGGGAAATATGTATGGACAACAAATGAGAATTTAAATTTTTATCTTAGGATTTAAAGGATTTAAGAAAGGCAATACTTGTATTGCGTATCTGATCGCCTCTGATAACTTTGATGGCAGATTCTGGACCTCAACCCAGTCAACCCGCTCCAACCTTAAATTTACCTTTGAACTATCTTCAATGCTTCATATCTGCCTTAAAACGGCGCCCAGTAAAGTTAAATAAGGGAGATTTACAAAAGTTTTTTTTTTCTGTACAACACAACATATTCTATGCGAATTTGAATTTGTTTCAAACCGTCTCTTCTTTTGCATTGTTGTATTTATGCAAGGTGTTGTGGTTTTTTGCATTCTATCGAATCATGTGATAAGAAGTAGGTGGGGTCAGGATATGCGTGACTAGTAGCTTTTCACAAAGTACTGAGCAACTGGCATAACTCTTAACAGTTAATATCAATTAAGCAGAGTTTTAGGTTTACGAGCTCAGCCATCCTTGGTAAACTGCATATGGAAGGGAGTTAACATAAGTTAAGGTCAGCAGTAGATATAGGTTTAAATGTTTATGTAAGTGGAACTTGCTCGTGCCGTGCTGTTGCTGTTTGTTCCTGGTTGACTGCATGCATTCCTAAGTTGCTTCTATAACGTATACATTAAAGAAATCAAACAAATGTTTGTCATGTATATTGTTAAGTGTTATAAGCCCGGTAAGAGTGTCTACTGAAGGCCGGAAAGTAAGAGCCGCAGCGAGTGCTTTTCATGGTCATGTTCAAACTTACACAATGACTCAGTCTGAAGAACTGTTTTGATCTGGAACAGGACATAGAACAGATTTCTACAACCTGCAAACTTCATTTGTCTTCTTGCAGTCATCGAAGACATCCAGACAAGTTGTAAAGAAGAGTCTTATAAAGCCGGGCAATGGCTTTTGTGCTCTTCTACGCATGCATGCACAGTCATTTCGTTTTTGTTATTCCTTCTTTTTCCCTTTTATTCGGCCCTCGCGGAATATCTTATTTTATCTTATCCGTTCGTGACGATACCGTTGAGCGGCGTAAGCTCGGACTTTCAGTGTTTTGGTGTATTTTACAGCAGTTTAAGGCAACATTAGTATTCTTATTCTTCTAGTCAAAATGCTACTGAAGGACAACATCCAAAGATTAAGTTTTTATTATACACTGGCTTTAGGTCTCCGCAAGAATCATTGCAAATGACCTAAACTGTAGCCTCCTGACTTCTCGTAAGCTAGCTACCACCTAGCTACCACCTAGACTTGCCAGGATCTGGGAGACGTCTGCACGAGGGCTTGCTCTGCCAAAATACTGAGCATGTGGTAGCAAGCAAAGAAATTTTTTACTAAAATGCAATTGCGATCGCCGACCGAGCTTTTTGAGTTTGTTACTCACAGTAATTTAAGTACGACAACCGTTTTGTTTCAAACGTTAAGTTATAAATACTTTTCTCGTGAAAGTTCTTTTTGGGAGGCTGGAGGGGTCTGAGCTGTGTCGGGAAAGGTTTGGAAGTGATTATTCTAACAAGATCAGGTCGGCTTCTCAACGCATCTGGGACCTGCGAATGCAAATGCAGATGCCACGAGTTTAAAATTTTTGGCGCGTCGGCTGAAATGGACTACCTTTACTATTTGAAATCTTTTCTCTTTCCCGAAAAAATCTTTAATTTTCCGGTCGTAATATTTCCCTTTGTAGATTATTCTACTTTATGTATTCTCGATTTTGAGATGTTTTGAAGAATAATTCAGGAATTGAAAGCGTTAAGATTCATTGCCTTTCGGCAATAGTATACAATTCCTCAATCATTTAACATCAAATGATTGTGTCACATCTGCTCCAGCTACAACTTCAGTTAATTAACTCTTCCCAAAAGACGAAAAGCAGTTATGTTCAACAGCTAAAGGGTACAAATTCCATGCAGTTATAAAAAGTACGAGGACAAATTTCTAGTTTTTTTATTTTTTATTTTTTATTGTTAATTTTTTTTACTCACAACGGCTCCCCAGATGTACTGTGAAGCCTTCGATCCAATCCTAGAGATAAGTCACATCCATTATGCTATAACTCGACCAACCAGCACTAACTTTAAATTTAGTTGCCTGTTAATGTTATGTATTATGTAGAGAATCGTCGCTTATGGTTTATAAGTGCCTTGCAGCTGTATGTAAAGTTAGCACTTCTTATAAAGTTGTTGTTCTAATTGAAAAATTTGCATGTGGTACATCTTCCTAGTACATTTTAGTCCTCTTTATAATTAATTAGCTGAATTCGCGTGCGTAATAAGCCGATATTAAGGAGGGGGGTGAATAGGCTAACGGATCGGCGGATTCTAAAAATAATTTTGCCCGGATTTCGGATTCAGAGCGAAATTGTAACGGATTTGCGGATCCTGAAATTGCAGCGGTTTGCGGTTCCATCGATTTTTTGGGTCCGGATTTTGGATTTTGCTTGTGAGGAGGCTCGGATCGTGGATCTGAACGATCGTCAAGAATGCGTTGTTTCTGGGTATGTGCATTTTTTGTCACGGACGAGGTCAGAACTCATTGCATGTCACGCATCAGGGAAAAAGTAACGCACTAAGACGAATAGGACGCTGTGACATATTGCCAGCGGGACGCCAGTTATTTTTCGCGCTCTTTTCCGTGACACTGGTTGTTTACCATTTACCGAAAAAATCCGGAAATTTCGGATGGAATGTAAATGGGAAGACTAATTTTTTCTTCCCGAATGGAAATTTCCACGGGAAATCGGGATTTCTTGAAAGGTAGTCCAAAATTTCCAACCGGAATTTCCGAACGGAAAATGTGTGTACCATTTGCGATTTTCATTGGTTCCAAGTCCTACTCCAATTTTGATGCGTGTCACGTGTTATTTAGTAGGGGTTGTGCAAATAGTACACGCCAATCCTGAAAGGAATTTTTCATTGCGGATTTTTGTTTACCATTTGTACAAACTGTCGACCAACCGGTTTTCCCATGTAAGTGGTAAACAACCACTGTGTCGTATTGGTTGCGATCGGCTCGATTGGAAAGCTATGCATGGTCTTTGGCGCTGTTATTGTCCAGTTTGCCCGGGAGTTTTTCACAGAGTAAATTTGGTAAGTGATCTGAAGGATGACCTCTGACTTAAACTTTGACTTGGACGCATTTTTTAAAAGAACATTTCTGAAGCACGTTGTTTGCCGACCTATGACCTAACCGTGAGGTACATGCCGACCATGCTGCCGGACCTGCCGGTACGCCGATTTCACTCAGTTATCTGTTCGTGTTTAATAGGTAATAATGGAGTTGACGACAATAGAATGCGTTGCATTCTTTTACAATGAAGGGGCCAATGGCGATTATTACCTTAAAAAAAATAAATTTCGCTGCCAAGTGGATTCCGACACTTGGAAAAGTGCGATCAAGCTTCGTAAACACGTGTGTTAAGTTTTTTTTTATTTATGAAAACATTTAAGAGGCAAAGCATTATTTTGTAGCTAATAGAAATTGATTCAAAGGTCTCTAAGGCATATTGGTTCTTAAATTGCCTTACAAGTTGTCGCTTTCTCATTTTATTTAGTGAGTTTGCTGCATTGGACTCCACAGCAAAAGAGCTTGGTTTGGGTGAAAATATTACTATCAAGCAACAGGGGTTCTCGTGTATCTGGACGTGTTTGCGACGCTCAATTAAACTCGTTGAAAATAATCACCTCTCTTTCTGAAACAGCGAGATTTTTAAGTTCCGTTGGCAAGCTTTACGATGCTTTCTCTGTGCATAAGAAAGGACAATCTCCTGCACCAAGAACTTTACCAGAGGCTACAGAAAAGGTCAAGGAATGCAAACAAATACTCGCTGAGTATGAAAAGTCAGTTCGCTCTGTACCTGGATGCTCCAAGATGACACTGAATGGACCCCAGGGCGCGGTGTCTGCCGTAACTGTGAGGTCGGTCGATATGCTACACTGGGGATTGGACAGAATGAAGTCACTGTTTTCCTCTCTTTCTATTGATGCCACTAACCTCCTTAGCTGCATGACCCTTGACGTTGAACACCTACACTCTACCAGCCACATCAAACATCCGCTGCTATCAAAAAAGGAATACGGCAGAGACCTTGGAAATACAATAAAAGAGAGTACTAAACGGCTCTCGTCTTCGACAGTGTATTATTACACCAGTGAAAAGAGCTCCTGGTACCCTGACCCAGAACATGAAATTCCTTTAGCTACGCTTCCCTCTCTTCCACAGATCCCAGTAGCAAAACTCTCAGAAAAGGCAGTGGAAGAAATGCGTAATTATGCCTTAACTTATGGAGCTGCCGTTCGGACAAGAACAAACCGTCAGGATACAACCATGGCTAGACATGGAACGATGCCGGAAATGATTTACCAGAGACAACTTCAGATATCTGAAGACAGAGTCGACTTGGCCTTGTCTGAAGGTTTGGAGTCTTCTGAAGTAAACGAGAATGAAGAGGAAGTTGAAACAGGCGAGAGTAATCCCGAGAATGTGGAGGTCCCAGAGTACGGCTCAAGTACAGACGAAGATGAAGAACCAGAAGATGGAGATTCCAGCATTCCTGAACTTTACAGACGGTCCACTTTCCTGTTAGGAGCCAGGACTCGCTTTGGGCGACAAGTCAGGATCAACAACAGATTTCTAATGTAAAGGTAGATCTTTTAGTTATTAGCACTTAAAGATCCTATAAAAAGTGTCAGAACGTTTTTAAAAAAACTGTGCAGCTTACAGACAAACAGCTCAAGGTGCAATTTTCACCTTTTCACGTGACAAGTAGCGAACGGATTCGGACTTAACAATTTTTTTTAACGTATTGACGGATTTGGTTATCAAATTATAGCGGATCGGCGGATTTGCATACCCCTATTCACCCCCCTCATTAAGGCCCGCTAAAATGGCAGGAATCCACCCTTGTAGTGGAAACGGCTAACGAACTGAACTTAAGAGAAAAAAAGTGTGAAATGTTTAAAATAAGAGATTTGAATTTTAGTTTCAAACCGTTTCTTTTTTTCTATAGTTGTATTTATATAGGTTTTTGTTAATTTTCGTATTCTATTAAATTTAAGAAGTGCATGGAGTCAGAACATGCTTGACTGGCAGCTTTTGACAAATTATTGAGCAAGTGCGAAATCTCTTAAATTTATCATCATATTTGTTTCTTTTTAGTTTTTGGAGCCTGGCCATCCTTGATGATCCGCGGGTGAAAGGGAGTTGTCAGAATGACAAAGTTTAAGTGTGCAATTTTTATGTGAATTCCAACTTCATCGTCAGTGCTGCTGTTGTTTGCTCGTGGTTTCCAAGCGGGCAGCTTTACAGCACCTTAATACGTACAGGAAGAAGAATCAAACGTTTTTGCAACAGGAAGAATAAGAGGCATTATTGAAATCAATAACTTGAATTGTCTGAAGCAAGAATAATTAGCATACCGAAAGTTGGTTTATACCAACTGAGTTAATAAAACCAAATCGTCTTGAAATGGAAATACACGTTTTAAAAACAGGAATTAAAAATGTTGATGAGACAGGACAGAGGGATAGGCAGGCCCTGTTGTCAGATATGAAGAAATTGTATTTTTGAACTTTTTTGTTTGCCCAATGCGTTTCATAGCGCACCATGCTGAATCACCAACTATGTTCAGTTGTTTATCCACATTTTACGACTAAACCTTGTTCGTAATTAAAAATATTCAAATTCAGATAGTAAACTGATAATAATGCATGAATAAGGACGAGTTTCTTCTTAAATAGGCCATCATTGGTGGGGGGTTAGGGGTGGGGGGTCTTAATTTTCACTTTGAATTGATCAACCGTTGTAGGCTGCTTTATAATGGAAGGTCGCTTTATATTCTGTGCACTCTCACACTTAATTCGGTAATTAAAAAGGCAGAGAATAAATAGTTAAATTCTGCTATATTAAATCCAAATATTTTTTCCCAAGAGACAGAAAATACTTAAATTTTTACCGAGTCTAATGCATCGGTTCGCCTCATACAAGCTACGCCGACCCTGCGACTCCATTGTCAGCAATCCCCCGTTGTTTTGCTAGGCGCAATTTAGCTTGCAGGCGTTTTAACTTGTGTAAATAAAGATAATTAACAGTCTTAGACAGGAAAAACAAGAGGCATTACTGAAATCAATAACTTGTCAGGAATAATTCGCACACCAAATTTTGGTTTTACTCCAGGGGGGGTACTCCCCCATATAATCTATAGAGGTATGTGCCGTCGCAAAGGGTATCTAATGGTTTTTGAGCCCTATTGGTCCGAAAATAAGTATAGATTTTGACCATATCATTGTGGTCTGAAATCGGGTATCGCTTTCAAGGGAACAATGAGAGCGTATAAACGTCTTTGTCTTTTCGCTCCAACTGAATAAAAGAAAGAGAGAAGTAACCTAAGTATATCATTTGAGCGGAATTTTACCAAGTCTTGGCTTCGGCACTGATGCTTAATTACGCTACAACAAAGCCTGTAGGAAATTTTGTAACCGCAAAGTCTGAAAACGGGTATGGATTTTAGAAGCCAGGTCTGAAAACATGTGTTGAAAATGACATATTTTGCTCTTAAATAGGGTTAGAATTTGTAGAACAGAACGGCACACCCCTACCAAGACTTCAGTACCCCCCCGCCCCTTCCCGGCGGGGAAGTCTGCCAACCGAGTTGATCAAACCTAATTTTCGTGAAAATGAAATTAAAGAGACGTTTAAAAACGGGAGGAACAAGACAAGGTACAATAACGTGTGTCAGGTAATGGTTAGCATATGAGTTTTAAACCTTCATTTACTGAAGCTGCTGTTGACCTCTCGATGGTAAAATAGTCACCAAATGCGGTGCAGAAATTAATCTTTAAACAGGAAAAAGAAAACAAAATGTTTCAAAATTAAAACAGGAAGACTGAAAATTTTTTAAGGGCGGCGTCAGACAGACATAACATAAAGCATAACACGATCGCCTGACGCTGCCTTGTTTGATTCCGTCAGGAGATTCAAATCAACAAGATCGTTTCGTGCTACAATTGTACGGTAAATTTGGAAATTCGGTCAGACAGGACTCCTCTGCTCCCTATGGCTTTGCAGGTGACGTTCCATTTTGCTTCAACCAACAGACGATACAAACTTTGCCAGTGCGAGACATCGTGGAGTTAACGGTATGTGGAACTTTTGACTAGACCCGACGAATTCCATATAACTGGGAACACTGTCAGCTTATCAGTAAACCAAGAGGGGGCGATGTTTTTCAGCAGGCTTTGCTCCAAAAGTTAGCTACTAGAATTTTAGCAATCTCCAGCGACTCACATAACTTTTGTTTTGATAGAAGGTAGTGCAAATAACTTTCTGCAAATTCGGTCAAATGGACTGAGAAGTCCGTGTTTCAGTTGATATCAGTATAGCGGTACGAAATTTCTGCTCCGGTCCGCAACATTTTGGTTGATCGAAGGCGATTGCAAGTTACCGTTGCGAGATTCGTGCTGCTCGTTATTCAACACCGTGTCGACCTGCGTCACAAAGTACAGTAAGTAACTCAGTATACCGAGAAAAAAAAACATCCAAACAGTCTGGAGGGTTACAGTGGACCGGGAAATATTGAGATGACGATGGAAATTTTCATAGTCAGTTTCTGCCAGTTATTGGCTGTATGTCAGTTTCTTCTAGTTGTTAATACGTTGGAAATTTTCATGGCCAGATCCGGCATTCTGAGTCTGTCGAAAGTGACCGTGACCCGTGCCTTGACATATCCAAACTTTTGGACGCGACTTTGTGCAAAATGTGAACGCTTTCGATTCCATCATAGGCTATAAAAAATTTTGCAAAACTATTCCTTGAGGCATTATAAGAGGTCCCCCTCTCTTAGAAGTGTCCAATTCTCCTCTTAAATCTAAATACGGTTTAAGTTGCCTGCCATTCCAACTTGCATTTTGTTTGGTAGGTTAAGAGGCTTTCTCCAGGAGGAGCTGCGAGGGAGAACTTGGACCCCCTACAAGAGACTTTAACAAAAACAGGAATTTTAGTGCAAAGTTAACTCAAGGTTGTACACAGACGAACAAAAGAAGCCTGGTCGCAATTGCAAAAGTAAAGAAGTTGAAACAGTTGAAACATGACCAACTTTGATTTTTGCGTCTGGCATTCACTGATCATATGTCTTCTTTGGGGAGCTTGGTTCCACTGCATTTCAATAGCCGATCAAGGTAAGATTTTTGAAATAATAACAATAACAAAAACAGAAGAAACAAAAACTTTTTTTTTGCCCAAAAAAATTGGGAACGCACTCCGCTTCACCTCACCACCTCACTTCGACTTCGAGGTGAAGGAGCCTTTCCAACCCCGTTTGGTTTTGAAACGGATGGTTTGGTTTTAATTTTCATATTGACAGTCACTCCATGAGTGAATAAAGCCAGCTACAATTAGTTCACAACGTGTTCCAAACTAAAATGTGTTTTTCCAAAGTTTCAAAATTCGTTAAGAAATGCCCATTTAGAACGGAAAATAGACAAAATTTGTGGGTAAACAGTAAAATCCAACCGCAACTAATTCCTTTTTGGAGCAAATGATTGCAAATCATCCAAAATTAATATTGTACATGTGTGTTCAAAACACAACAATTTTTTCCGAATCAAATGCTACATTTAAATTCTGCAGGTGAAAGTAACAGTCTTTTGACAGACACTAAAATCAACTGATAAATTTGCAGTTTATAACATGGCAGACTTAACTAACTAAAAAAATTAGCCACAAAACTGTAGTGCAATTTGATTAAAATCAACTCCCAAGGAAGCCAAAAATTTGTAGAGCAAAATTGTCGGATGAAATAATGATAAGTGGGAAGGGTGCAGAAATTCTGCATCCAGCCCTGTTACTAAATTCAGAGCAAAACCAAAAAGTCACCAGACAGGCAGGGCGCAAAAATTTTGCGCTCTGACTCATTAATAAATTCAGAGCAAAACAATAAAAATGACAAGACAGGCAGGGCGCAAAAATTTTGCGCTCTGACCCATTAATAAATTCAGAGCAAAACCGAAAAATCACCAGACAGGTAGGGCGCAAAAATTTTGCACTTCGTCCCATTAATAAATTCAGAGCAAAACAATAAAAATCACAAGACAGGCAGGGCACAAAAATTCTCTTTCGCATAATGCTTCGCCCTGCGGGATTCAGATTGCATTCTTTCACGGCTAGTCACCAGGTCATCACGGTTTAAAGATCTTTGTCATGCAAATCAGATCCGTATATAAAGGCACCATGTGGTCTTCACAAGTCGTCTTTTTTTCGCGTGCAAGCCAGGTCATCATGCCTTTACCAGCTTCCGCAGGAAAGGATCTTCCTTTGTCAGAAAGGAATGACGATTTATCTATTCTTTCTGTCCGGGATGTGACTAACGGACATGAAATAGAGCAAACTCCGGTTGCGACCGGGTTTCAGACTTATGCGTTTGAGTCTAAACTCGACTCTTTGACCGACTCCATGTTAAAGATGTCGGATTCATTAGCGCGTCTTTCTCGACCGCATGGGGGTCTCTTAAATTCCGAGGAAGAAGATGCTCTCCTTGAGGAAGGTGGACAGAGTGAATTTGACCCCACCGAACGTATCCTTTCGGAAGAAGCTCCAATTGACCTCGAACTGGGCGACCTTCCTTACGAAGACATGTTTAAAGACACGGAGGACTGTGGACCGAAGGTCAATGAAGGTGTCGCCAAGCGCGTAAATTGTGCCTGTACCAAGAGGCCTGCCAAAGAGCAGTTTTCTTCAATTCAGAAGAAGTACCTCCGTCCAGAGAATTGCGAGTTTCTCAAAGCTCTTCGGGTGAATCCCGAGTTATGGGACGACTTGCAAGACAAGACGAAAAGCCGTGAGTGTTCTTTTCAATCGTTCCAGAAGAATTTGATCAAAGGTGTCACGCCGGTGGTGCAGTTAGCAAGTAAAGTAGTCGACGCCAAGAAACGTAAGGAAGACTCCATTTTCCTAAATGATGTTTACGATCGAGCTGTCGATGCTCTTACCTTGCTGGGCAATTCTGTTTACGAATTCTCTATGAAGCGAAGGGAAATGTTGAAGTCTGAAGTTGCTCCGGCATACAAATCGTTGTGTCACGAGTCACAGCCAATTACCATGATGTTGTTTGGCGATGAGTTGCCTCAGAGTATTCGCAACATCTCGCAAGTTAAGCGAATGGCGGCTAAAAGTATAGGCCATGAACGGCGTAAAGCGAGCTCTTCGTCGTCTGCCTACACTAATTTCAAGAAACCTCGTATAAATTCGAGTAATTATCGCCGATTTGGTAATTATGGCAGAAGTAATTTAAACTTCAAGCGCCATTACGAGTACCGTAAGCTTCCTTTTCAAAGAAG
>OX419342.1:3276200-3326200 GCA_948470475.1 Galaxea fascicularis | reverse complement strand
ACCCAAGGAAGCAGAGAAGGGAGGGCATAGGCTAAAACCTGGACTGGACTGGACTCTGGACTCTGGACTTTGGAGAGAGTCCAGAGTCCAGAGTCCAGAGTCCAGAGTCCAGTCCAGTCCAGAGTCCAGTCCAGGTTTTAGCCTATGCCGAGAAGGGAGACCCTGGTTTGTATAGAAAGGAAATAATGTCAAGCGGGTGCCAAGTACAACACCAATAAGCAAATACAAGACTGTGTCACCTAAAGTACAGTAATAATGGTCGCTTCCGTGGTGGATTTTGTGCTCTCCCGTAGAAATATAGTGCTCAGTGCCGTAGCCTTGTAGAAACTTTTCCCTTTTCATTTCTATGTGTGTAGATTAACTTAAACTTAACTGCTATTTTCACAAAGAATCATGGTTGACCTTAATCTTAAACCTCATTAGGATGTTCTACATTGACTGGCTTCTGTAATGTGAAATTAAATTTGTATTCATTGAGAAATGACGATTCATAAACTGAAGAAGTCACATTATTTTAACCTAAAAAATGAGGAATAAATAAAGCTGTTGTTGTTGTTGTATGATAATTAACACTTAATGACTGGCCGCGAGCCGGATAAATTTTCTTTCCTGAGAATCTCAATGTTTCTCGAGTTAATAAACTCTAGTTAATAAACTGTTTTCCTTTGTTTTACTTCTGATATTTTGCTTTCGTGAGCTGACGGAAATACTTTAAATTGCAAGTCACCGAAACAAGCCCGCGTCGCAAACAGTAAACATACCGCCTGTAGACACTGATTTCTCGGTTTTCACCAAGGTCTCGAGTGACTAGTGTGGCCGCATTGCAGTCCAGTTCATGGCGATAACTAATTAACAAATTAATTTCCTGTTCAACTAAACCACCCATGTACATGTGAGCCAGACGTTTCCTGTAGATTAAAAGCTATTAAATTAACTGGGTTGTCCACTACACTAATGTTCATGACATAGCCACGCAACAACGTTTGTGAGTTTAAAATCTATGAGAACCGACGGGTCTGTTTTACAGGCCACACTCCTACGGTCAAAGAAGCCCAACAGTTTCTCCTGGCCCTAATCACTATCCAAATGTTTGGCTAAAGTTACCAATCGATAAGAAACAGCGACCTGTGCCTGTGGATTCTGACCTGAGAAATCGCGAACTGTCAAAGCGTACCACTAGGCACTAGGTAGCGTAGTAACAATATTTCAGATAATTGACCTTTTCTCGGTTTCCGGCTTACGCCACCTTGGTTTTGGAGACAAACTCCGCCACGGAGGCTGGATTTGGACAGCGAAAATGTATTTTAAAAGACATTTGCACTGAGATTACTTTCATGGAATGTATAAAGAACAGATTCTGGCTACAACGACCGTGAACGCGAATTTTTTACGGTTTCATACGTGACCTTCTAACCAAACTTGCCGCGAAATTAGACTAAGCAACATGAAACCATTTATAATTCCAATTTACGGGTGAATTAATGGCCTAATTTTCTGTTGAATCAAACACTTCCAGAGATTCGTCATGCTCTTCTAAAATGTAATAGAATAAGTAGGACTAATCAGTTCGAAAACGAGCAAGACTGAACCGCGTTGTATCATATATGAAAAATAATTTGTCTTGCAAACATAGCACTAGCTAGAACTCTTTAGGTTTCTAAATTTCTTCAGGGGCACCCAACGAGAATATAGTTCAAAACCACTAGCATTGTTAAACTTATTTTAGTATTTAAACAGTAGATATAGGCATATTTGTATCCCCTAAAAATTTTTCATCTGTTCGGATTTCCTAGCTGAAAGTCTAGTGATCCGAAAATTATAGGGATCAAAACTCACCTTTTCGAAAATTTCAGCCAGAAAAAAGGCTCCCGAAAATTCTAGGTGACGTTTTAACGGTAAAAATCCGTTAAAAATGGGCAATTATAGTAGTTTTTAGATGTTCGAAAATCTTAGGAGAGGCAGGCAAGCAAGAAATTTTACAACAAATGTTCCGAAAATTCTAGATGTCAAATCGTCTTCCGAACAGATATTTTCCGAAAATTGTCGTTGGGTGCCCCTGTTTCTTATACCCAGGATATGAAGACCCGTGTGCTAAGTTGCCTTCTAGATATTTAACAATTATTCACCGAAGTGGAGGTGAATAGCACTTTGCTGCTCACCTCCAAGTTAACCAGTCAGAACGCGCGAAAAGCACTATTCGCTTGTGTGGTATATACTTAAAGCATACATATAAAAAGCTATGTGCCACCCCAAACTGAGTATGGTTTTTGAGCCGTTTTGAAACTTAATTGCGGTACAACAAAACTATTGGGGAAATTTGTAATCTCAACGACAGTTCTGAAAACTGGTGCTGAAAATTGCAAATTTTGGTCTTGGAGAAACAGGCGGCACACCCCTACCAAGAATTCCGAGGAGTACCCCTCCGGAGGGGGGGGGGGGGAAGACTTGAACAAGCGACTTACCGCCGCTGTGGTTCACACAATCATTGTCCTTTAAGCTACCGATGCTACCAAACGTTGCATCGAATACCTCGATTTCTTCTCCTTCAGATTCTGTTTACAACGTATCATGTTTAGAAACGAAAAGAGAGAATCACAGCAACGATTATTAATGACGTGTGCAGATTGCGTGATAACAACTGCTTGGGCTGACTTGGACATAAAGGAAAGAAATGTAAATACAAATACATGCAATGTTCTTACCAATGTCTTTGATTCCTTCCGATGTATTCCAAGCGCTGTCGCATGATGAGTCAAATACTTCTATGTCTAGATTGTCGGGACAGAAATATCGCATTAAAAAAGCCATGTTTGTCCATTAAATTCTCTGTCATGACAATGGTTCCCTTCTTTTATACATCTCTCACTCACCATCTTTTGATTCATCATCTCTGATCTCAACTCGATGACGCTTAATAGGCGTACTTTGGAAGAGGGCATCCTCTCTTCGTGCTTTCAAAGGAGCCAAAAACAAAGTTTCGTCAATTGCAGATGCATCCATTTCAGGTACAGGAACGTGCCCCTTTGAAACTGATCTATCTTGTCAAATGATTAATAAAAAATGCAAACCGAAATTTCGCGGTTAAGTAAAAAGAGCCATAGTTCTTGCTTAATCGTCCAATCAGATTCGTTTATACTAACGGTTAGCATTTAAAACTCTAACCTATTAATCGAGCTAGTTTCGATTGCGTGCCTGGATTGCGTGTATCTAAATCACACGACTTCAGAGTTGTACATTTACATTGTACTTTACTCGGAAAGCCTTTACTATCTGTGCAGAAGCTTGACTTATAACATGTCGTCGACATCACTATGGTGTATTAAAAAAATCAACGGAAAGGCGAAAGTCTATAAAAATTCGGCGCCACTAAAACGAAAGACGGTACAGTATATGGTTACCTTGTCTCGATAAGTTCCGCATATCACTCCCAGAGCAAAAAGACGTTACTTAAGGTGAGTTTAATATAATATCCTTCTATTGTACAGGGCTGCATGGAGTACCTGAGGTATTTCTAGTACATCTGATCTTGTAACGTATGTCAGTTTATTTTTTTAAGACAAAAGACAAGTTGTCACATGTTGCACATGCATGCATAGAGCTCGTCACGGAACAAAAAGTTAGGTCAACAAAATTTTATTCTTGCACGGAGAAAGACCTTAATTCATTTGCGTCCATTGCCCCTTAGGTCCCTTAGATACGAGAATACTGCTATGTTGCCACTGAGACCTTACTCAACAAGTTAAGTTAAAAAGGCTATGACTCATTAAGTTCAGCACAACGCTGTTCCAATTCCACGGCATATCAAGGCACGGTCTGTTATCAAATTACCTATGACCTTGTCTGCCATCGTGGCTATAAAATCGACAGAGTAACCGGATAGATTTAATCCGGAGGTCACCAGTTCGATTCCCACCTAGGTCATAAATGTTTTTTCCTTTGTGTCGCGTGGTTCCTTGATTCCCGGGCTAACGCTCAGTAGGTTTTACGGCGTATCTTAGGCAGTCAATTTTCACATCAGAATTCTCACGTTTTTCTATGACTGCTGTGATGGCTAAGCTCAAATAAATCATCTGCGAAAAACTTAACGCGCTCTGACTGTAGAATGAATATCGAACTTGTCCAATCGTATCCTGTGTCCAGCAAAAAAAGAGCACTAAAGTCCGTCACAGTTATTTTCACAGTTGGAAGTCAAAACAGTTTACTTTGCGGCTACATGTGGGGAAACGGAAAGGGAAGCCACACTGAGCATTTAATGTTCTTATGAATGTATTTTGTTGTTGTTCTTGTTTAGGTAGAGAGATGTAGATCACAACTTGACCTTGGACTCTCTGCAACCAACTTCTTCTTGGAGGGACAGTTGTAAGATAGACAGGGGTCGCACTGTGGCCTTTTTTTTTATGTCGCGTCATATGTTGTCCCACAAATATGTCGCGACATTTACGCCACGGGAGTCTTGGAGGTCGCACGTGTGAGACATAAGTGATATTTGAAACCGGACTGTCAACTCTTAATATTTCATGCGCGAAAAGAGCGCCAAATACAATTAGTAGACATGAGGCTGGTGCTAGCTTTTTTTTAGCAACATTTCTTCAATCTCTGTTTAATTTGTTCAATGTACAAAACCTTATTGGTTTGTACGTATTGTGCAACATTCACCAACGGCAAATGACGGCTGCGAGGTCGAAGGCTGCGAGTCTTGAGAAAACATCTGCGAGCTAAAGGGTAAAAACAAGCCATCCCCATACTGAGAATAATCAGGTGAATAGTGCGAATTTGTAAATTGGTATGGGTTGAAATTCGCCATAAGGACCAGATAAACGTTTGTAGAGAAAACCGGTGACTAAAATCTTGAACAGATAGCTGTAGCTAGCTGTGCACATGTGATATCTTCGAAGAAATGCGAAAATTCGATTTTTGCCGGTATTTCAGATTTGACTGACATTGCGGCCGAAGAAAAACAAAAAAATGTTATTTTCAGGCCATTGGACAAGATATGACCTGCTTCGAGGCAGGACATTTCGTTTTTTTGATCTTAAGGTTCTTCAGACATAGTTATGGCAGGTCGCCACAAAAGGGTCGCACTTGTCGCAGGCACGCGATGACAGATTTTATGTCCAATGTAAACACCAAAAGCGTTAGTGCGACCCCTGCCATAATTATTTCACCTCCTTGCAATTCATAACTATGTAAAAGACCAATGGGGCGTCGGCGATGAATTAATGTCTAGTGATAGTGATAATTGTGGTATTGCTAATTACCATAGTGTCTGTGCAGTGCACTCATTAAGTAATCAATTTTGTAGCACTTCAGCTCAGTGTAATGAAAAAATTATTTTTAAAGATATTCATATGTTTTAGGGATCACATCCTCAACCAGTCTTTTTCTGGTATTTCTGGTATGCGCCAGATGTTGCTATTGGCAGTGCTTTTAAAGATATTATTTTGAATTCAAAGGAGACAATTGAAAATGACTTAGAAAGCCGTTTTTGGCATAACCGGCTCCTGTTTTTTTTTGTTTTCTTTTGTTTTAAAATGTTCACTTTTTGCTGTTCTTTTTGTTATTGGGGAGATTGGACAGAATTGCTGCACACCGGCATTTTTTGCATTAGATCGTATCAACAGTCTTCATTTAAGTGACCGTGCATATCTGTCACACAAAAAAATCTTATTGTATGTTATATTATGCTACTAAGGAGGCCATAATTCTGCACTAGTTGATAATTAGTCAATCTTTCAAGGTGGAAAAATTGTGCATTGTTATTGCATCAAACTTTTTAACCAGACACTCATTTTACAGGAAAGCGTACATCTACTTGACAACAAGCAAGCCATTTTTTTTCACAGAGAGAGCTCGTTACATAGGCAGTGCGCAACCTCCGAAAATTGTCGCCATGCAGAATTTTTGCATGGTGAAGTTATGACAACTAATGACATTTGCCAGTGGACAGTCAGCATGCAGAATTTTTGCGTGGTGAAAGAACTGACATAGCCTGTGGACAAAACTCCTTGGTTATTCACTATGCAAAAGTTTTGCACAGTGAGCTCAGTGGTCAGTCAGCATGCAGAATTTTTGCGTGCTGAAAGAACTGACATAGCCTGTGGACAAAACTCCTTGGGTATTCAGTATGCAAAATTTTTGCACAGTGAGCTCAGTGGACAGTCAGCATGCAGAATTTTTGCGTGGTGAGAGAACTCGCATAGCCTGTGGACAAAACCCCTTGGTTATTCAGTATGAAACATTTTTGCACAGTGAGCTCAGTGGACAGTCAGCATGCAGAATTTTTGCATGGTGAACAGAATTCAAGATATAGCCGGTGTATTTCTCCAATGCGCGAGCTAGTCATATAAAATACAAACTCAGGAGATAATCAGAACCCGAAATCGATGCCTTCTCGGCTGATGGTTAATTTTACACAACTAACTCTACCTTTTTAAATGGATTGTTGAAATAAAGGCGTTTCTAACTAAAAAAACAAAAAGGCAGCAAAAATATGTAGTTTTACCCTGACTCCAGTTGACACTCCGACAGATTTCCCATGTTTTTAAAGGAAAATACCAATTTTGGAAAAACACATTTTAGTTTGGAACACGTTTCACCATGTCCGTCGCCGCTCTTTGTGTTTTATTAATTCACTGGCCGAGGAAGAAGACTTTATTTGATGAAATTTGTTTCATTTGGCTGTTTCCATGATTGTAACCTTGGCCGTACAGTTAGCCTGCGAGGAATTACTAGCCACAATTGTACATATCAGAATATGTTCTATACGCCAGGCGTTATATCTTGTTAACGGATTCACAAATAGCATACGATAGAAAGATCGAGCGAAGGAGTGAAATGATCCCTACACCTGCAACTCGGAAATGGCGTACAACAATTTTCCGAGTTAAAAAATAACGACAACCTTGCTCAAGTTAGCTCACAGGCCTGGAAACTAAAAATATGCAAATCACGTGGATTACTGCATAAATTCGCACAACATTCTTCTATATTTTCCAAATTCGTGCCGCAGATCATCAGAAAAATTTAATAAAACGAACCATGCAAATCTTCTTTCTTTAACACAAAAATTGAAATTGAACTTGCTTATTCAAACTAAAGGGGGTAGTTTCTAAAGAAACTATGGTGCTGCCTCGGTGGGGAAGTTGTACACAAAAATTCAGGGATTCCGAAATGCTGACGGTTTCGAGCGTTATCCCTTCGTCAGAGCGAATCGAGGAATTATGGGTTGTGAGCTATTGGTGGTAACAAGGCATGGCAAAGTGAAAAAGGTGCCTATTCAATTTACGTACAGGTGCTTTCTTCATTTCAACAGCAAACGCCGCGTTTTTTAAGTCTAATTTTGCCTGGTTTTGTCACCAACGCTATTTTTCCTTTCATAAATTAGCTTTAAATTATTCATATAAGTAGTGTTTTCGATTCGTCAGGAATGATGTTTAGCGATTGACAATCAGTTAGTTTAAAAATGCGGTTTTCCCCGTTCAAATTCAATTCGGTCTTCATGATCACTTTCAACGTGTTTATTTCAAAACCTAACGAGTCTCTTTGGGTTTTTTGCAGGTGGCTGCCGTCGCCTTAAGTTTGTTCCCCCAGTTGATGGTAAACGTCTCGAGAGTCACATCTTTTTAAATCTTTCAATCGGAATATACACACCATGTGAGCATCGCTGCCTCATGGAAAGTAGATGCGTGTCGGTCAACATCGGTCCATCGCTGGAGAATGATAAAGTTACCTGTGAACTGAATGATGCTGATCATTTACAGTTTCCTGATGACCTGAAAGATCATCCTGGGTGGACATACAGAGGCACAGAGGTAAGAAATCCAAGAAATGCATGTTGATATAATTAGTGTCATGAGTCCGTGAGATACCAGCAAATTGTAACGCAACGCGTGCGCACAACTGTATGATGTATCACTGTTGGACGTCACGCTGATAAATATGCGAGTTTCTAGTTACTTCATTAATTCTGTCCTGTGTGCTCTTCACTACCTGAAAGAAGCGCTTAGCAACAAATGCAGTTGGCTAAAATAACTGTAATCAGATGATGACGTGAAAGATGATCCATGAACGGATGATATCAATAAGTAGCAAGTTTGTGGTGGGTAGCTAGGCGTGTGGTGGTCCAAGTGTGGTGTTGGTATTAGTACAGGAAATTGTAGTACGGTACTACCTTTGATTCTTAGGCCCCAAAAGATTCGTGCGAATATTATATTATAGCACATATAGATCGAGTTGTAGGAGATCATTTCTTTTGTAACTTACACTATATTAACCATCAAAAACACACATATTTTAAAATAATCGAGAAAATTTCTAGTTTTAAGTGATCTGTTTGTTACTGTCGTCCTTGGGTCGATCATGACTGCGTCATTGAAAATGCTAATCATGACGGCCGTATAGACCCTATGCAAAAATGGCTGCCTTTAAATTATTTTTTTGTTCATATTCAAAATAGCCCAACTAACCTCGCTCGGAATAACAAATTCTTTAGAATTTTTGTCTCAAAAAACGAGGTTAGTTGGGCTATTTTGAATGTGAACAAAACTGAGAATAATTTAAAGGCGGCCATTTTTGCATAGGGACTATGTGATGATGGAAAGTTTGAAATGTTCTTTATGTTAGTATGCTGATACCTTGAAGAAATTGTTGCTATCACAATCGTCATCGTGGGTACCATTATCATTGTCATCGATATCCATCATAGTCGTCATAACAAATCATCATTATCATGTTTACACAATCAATATCTGACCGCATTTACCCTTGCAATTAATGCTGATGCTTTGTGCTCTTAACAGAATCCTTGTTACGGCCGGAACCCGTGTTTTCACAACGGAATTTGCTTGAGTGGGTACAGTGACAAAAGATTCATTTGTTCATGTCCTGCTAGGTACACAGGAGAACAGTGTGAACGAGGTAACACTAAAAGCCCTTCACTGTAATCTCTCATTATATTTACTCAATTTGTTTCGTTTATTTTTATTTTTCACTTCGCTGTCACTGCCGAACTTCACAGATTTAAAACCAGAGGAGTGCGACGTTGAAATCACAAAACAGCCCTCCTCCCCATCATCGTATTGCCTACTAATTCTGAAACTGTCATAATCAGCACTCCCGATTGCCGGCATTAGTCTTCATTATGGTCAGGTCGCAAAGTGCACTAATGTCTCTTAACCGGCTTCTGAAAACTTGTATTCGTTTCTTTATAAATTACTCTGCTTGAATGCTTGCTTTTCTAATTGATTGCATCAGCTATTTGTTTCGTGGCCTTGTTATCAGTTGACATTCTTTGAAGGACAGTTAGTTAGCCAGCTATATAGAAGTCGGTTAAGACACTGATAGTGTCAAAATTTCCAATCAAGGGTTCACCAAGCAACAGTTTGCAGATTTCAGAAAAACAACTTTAATTCATGGGATTTGTGTAGGGGATCACCGGCTCAGTTTTCTAGAAAGTAGCGCGGGCGGATTCTGCTTGAGCGGAATTTGAACGTTTTAGCTAAACTTTTTGATGTTTCATTGATTAAACGACACCAAAACTTTCCGCAATTTTTCCGTAACTTGACATGAAACGAAACAATGAAACACTGCCAATTTACAACTAAATTGGCAGTGTTTCATTGTCCAAATATAACTTATTTCGTTTGGGTTGAGCTTGGTATTCTTCAATCTCGGTTTCGAAAAAAGAAATGAAACGAAATGAGACGAAAGAAATGCCCTGGCGGGAGAGTTACTCATTTCGACAGCTATAACATCTCTAATTACACATTCGGAGACTGAGAGAGAGAGAGAGAGGAATTTTGATTTCCTTCACCCCCCCCCCCCCCCCCATTCCTCCTCAGAAACCAGGAACCCATGAAGCACGAACCGGCTAAACGTGTTGTTTTCAGCTAAATTCTCGTATTTGTTATCATTGGACGCTTACAGATATTGACGCGTGTACCAGAAGAACACACAAGTGCAGTGGTGATGCTGTGTGCAATAACACTAAAGGAGGTTACAACTGTATGTGCAAACCGGGATTTGAAGGAGATGGACAGAACTGCCAAGGTGCTGATATTATGTAATTAACGTGATGTTTTACCGATTAAAGATCTGATGCGCGACCCTCGCAGTTAAGCACGCATTTTTAGTTGCATTTTAAAGACCCAGTATCGCCCATTATGCACTGCGCGCTGGGTTCGTTCGGCGGCCATTTTCGTGATGTTGAAAATTCGTAGGATTGCTGTGTAGATTTGAAATCTGTCTTCATCCGCCTTGTTGCGCTGCGAACCGAGCATTGAGTGATCTTTTAGAGTAAATAGTTTATCGAAGGATATTTCTATTTGTGTTTGGGAAGATATTTTGCGAAGGTTTGGCCGTTATTCGGTAAAGTAGATTGGTATTACAAGGAAAACCTCCAGACTATGTCCAATCCTGGTCGAGGAAGACCGCGTTAATCGGGGTCTGTCCGACAAATTCGACTTCGATCGTCTGTCTTTCAACTTTGGAATGCGAGAAAGTTATCACTTGGCTTCGAAGGAAGTACAAACAGCGTCTTTGCGGAATTTCTTCTGCATCTTCCTTCATCGGGAAACGCAGTGCCCACGCAGAGGTAAGCCATCTGTGTATATGGGTCATTTACTCTCTCTTACAGTTTTTAGGGTTGATGCATTTTTCCTAAATTTGCTTTTGTTCCTTTTAGAGTTTTAGACGACAGTGGTGCCGCTGATGGTCCTGTCATTCCTGCATTCTCGACTGCTTCGTCGCCTTGTACAAGCGACCCATAAGCGTTTACAATGCACACGTGTTCTTCAGAATCCACGGAAAGTGAGTCCGAGGTGTCCATGACCAAATATTTCCACAGAGATCTTAACATAAATTGACACGACTCGTGGCTCGAAGTGATTCGAATTTTTGCCGCGGGAATAGAACTCGAAACAATAGCGCCCTCGCTCCCGTGAAAACAAAAACAATAACAGACGCGCGTGAAGCATAATGGGCAACACTGGGTCTTTAAGAGTGGCATGGAAAGAACCTGAGAAAAGTCCAGGCTCGCATCGCACGTGTTTCAACATCAGTGCAGCGCGGTACCAACTAAGCTAAGTAGCCAACTGAGGCTGGTTATTTTGTTTGGTATGTAATAAATAAACCCGTGAATGATGTAGAAATGTCCGTGAATATGTGGATATCAAACGTATTCAGATTTATATTGTTTTGTTGGATACAAGTACAAAGACAAGACCAAAACATACAAAGAATAGAACAACATGTCCACCGGGAATTGCGCAAAATGGTACAACGAGACCAATACGAGGCACAACTCCATAAACATCATTAAAATGCATGTAAGATGCGAATTAGAAATCTTTAGTTAAGAGCGACGGCGAGGGCAGACTCTTGAAAGGGATGACTTACTCGCCCCATGTAAGGTAATCCGGATTCCGGAATCCAAGAAATTTTCGCTTGTGGAATCCGGAATCCTGGGTCCTGATGCCGGGAATCTGGAATCCGACTCTCGGAATCCGGAATCCAGCCACAGATTGGAATCCGGAATCCAAGTTGCTGAAAATTCACTCCAAATCGGGCTGATAGGAATCCGGAATCCAGTACCTGGAATCATACCCTGGATGCCAGAGGTCTTCTCTTTCGCCAGCGGCGAGGAGCTTCAGAGCGAGTGGTGCTGGTCGGTGAGAGACCTCTGGCTCAGACAGTTAAGTCTTTTGAGCACGCCGATCCAATCACGTTGCCATTTATTTCTCCAGAGTCAAAATTTGACCCTGGGAATCTGATTGGTCGGTTAAAGAAAGCTTTCTTAAAAGGGCTGCTATTGGTTAAGTGCGCGATGATCTGATGCTGTGTTTCTAAAATAAGCTCTGACTGTGGATGTCAATCAAAGGAAATTGGCGTCGGCATGGAAGTGAGGTTGTTATCCGTTGGTGCCAGAGGTTTTTTTCTCGCCGCTTCGCGACTCGCCATCGTGGCTTCGCCGCTCAATTCTGTCTCCCCTAACAAGAAAAAAGCCTCTGGCATCCAGGGTACTGGAATCAGAAATCCACAGCATGGAATCCAGAATCTACGACTGTCTCGGATTACCTTACATGGGGCGAATTTACAGCACATGTCAGTGTCATAGGTTAACATAAGAGAGCACTGTAAAACGACTTTGATCGCAGGTATTATATCTCCAGTTTATTTCTGCTATAGATATTAACACCGAGGGAGCCTACAACAAGATCCGGTTTATTTTTTTAGTCAATTTTGATGGTTTCCTGAGGCTTTTTGTTTTAAAGAATTGACAAATCCGAAATAGCGACTCTTACAAGCACTACCGACTTTATTACCGCGTGATCGGTATGAATAAAGTACGCCTTAATTGCTCTGTGTCTCCCCTGATCTAAACATTCAGGGGAATAAATAAAGGTCACCATAAATAGAAAGTACTATCTTGGAACGCAATAAAAGTAAACAGGGAAGCTCCATTTAGTTCAATGGCTTGTTGTGAGAATACAGGACTTCTGCACGTTTAAAAAAGAATCGACAAATCCGAGAGGGCGACTCTCTGGCGCTGACAATTCAGAGAATTTTGTGCCTTGCTGTATGATTTCCCCAATCTAGGTAGGGAATAAAGAAGGGGTACCATAAGTAGAATATCTAAGAGTGGCTTCCCCTATTCTTAAAAATGGCAACGATCGTTTATGAAACGGAAATTTGCGGTGGCTCCATTCAGCTCAATACAAGTTCGTTGTGAGAATACAAGGCTTCTGAGTGACGTTTATTTCGTCACCAGATGTTGACGAGTGCTCAACTGGATCACACAAATGTAGTGTTGATGCTGTGTGTAATAACACCAACGGATCCTACAACTGTACGTGTAAACCGGGTTATTACGGAGATGGGAAGAACTGCCAAAAGTGTTAGTATAAAATGTGTTTATATCTTGTCTTTTTTAAACCTTGCATATTGAAGCATTTTCCACGAATTTGGCGTCAACATTTCTCTGAAACTGTGGATTTAATAGGTGCAGTAGGGTTACAGGAGTACATGTAGCAGTGGTTATAAAACAGAAGTGACAGTTAGCTAAGAACGATGTGTTACAGCCGAGGCTTTGTACCCAACTAACAGCAGAGCGGTCGCGGGAAGCAATAACAAAACAGAAATTCGCGATAGTTGATTCGAGAGCCGTCTTTGTACTTTTACGCATAGGCGAGCTTGCCAACTGTTAGAGCGTTTTAAAAAATATGATAAACGTGTGGTTCACGTAGCATGTTACTTGTCATCCCAGTTATGTAACAACTGAACGTTCTCTTTATATTTTGTTTCGGGTGTAGTTACGTCATGCAAGCAACTTTATGACCAAAAAATGTAAGTCAGTGATAAATAATGCATATTAATAACATGGAAACAACAATGTTCTGTAATCATTAGTAGCACAGTTCGAACAACCCAGGGTACATATGCTGTTGTTATAATAATAATAACAATAATAGTAATAATGGTTAATGGTTATTCCTCAAAGTGGCTCTTACATAGTAACGTCTAATTTCTACCTAAAACTATCATCAATTACAAAAGAAATCAGCGTCTCATTAGTTTACTTTCTAATGTAATATTTAGTCACTGGTAAGAAAGTTATCAGTCCTAAAACAAGAACTGTTTCAATACCCTTTGGAAAAGATAAGTCGTCCAGGTCTCGAAGTGTAATCATTAAAACCTTGGCCAAATGGGAAATGTTTGGTTACCAAACACCATTAAACAAATGTTTGGTAACTAAAAATGTTGATGTTTGAAGCCCTGGCCAAACGGTTAGAACATGTTTGACCAAACAAAGCCGATCAAACATAATGATGTATATGAAATAAATCATATGTATGAACTGCGAAAATGAAATTAAATAAAATGAAATAAAATTGAGATTGATCCTCGCAGTTGTGAACGAAAGATCGAACATTTAAACACAAAGAGCTGTGGGCCACAAATCCTGGTATCTATGAATACAAGCGAATAAGACAGGGAAGCACGCATGCGCACGCAAAACTTGTTTGCTATAGTTGGTCAAACGATCCAAACATCACCTATCAAACACGAGAGCAAAAGAAATGTTTTAAGCTATTTAATTGACTGTTACATGGGGTTCAAATTTGTTCAAACATGATCTGAACGTGCATGATCAACCATAATCAAACAAGGTGGCACTAAACGGTAAAATGTTTGGTGGCAAACATTTCCCGTTAGGCCAAAAAAGCTATTCTCCATTTTTTATAGATCCAGTGAGAGCAAAACCTATCCACTCTACATGGATAACCAACTTATCAACGTCTTCTGCCTAATGACTGCGGCTCATGACGGAAATGGAACATGTGGAGAAGGCGGTTGGACGCTGGCTTTGAAAACTGACGGTCATAAGGTATTCCTGGGTTGAGTCATGTTTCTTACAGCTTTTTCTCTAATTTCGTCTACATGTAGTGTATTGGGTAAGGTGTTTACCAAAGGAAAGTTTCCCTTTACGTGAAGTGTATGGAAGAGAAACGAATATCGCCTTTAGTGATCCCTTCTATTGATTTGATAGACAACTTTTGCGTACAACTCCACCCTCTGGGAAAGCAAGAAACCTTTCAACCTTAGTGGTGGCGAAACTGGATTCGATGCAAACGAGACAGTCGAGACGAAGCTACCGACCTACTGGAACACATCCTTCTCCAAGATCTGCCTCGGGATGAAGATTGGGGAGCAGATCAACTTCATTGTCATAAAAAAGGAAGCCACTTCGTTGTATTCAATGATCGCTGACGGAAAATACCGCAATACCTCACTGGGTCGTGCCACATGGAAGAGTCTGGCTGGTACGGAGGCATCTTTGCAGACGGGATGCAACCAGGAAGGATTTAACGCTATAGGCAACAGCCAGTTTTCCAAAGCAAGGATAGGCATCATTGCTGACGGTGGATCTGATTGCGACCGCAGTGACTCCAGAATTGGGTTTGGTACTGGAGGAAGTCCTGATGATTCCAACACGTGTGGGAACGAATGTGGTAGAGACAACGGAGACAACGGAATTCAAAAGATCAGAGCCATGGGATATATCTTTGTCCAATAAGATGGAATCCACTTGGAACTGAACGGTTTTCTAAATTATATAATACTTAACCTCCTTTTCTTTTTCAGGCTTAGATTCGTTCAAACGGTTTTTTTAAGATTTCTTATGTTTAACAGACTGTGGTTTTCTAAAGAAGCTGGAGCAGTAATGGAGGGGAATGCGTTGCTAGCAAATATTAAAAACAATGTCGTGATGTTTTTGTTTTGTTTTTTTTTTAATGGGCCAACATCATGACATAAGCATAACGTGATTTTGCCTCGAGGCCCGTCATAGTTACGTATTTAGGTGTGCCTTTGCATGGAGCAAGGAACGTTGTCAATCATAGAGCTTAAGGCTATGTTTACTCTACACCGGATAGTGTATCATGTCGACATGAAAAATACTACGGCCTGGTATGAACAGAAACGGCCGAAAACTGGAACACTGAGTCGTGACGGTTCACTTTAAAGATTGATCAAGCGCAGCTTTGCTCCGTTACAGAAATCGCACCGAAATCAGCGTTTTGTAGGTGAACAAAAGCCCTGTCCGATATGGTTTTCGTGCCGGCCCAAGAGCTATCCGCTATAGTGTAGACATAGCCTAAGCAATCAAATGAGATCGGATCGAATAACACCAAGGTTATATAGGCAAGATCTGAGTTTAACACGTGATCCTGCTCGCGCCTTCATTCTCATAGTGTTAACATCCGAAAACAGATTTCCGGTACTGTAAAATAATTTTCCCGCCTCCTAACCATGCTCCGGCCTTCTCTTTTCAGGCTTTTGTTGCCTTTTAATACATACTTGGCTCTGCCGATATTTAACACCACCTTTGCTTAAGAGATTGCGTGATGTCTATCATATCAATATTCTTGATGTCAGGTGAAATAAAAGCATCACTATTGTGGCCATTTTATATCACAATAGCAGTAAACTAGTGCGACATCACGCAGAGCTTTGGGTCCCGTTTCAGTAGAGAGACGCCTGTTACAAGATAAAAAAATAATAATAATTTTCGGACAATAAATGTTACGATTATGTTAGGGCCGATTACGCGGGAACCTTACTTGCTTCGGACGGGTCGTCGTTGCACAAGATGTTCGTGTGGCAAACCTATTTGCGGGATTTAATTGCCTCACAATCCTTTACTTTGTTCTCCTCAAATCTTGGCGACAAGTTAACTCAGCGATATTGCTTAACCTGTATTTAAAGTCCGCTTTACTTTGGTGATTTCACGAACTGGAATTTTAACGAACGTATACGCTTACGACGACAAATGTCATGAATAGGCTTTTTAGTGATAAGACCATCGTTAAACTTCTAATCTGGAGAAAAGAGGCCTGCATTTCGGCTTTAATTCACTTAAGCCTGCCTTACAGTCTCGTTTGTAATGTGATTGTTGTTAATAGAACATTCACTCTCTTCTTTTCTTTGCCCAAAAAATACGTTGCAACAAATAGTCATGTGATCGACAAATGTTTCCTTTCCTTGGATTTCTTCTTTCCGTTGGGTTCCTTTATTACGTGTTATGTATAGTTTTTAATGACACAATTATTTTACTCGGGCTTGCTGGATATACCAACAAGTGAAATGACAATAACCAACTCGGCACTACGCGTCTGGTTCGTTATATATCATTTCATAACGAGCGCGCCCTGGTACTGAATAAATAGGGAGTTTAAGATACGGTCACTACGGACTACGGACTACGGTAATACACGGCGAGGACCTGGTTCGAGATTTACTGCGCATGCTCGATAGCACGTGGGTTTCGTAGTTCGTCGTGTGGTTGCACGCTACGGGGAGTAGTCGAGGAGATTCGCGTAGTGAGGACTACGTAAGTATTTTTTGGCCGATTTTTGACCAGTTTTGTTTTCTAAACGCTACTTTTATGTTGAACAGCCTTTAGGCAATTAAACTTGAGCGAAAAAGAAGTAAAAAATCGCATTTTTTTCTGTTTCTGGTCCTGATTACTGACGCCCTTTGAATTCTGTTATATCTACAACAGTGTGTTTACAAGCAGATAAGGATGTCAACAGGAGATGAAAGCAGGTAATTCACTTTCTTTTTCTACTTTTCAAAGGTGAACTGCGAACTTTGTTGGAAGTATGTACTTTTTCAAAATCAAAATAGATTCTAAAAGCTTTTACAGGGTTCGTACAGGTCATGGAAAGCCTGTAAAGTCATGAATTGTCCAGGCATTGAAAGTCATGGAATTTAATTGTCGATCATTGAAAGTCATGGAAAATTGAAGTTATGTTTGCTGGACTAGTTCGTGCACACACCAAAATAAGGACCAAAAGACATAATTAAACGGCTTTTAGAAATGGCACATATGGTGGACACTAAAGTGTCATCTGTTGAACTGAACGAGGTAAATACACTAAAACAAGGATAGTTTTGAAAATTTTCTTAAGTGACAGCTATAACCAAAGTCATGGAAGACTGGAAAAGGTCATGGAAAAAGTCATGGAAAGTCATGGAATTTGAAGGGCTCAAAAGAGTACGAACCGGAAAAAAAAAACGGAAACTTCATCGTCAATCATGACACTGACTGGGTATTTTTTTTGTCCCTTTAGTGTGTGCTCCAGTGGCCAGTCAGCCGTCTCTGTTCGAACAAAGTAAGCTCACATTTCTGAAAATGGCATTTGTATAAATCGTTTTTCAAATGCTCATACGTTAATTTATATACTGGTTTTGTGTCCTAAAAATAGGCTGATTAGATTGATATGCAGGAGGAGTTGAAGCTTGAGAAGGGAATTTAATGCAGAACTATGGTGAATCGAAATCTGATACAATGACCAAATTGAGAGTCTTATGTTTACTTTGGATTTAAAATTAATGTTTTTTTGGAATTTAACCTTGTTTCCCAAATAAAATAATTTACTGACTGGAGACAGCAGCCTAAGGACAGCTTTTTATGGTGTTATTGATCAACAGGTGATAAAACATTGGCAGAATGCAATTTTATATTAAGAAAATATTTTTGATGCTACGTATTAATTTTATAAAATATGTTCCTTTTTAGTGGGCCGTTTCGTTGGAATGAAGCAAAAAATACTCTGCTCCTTCGGGAGTTATACTCCTCGGAGCCATTTCTGTACAAAGTGGGCAGCAAGGAAGCTGGCCAGAAATGGACAGAAGTAGCCGAAAAACTAAAGTGCTTCAGTCTTTTTAGAGACATGCCTCGGGATCAGCGAAGCGTGAGAGAACAATTTAACAAGCTGTTAAAAGATTACAAGAACAAGAAAAACAAAGAAGAAAAAGCAAGTGGGATCAACCCTGATCCACCAACAGAAAACGAAACATTGCTTGAGGAAATAGTTGAGGCCATGGAGTCAACAACACTTCGTGTAGGAAATGCAAACAGCAAAAAAGATGACCAGAAGAGGAAGGATGCACTTGCATGTAGAGATAAAGCCATGACCACGTGGGCAAAGGCTGGAGCAAGTGGTGAAGCCTCTGATTCTGGGGAAGAAAGTGCCACAGAGAAGAAGACTGTACAGATAAGACGAAGAAAAAGAAGAGCTAGTTCTGATCCTTTCCAGTATTTAGCAGAGAAAACAGCTAAGGAAACAGACCTCAGAAAAGAAGAGCTGGATCTTCAAAGACAGCAGCTGCAACTTCAGGCTGAGCAGCAAAAAGAGCAATTCAAAGTGCAACAAGAGCAGATGAAACAAATGATGCAAAGTCAGATGAACACACAAAACCAGGAGCCCATAAATAGGAGCCTCCCTCTCCCATACAAGCCCTCTGAGTCAACCTTTGCGCGTATCTTTTTATTTTTAGAACACTGCGGGTGACTAGATTCGCGCGCACTGTTTAGAATGTCCAATCAGAATAAAGCGGCATGTTTACCTCACTTGACGTGTCTCGGCGAAAAGTCACAGTGATGGCAGGCAGATCGGAAGACTCTTCGAGTGATGAACTCTGTGAAAGTTCGGATTTTTGCGACTTTTTTCGTTGCCTATCATTTAATGGCGTACTCAAACACAGCCAAAACCACTGACATAAACAAAAGGGGGAAAATATTATAACTGCAGTCACAGAGCGGAGCGAAACGATGACAAAAACACAGCCGTAATTAGAGCGGATTTTAGCGGTCAATTTCACGTGTTGCATAGCTCTCTAAGAAGCTACAACACTAAAGAAAGGATAAAGAGACGAATAGTCACAAAAGAAACGCAACGTCTTGCTACAAAACTAAATAACCAGGCCCGGTAATGTACAAACACTGCAAGATAAAGATTATCATATTACGCGGCTCAAAATTCCTATCCTTGGTGACAAGATTCAAAGGCTGTTCTTTCACTGAACGCACTGAAACGAGCCAAACCAAGGCTAGACAAAATGCTTCAGATGGCATATTAAGGACCACAGTCGCTAAACAGAAACAACAAGGGTCAAAACAAACAGGCGAGTAATGCAGAATTTAAACTCAGAAATGACCTTTGGTATCAAAATACATAACATCATAAACATGCGACATTTAAGCACATGGCTGTTTCGATCACTATCACCATCATGCTATCCTCTAAACCACCGTGTTGCCCCACTTAACACAAGCAAGAAGCTAAATTGGTCTTTAGAGCCGAGATAGAAGCGGCAAGCACGCGATCAGGAGTCGTATAGGCCTTCCAACCCCATTTTACTTGGCAACTTGTACCAGGCATGAAGATTCTAGAGTGTCTAGCGTACCCGACTTTAAAATTATGTGCTCGTAGATGGGGCATTGCAGACTCCACTTTCCATCGTCATGAACAATCAAACGAACAGGCTGAAATGGTCCGGTTTGTTCGGCATAAGAATAAACATTTGAAGGGTAAAGAACAAGAACACGTTCGGGGTGAGCGAGAGGCTCCATCTCGTGTAGAGTGAATGCTTCTTGATGAGATTCAGTATCTCACCACTAAATCCAGCTACTGAAAGTTCTCTATGCCTTTTTCCCAGAATGTCAGTCTCTTTAGAATTCGTAGAACTTAATTTATCCTGAGGTTTCTTTCGCAAGAGACCTTTTACACCGTTCGCAGAAGCACATCCGCCGCTATCACAGGGTTGTTGATTTCACCACTGCTTTCACTCAAGCTCACCTTGTTTTCTTCGCGAACGTGGACATCCAAAGACCTTCCAGTTGAAGTTGTGCGATTTTCAGACTCTTTGAAACAACGATTCGTTCTAAAGGATGTGGCTATCGCTTACATAACCTTCGCGATAAAAAAATTCGAGACGAAAAGACAACACAGAAGTCAGAAGAAGCACAATCGTCGCTGCATTTTTACTACATTCCATGGTTCGATTACATACAAGTTATCTATGAACCTTATTCTCTATGAACCAGGTTCTCTCGGTTGTAAAAATAAGCCTGTGGACTAAACAGAAAGGAAAAAGAAGCGAAGGATCGCGACAACGCGCTCCCCGCCTTTCGCCGCCATTTTATTTTGGATGCTTGTGTGCGGACTTTACCGGAAACAGATGTTCGCGGTAAAATTGAGCCTTCTGTAGAAAAGAGAGTTCTAAAAATAGAAAGATACGCGCAAAGGTTGACTCAAGGACACAGTGCAGATGGAGGCTCCTATTGATGGGCTCCTGGTCAGGAGCAACCTTGTTCTTGCTCTGGTACAGAAACTTACAAAGTGATAACATTTAAGAGTTTTGTTGTTTGAGAGCTTGGCTGTTTTGCCATCCCATACATTCAATTTAAAGGAGCATTTTGCATTTTTTGAGACTCTAATACGTTGTTGTTTGTTTCACAGAACCTTTAACAAACTGTTACATTTTTCTATTAGTTATCAGAAAATTCCCCCAAAATACATAAGCATGTGTGGTGAACTTTGTTTGGTGAATTATTGTAAGTAGAAACAAGAAAAAGGATAACTTGTTTATTGTTCATGTTTTCCATAATACAGGAATTTAATATTTTTTACCAAAATGGTCATGAAATTATTATTTCTTTGACGGTTTGGATCCATTATCTTTTTCATACAGGAATTAAGTTAACAGTGAATAGTCACAATATTAGTTGATAGTAAAGTTGTTGCACATACCGTAGATGATTACCATGGCAACTGCATACTTAACTCCAAGGTTTAACAACTTCATTCCATTACAAAAACATAAACTTAGTGTCAATCAGAGTTTTCTGTGCCCTCCCTTCCCGGTTCAGACCCCCTCCTTGACCCAACATCCAGCAAGCAAAGACAACTCTGACCAATGTTTTAAAATCTGATTAGCACTTCATAAGAACTTCATGGGTTATACGAAAAGACCGCTTTGTCCTGGATTTGAGTGAACATTTGTTTTATTCTTTTTTTAAGCCTTGCTGCTTTCTCTTTTTAAATTTCTTTTTGACGGACTGAAGACTCACCAGACACTAGCAGTAATCTTGCATGAAAAAATAAACCTGAAATCCTGGATAAGCTGCTAGAACAACCTGATATATTTTGTAACTTGGCATCGGGCTCACACATCTCTACTTGATATACTGTGATGCCATTAGGCCAAATAGTCTTGAACAGTTGGTGGATCGAGTTGAAAATGTGTTGATGTTGTGTTACCATAAAGGCAGGTGAGAATATTTCTAAACAGTGCGGACACTATATACTGCTTTCCAACTGCGCTTAATCCTAACTTTAAGTTTTTCTTGAAATCTAAGAACTTGAACGAGTTGGAGATATCGCCAAATAGCCGTTCCACCGAAGCTCTAACAGAACTCATTGCTGCATTAAATACTTCCATATCGGCTGTAAATACTGGGACCTCCCCTATTCGGTAAGGGGCCATTAAATGAGGACGAAGAGGGTAAGCTGGGTCTCCATAGAGACATAGGACGTCCCCCCTTGGACTGTAAGCTTCTCTTTCAAGCGTTTGCAGCAGGCCAGAGTCTTTAAGCATCCCTGCATCGTGGCGTACACCCTCCACCGGACCATAAAGATTTGCTATCAAACCATTTGGCAGTACTACGGATTGAAATTTTAGCGCATGAACACGCTTGTGCCCGTTGTATACAACGCGCTGTTTTTCTCCAGGGCGACATATGGGGCGAACCGTGCCGTCAATGAAACCAAAACAATTGGTAAGTGGACTTCCTTGTCTTGTTATAGCACAGGCGTATTCTTGAAGGCAAGCAGGGGTAAGAAATGGCAGATTCCAAGAAGTTAAACGAAACCCATGTTCATTAAAAACCCAATCAAGTACCGTGTTGGCGATCATGCAGAGCTCTGGCACCGGACGTCCAAAACTTGAAATTAAATCGAAATAGCGGCATGGGTATGCTAATCGTTTTAGGAGTAAACAAAGTCCTTCTAAGCCACTGCAAACTGTTCCCTGTGGGCACTTGAAACTCGCTGGAATCCGCAATGCGTTCAATAAAATCGGAATATCATCCTTGGCCACCCTGAAGTGAGCTTCGCACTCGCAAGAGTCGAACACATCCAAACAGAATGGATCAAAATTCCAGTACGGAAATGAAGGATTAACGGGTTGGTAATAATCGTAAAGAACTATAAACTCTTCATCATCCAGAAAACCATCCGCATAAGCGATTAAAAGGGCGTTTCTAGCATCTTCGAAAGACATTTTTTTTCGATTTTTTTTCCAAGTGCAGCCGTAGTCCGTAGTCGTGTTGTCACGATCTTAACGTCAAACAACACTCCAATTTTCGCGCCTTTTTAGCGTAGTCGGCCCAGTCCACGCGTGGCTTGGACTTTCACACCCAGACGTAGTCCGTAGTCCGTAGTGATCGTATCTTAAACTCCCTAATGTTGACACATTGACTACCAGCCGTTTTCACGTTTTCGGAGTGATTTTCCCCCTAAAAACGATCCATAGCATTTCGTTACTCTTTATTTGAAACTACCATGGAAAGTGGTGTTGTCCTAAGGCACTGGAGGCTCAAGGCTTCTGAAAACGTCGTTCTGACGTAGCTATTTTTCATCCGTGGAGCTACAAGAACGGCCAAAGTTCGGTTTGCTTTCGTTTTTGGTAAGTTTACAGCCATTTTTCATCTGTAGTCTGTGGCTGCCTGATGAGCATCATTAAGCGTGGCGGTAGCTAAGAGTCCACTTTCTCAAAGAACCGACCAAGGTGATGTACTTTGTTGTCGAATTTGGCTTGTTCCTCGACGAAGTGGGGATTTGGCCGGTCAGACACTTAGTACCTTTGGGACTCGACTATTGATGAATTTCTCGACCTACCGCCACATATTTTGGAATTTGTGAGCACTGAAGATCACCACAAGCACGAATTTTTGGCGGTAGGCCGGAGTGCATATGTGAAAGAATTGGGGGAAGGAACGGGCGCTGTCAAAAATTCTCGTTATTTCCCAGCATGCAATGCGGTTGAGATATTGAAAATGGCGGGAAGGCCCGAATGCACCGAAACAAAAGGCTTTATCTACGCTCGGGAGAAGAGTATGAACAAAAAAAGGAATTTTTAAGCTAGAACAAGGACTGAATTTTGTTATGATGGTTGAAGTTTGGTTTTTCGACGATGATTTCTTTAAAAAACATAAAGGCAAAAAGGGGCATTTTCGTCGTTTCTCTTTGACGTTAAAATCGGTCATTTTCGTTCTTGTCCAAACTCAAAAGGCCATATTTGGTAGAAATCGCGACGTTTCTTGCGATTATTGGATATCCAAATTTAAAGGACATTCCGTTTCGTGCTCACAACTGACAGTTAAGGCAATATTCGTGCGATTGTGAAAGCTGCAATGTTTTGAAGCATGGGAGTCTTTTGCGGCCGGTTTTGGCCGGCACGGTAGTCAATGGGTTAAATACCTTTCATTTTACCCAGAGGGCAGGGCAAATGATATTATATGGCAGTGCAAGTCATATTCAAGTCAGTACTAACTTGCATCACTGCATTTTCGTATAGAGACGGGGAAAGTATTTTTCCGAGGTCCCCTTGCCCTAAAACGTCAGTGTTCTCGTGCAATAGGCTAAAAGTTAACAAAACAGAGGGTCGTCGATTTTTCACATTTTTCACCAGCGTAACTGTTTTTAAAATTTTGTCAATGAACTATGGCTGTGCGTGGCTGACGTTAATTCATTTGATGCCTCTTGGATAACATTTGCATACCATTGGATAATATTTGTAAACCTTAATAAAATAAATAAAAAATCATAGCATGGACTTACCATGTGTGTGAAGACTTATCAGGTGTGTACGTAGAGTTTCGTATGACGACCGAAATTCTAGTGCCAACTCTTTTTCTATCGTGTTTTTGGTTCTCATGCTCTGGGTTTCAGTAGAATTCGGTTCATGATTTATGCTTCGCGGAAGGCTTCATCGTTCGCCGTTTGGAAACACAACAGAAATTCCGGTACAAAATTAAAGCCAACCAAAAAAATCATCTCTGAAGGTGTAATCCTCAAGCCCCATCAGTACACTGACTTACTTCACAAAGAAGGGGCAGCTGCAAATAATTTCAGTGAAATGGATCCGCTAAGTACCGATCCGTTATCCATGGAATCCAAACTTAAGCCCTGGTCAAACGGCGCGTGATAGTCGATGATAGTTGATTCTCCGCTAACTATCATCAACTATCACCAACTATCATTCACATGGTCAAACGGCCAAAGAAGTTTGTGATAGTTGACGATAGTTCACCGGCATTCGCGCAAACAAAATCACGAGAGCAGGGAATTCGAAGCTCTTTCCGTGTAAAAATGTTAATACTAAATGACGTCGCGTAAGACAAACTTGTAAAAGTATGAATTTTTCGCGACGAAAAAGAGGGCGACAGCATGTTTTCTGACCGCTATCGGGCCAGTGATTATCAAAACAGCTGACCGAAAAACTATCATGAACTATCATACGCGTGGTCAAACGAGAAAAACTATCATCGACTATCATGAAGAATTTGAACAAGCTCAAACTGAATGATAGTTGATGATAGTCGATGATAGTGCATGATAGTTACTGGTCAAACGGAAGCGCGCGCTCAACTATCATCGACTATCATCGACTATCATGAGCCGTTTGACCAGGGCTTTAGAACCACTTTGCACAACAATTAAAAATGCATCCTTCGTCAAATTTGCTCCACAAACGTCATTCAGTGAATAGCCACCAGCTGAAACTTAATATTTAAAGTCACATCGCCACTAAAGTGAACCATATAAGCCGGAAGTCAAAACCCTGCTGGAAACAGTATCAGAAAGCCGAAAGTCCAAACAGCTCACAATGTTTTTCCTTTTTTGCTGTCATGGCCTGCAATTTTTTCTTATAAAAAATCCTTTAGTTGAACAGACTAAGCACGTGCGAGAAAGTTCCACGGAACTGCAAAGATGCGTCATTAAAATGCGTCGTTAAGCCGGTAATTCCCTGAATTACATTACAGATCCTTACTGCGCATAATTTATTGCGTCAGCAGCGCGCACACGAGCGCATGCATGTTCAAAACACTGCAGGTTTTCTGAAGGACTGATCTCCTAGAAATAGATAAATGGTGATTTTCTAACAAACGAGCACGGTCATCCCCCATTTTTATTGGTGTCATTTGCTCATAATACGTACAGGAAAAGCATATTTCAAGAAGAAAAAACGTTGGGTAGAAGAAGCTGTAGAATTAGTGTATAAACGACGTTAGACTCTGCACTTGGAGCCTGGAAGGAGTATGAGAATATGAGATAACGGTCCAATTTCCTTACATTATTTGTAACATCGGGCAATTTGAAATCACTTTTCTGAAAGATTATAGCCCAGAAAGACGAATACGCGCTAGGTTTTAGTAATATTCATAGGTTTTGCACTGTAATAACAAGTTTTCCGGTTGATATAAGGTTTCGATCATTTCTCAAACTTAGCAAAAAGCACTTAGAATAACAGGCATACAGGGCAAAAACGAGCACGGTGACCCCATCTTTTCGGCGGGCTGGATTGGGGGGGGGGGGGATTGAAAGTACAATTAAAAAAAAAACATTTCAAATGAAATACAATGAAAGTATGTTTTTCATATGCTGGTTTTAAATTTAGCTTTAAATCAACTTCATTTCAATACAAAACACCAAACAGTTACCAGAGGGGGGCTTATAATCGGATGTATTTTTTTGTTTACAGGTGGGCCTATAACCAGGAGGGCTTTGTAGATGCTACGTTATGGGGTTTGTTGATGTCTGAGACACAAGCTAGACACCACATGGTTAATGCTTTAAAATTTAGCCTCAAGTATACATGATTTGTTTTATGTCCCTCATTTTTCCCTTTTCCTTCCCACCAAACTTTTTCTAAGAGTACTGTAGTGACCACTTCCGGTTGTTGTTTTGTTACCTGTCCATCATGTAATTTTCCGCGGTTTCTAGGACTAGGGGAAGAGCGAGTGGGAGAAGGCATAGCGTCATTGTAACATGGAGTTTGACAATTAAACCGCTTTATGAAACATCATCCTAGCGTGCAGTTAATACACTACAAGTACCAACCTTACAGGAAACTTTCAAAATAATTTCATCAGCAACACACATGAAGGCTTGCTTTCAAACAGTGACCTTGCAGCTACTGAATTCAGTTGTATTTTGGCTTTTGAATTCTTATTATACAGTTTATATGAATAATAAAATCAACATTACACTATATCACTCCAGTTTTTACCTTCATAGTACCAGTAAATGCTTGCCCTATTTTTGGAGTAAGAGGCTTTGACATATAACCCACATACTTTACACTGAAGTTATTTTGTGGCTCTTGCCAGATTATGATAACAGTTTGAGAAACAATGGAGCTGGGTTTGTTGAGTGAAGTAAGGGCAGTTCCTCTCCCCTTCAAAAATTAGATCTTAATTTGACAGTTCATTTGAGAAACCTAAGCTCCGTTTTTTCACTGTTTTTTAAAGTCCATATTAACCTAAAATTACTTTAGATCAGTCTTAGTCCAAACCTTTTAATTTTACACGCCATAAATCCCTTTTTCATGAAATCAAAATTAAATGCAGTGTGAAATCAGTTTAATGTGACCGAACAAAATAATTTAGAATGAGGTGTTGCAAATATAGTCTGTCTCGCTCTCGGCCTTTCCATTTTCTGGGCCATGTCCGGATGGTCTTCATTCTGAAGAAGGCCATCAATTGGCTCGTTCCTAAGCAATACAATGTTGTGCAGCACTGCACATGCACCAATCAATTGGCAGGTCTTTTCAGGGTTCATCCGTACTTCAGAGTGAAGCAGATGAAAACGGTGCTTCCACCAGCCAAAGGCGTGTTTGATGGCCACCCTTGAACCTGAGCTTTGCATGCATAATCATCATGGGGTAATAACAGATAAGACTGTAGGAGAGAGGTTTTTGATGTAGGGGATGGCCTCTTTAAACAGAAACTATTTCAGCTTTGGAATTTTTGGGTGGTAGGATGTATTTAAACGTTCAATATTTTTGAAAATGTATCCGTTTGTTTAACCGTTCTGCAGGGTTTTACATTTTACTCATTGTGAAGAGTTGGTAGAGTTAAATTAAAGGGACAATTCACTGAAAAAAAATATGTTCCTGTTATCCCGGAGAAAAATTAAGTATGGAAAACAATTATCCCTTATCTGAACATCTTTCGTTATTCGTTTTTAGTATCTTGATGATTTGGTTTTTTTCATTTAACCGTTTCCATGATCGTATCTTTGGTCGCACAGTTAACCTGCGAGCAAGCTACATAGCCACACTTGCATAGTTCAGAATATTTTCTATACGCCAAGCGTCATCTCTGGGCTGCGGATTTGCAAATAGCGAAGAAGCGAAAGATTAAGCGGAGGAGTGAAATGAGCCTCACACATGAAACAACGCCAGCTTCATTGAATGACTCAGTGTCCATGCTTTACTAAGCTGAGAAAAATGCTAAACTACTTTGTGAAAATCTCGTTTGAGCGACCTGTTTTACTGAATTCCGGTCGTTTCAAACCCTTCAAAGACATTGTCGTTCCATCTCAAGGATGTACTGATTGCAGTTTTCACACGGAAGTGCATAGTGATAGAACAGTGTGTCCGCAATTTGCACCTGCCTTACTGAAAATTGCAATCTTGGACTTGTTATATTTCATGAAGTTCGAGCCAGATCTCTACGAAACATCATCTTCGTTTGCCGTTAAGATCCTAATATTGTTGAAAATTGGAGGTTGTTGGCTTGTGGGTGAAGTATTGCTTCCCTTTAATTTGACGAAACTTTACCCTATGACAGGCTTGACACTAAGTGCCTCATTTTACTACACTTCAAAGGCATTCAAAACGACATTTTTCAAGCAAACCTAGAATATATTTATAAAGAGGGGGACTCTATTTGAGTGTGTAAATAAATTCGCTTCGCCTTGTCAAGAAAATATATTCAAGCACGACTCACGGGTAAATTAGCTATAGGCACATATTAAAAACGCATGTAAAGTTAACCAAAGGCTGTATGCAGGTGCACATCAGTCTATCAAAGAACGTCCTGAGTCGCATCTCCAAACGTAAATTATGTTTTAACCATGGCGGGCCCAACTATCACCGTTCAGTATTCGCTGTTGATGTGTATTGTTTGGGGAGCTTGGTTCCCTTGGATGCTACTTGCAGATCAAGGTAAGTAATTTTTCTAAAACGAAGCAAAACTCATACAAATTTGGCGTAACTCACTTTAAAGCGCTGACAAGTCTAACAGAAACCCTTGAAAGGTCGTTGAAGACCGATAGAAAGGAAATAAACTGCAAGAGTGTTTGGCCTTTGGATGTTTCCAACGCGATTATTTCAGTTTTAGAGAGTAAACGTATAACAAGAAGACGCCTAAAATGCTGCTTCCTGTGTCAGTTTTCAGGTGACCGTTATGGCTTTATAGGGAAGATGTTTTGTAGGAGCGAATACCGAAAATATAATAACTTCTTAGCGGCTATAGACTGAGGCCGCAAAAATGTTTCAGAAACCAACGCCTTATTTTCGAAATTTTAAAGCCATAAAAAGGAAGTCGATTTTTCAAGGAAATATGACTCATGGATAAATTAACTCTGAACACCGAGATGCAAAGTTAACCTAAGGTTGTATGCAGGTGCACATTTCTCTCAGAGAACGTCCCGAGTCGCAGCTCCGAAGGTAAATATGTTTTAACCATGGCGTGCCCAACTATTACCGCTCAGTATTGGCTGTCGATATATAATGTTTGGCCGGGAGGTTGGTTCCAGTGGAATTTACTAGCAGATCAAGGTTATTGTTTTTTTCTTTTTTTAACGGAGCAAAACACAAAACAAATTGGCACTTTGAAATGTTAGCGCTCAGGAGTGTGAATAAAAACGTTGAAAGATCGTTGAATAAACACAGACAGGGAATTAACTGCAAGACTGTCTACCCTTTTAATGTTTGGAATGGGCAATTTCCGCTCTGTTGGAGTAAACGAATAGCAAGATCGAACACGCCTAAAATGCTGCTTCCTGTGTTATCAGACTTTCTGGGAAGTGTACAAGCTAATACCGAGTGATATGTTGACTTCTTTAGCTATAGATTTAGGACGCAAAAATGCTCCGGAAACGAGCAATTTATTTTTTCGAAATTTCGAGCTGCCAGTGGTTTTAGGGTACTTTCTGTTAAAGAAAACTCAAGTTTTCATCTTCATCACAAGCCAGATATAAAAAGCAGTTGGAAGAACTTTGAGTTTTTTTTTTTTTTTTCAATTAGCTCGATTGTTAACCCTTTTTCAATACCTTTTGGAAAGAAAGTCCGGGTCATGTTCGCACACATTACAACGTCTCAGATGTTATGAACAATCGCTCTCTCAACCCGACTAAAAAGCCGTTTAGATTTCTTACGCTTAAGTGACAGATTTGAGGGCCCAAAGGAAAACCGCCGGCTTTATTCAACAGCCGTCTATTCTTTACTGACAGAGGAACGCTAAACTGCTCTGTGAACAACTTTTTTCCGGCCCCTGTGAGCGACCAATTTTGACGTTTCGGAAGTAAACTTGGAACTCAGTTCAAAGTCTTAATACAGGTTGTCGTTCCATCTCAAGTATTATAGTTTTTATTCGGAAGTGTATAGCCAGGGAACAGTGTGCCTGTCCTTAGTAAAAACTGAAATTTTCCAATTGTTATATTTCATGGAGTTTAAGTTAGATTTATGAGAAACGTTTGTCGTTTGCCATCAGTTGAGATGCTAATGTTGTCAGTTTAAAATGAGAGGCTGCGCATGAATTAATGCTCTCCCTTTTTTAATTTTAAAATTTACCTCTTGACAGGCCTACCAATAAGTTCCTCATTTAAGTACACATAATATAAGAAGGATATTCATGGCAGGTACTGAAAGAAAACAGGTTTGACTATGGGAGGCCTTGCTACTACCGTTCAGTATTCGCTGTTAATGAGCACGCGTGTTGTTTGGAGAGCCTGGTTCCAGTCCTGGTTACAGTGCATTTCACTGGCAGATCACTAGGGGAACCTGAATAAATTTTAAAACGGGACGGAGCTAAACTTAAACAAAATTAGCGTCGGAAATTTTAGCGCCGCACGAGTCTATCTAGGCTCCATTACCAGCCGCTGTCCGGGAAAGGAGCCCGCGCTCCTCCCCCGAACTTACGGCTGGACTCGTGGACCTTAGTATTGTTAATCTCGACCAATAAAAAATCTGCCTGCCTGAATCGAGCAGGCTGCATAAATTATCTTTCTTACAGTAGCAAAGAGGTTTTGCGATATGAAGAGCGATCGCATTAGCGGGAAATCTAACCAAATACCTTCAACTGATGAAATAATGCCTGATCTATTCCATAGCGGCATATACAACACACAAAATAGTCAACAGACTTCATGCGTGAGAATTTCATTATTTGAATCATGTGGTGCCAGAATGTCAGGTAACGAACAACGTCAACGAAGAGAGGGACAAACGCAAACATCGATCTCAAGAAAAAAAAGTACTCGGGCAAATTGATGTGTACGGTAGTCTTCTTGAAGGAAACCGACACTAGTCTCTGGCGAAGCCAGACAAAATTAAATTTTTAAATGAAGCAAAGAAACCGAACTAGCAAAACAAAACATGGTGTCAACACGATGCACACCAACATATGCGTGACCTTTGACATGTCATTTGCCACACCACAGACAAACAGCTCTGCGCTACTTTCTTTTTAAAAACCCTTCTGTAGAAAACAGCATATAATGCCCTTCCGTAACAATAGCGTGAAACAAAATAGGTTGGAAGGCCAAAATTAAAGGAAGAGGTGGCGAAAACGGCACATGTACAAATGTTGCGAGCCGTAGGCGTCATGTGGGCCCGCCAATGCTTGTCATCAGATGACATTTGTGGTAACCACAAGTGCCACAATAATTTTAACGATGAATTTACGTCACAGACATGGTTTGCCGCTCACGCGTCCAGCCGTCTCTTCTCGGGGAGGGTAGACCAGACACAAGAGAGCGGCGGAAATCGAGCCTAGGGTCTATCAGAATCGTTTGAAATAAACACAGAAGTGAAATAAACTGCAAGACTGCCTAACGCTGATCATTTACGTTTGGAATGCGATTTGGTCTTTTTTGGAAGAGTAAACAAATGACAAAAAAGACCGAGAACACGCCGGCCTAAAAGTATTGTTGTGTTGTTGTGGTACTGCGTCGGTGAGGGAGAATTGGTTTTATCATTAACGTAGCGTATTCGATTGGTCAGGAATGATATTTAGGTTCACAAATATGTTTTTCCCCGTTAAAATTAAATTCGGACTTCATGATCTCTTTCAAAGTATCTATTTCAAAACTTAACGAGTCTCTTTGGGTTTATTGCAGGTGGCTGCCGTCGCCTTAAGTTTGTTCCCCCAGTTGATGGCAAACGTCTCGAGAGTCACATCTTTTTAAATCTTTCAATCGGAATATACACACCATGTGAGCATCGCTGCCTCATGGAAAGTAGATGCGTGTCGGTCAACATCGGTCCATCAATGGAGAATGACAAAGTTACCTGTGAACTGAATGATGCTGATCATTTACAGTTTCCTGATGACCTGAACGATCACCCTGGGTGGAGATACAGAGGCACAGAGGTAAGAAATGCAAGCAATGCATGTTATATAATCAGTGTCAGTCCGTGAGATAAAAGCAAATTGTAACGCAACGCATGAGCACAACTCTATGATGTATCACTGTCGTACGTCACGCAATTAAACATGTGAGTTGCTAGTTACCGTATTAATTCTGTCTTGTGCGCTCTTCACTGCCTGAAAGAAGCGCTTAGCAATAAATGCATGCGCGCAGTTGGCTAAAATAACTGTAATCAGATGATGACGTTAAAGGTGATCCATGAACAGATGATATCAATACATGAGTAGCAAGTTTGTGATAGTGGGTAGGCGTATGGTGGCGCGAGTGTGGTGTTGGTATTAGTACAGGAAATTGCACCACCTATGATTATTAGGCAAGAGGTATCGAAAACTGACTGAGAAGCTTTTGGGAACTTTAATCACTATAAACAGGAGATTCGTGCGAATATTATACTATATATATAACTTACACTATATTAGCCATCAAAAACACGCATATTTTAAAAGCTTAAACAGCCAAATGAAAATAATCGACAAAACATTTCAAAAAATTAAAACTTCTAGTTTTAAGTGATCTGTTTTTTACTGTCGTCCTTGAGTCGATCAGGACTGCGTCATTGAAAATGCTAATCATGACGGCCGTATAGATGGTGACGGTTAATGTGATGATGGAAAGTTTGAAATGTTCCTTATGTTAGCATGCTGATACCTTGAAGAAATTGCTGCTATCACAATCGTCATCGTGGGTACCATTATCATTGTCATCGATATCCATCGTGGGTCATAACAAATGGCCCAACAAGTAACAAATTTGGAGAGCAGGGTTGGCGCAGTATTGAGAGCACTCGTCTCCCACCAGTGTGGCCCGGGTTCGATTCTCGGCCTTGGCGCCATATGTGGGTTGAGTTTGTTGTTGGTTCTCCACTCTGCTCCGAGAGTTCCAAATTCCAATTCGATCCGGATGCAGGACCTCCCTGAAAACCACTTCGCGGTGAGTGGAGCATTTACCCTTCAAATTGATACTGATGCTTTGTGTTCTTCACAGAATCCTTGCTCCAGAAACCCCTGTTTTCACAACGGAACTTGCGTGAGTGGGTACAGTGACAAAAGATTCATTTGTTTATGTCTTCTTGGGTACACAGGGGAACACTGTGAACGAGGTAACACTAAAAGCCCTTCACTGTAATCTCTCATTACAATTACTCAGTTTGTTTTGTTTATTATTATTTTTTCACTTCACTGTTACTGCTGTACTTCGCAGATTTAAAACCAGAAGAGTGAGACGTTTAAATCACAAAACAGCCCTCCCCCTATTATCGTACTGTCTACTCGAGACTGCTAGCAGTCCCTTTCTAGATAGTTGCGAGAGCGTGCGAACCGAGAGCGCACAGCGCGGCGAGACTGGAGCAAGGAGAAAAGCACGCCCCCTCCGCTCGTTCGATCCAGTTTTCCGCTTTTGCTCGGCTATTTCTCGCACCTTCGCGACTATCTAGAAAGGGACTGCTAGGAGTCTAACTGTCTACTGATTCTGAAACTGTCATAATCAGCGCTCCTGATTGCATCAGCCGTCATAATGGTCAGGTCGCAAAGTGCACTAATGTGCCTTACTGGCTTCTGAAAACTCAGTCGTTTCTTTATAAGTTACTCTGCTTGAATGCTTGCTTTTCTAACTTAAATCGATTGCATCATCTATTTGTTCCGTGGCTTTGTTATTTACATTCTTTGAAGGACAGTTAGTCAGCCAGGTGTGTATTGAAGTCAGTAAAGACTCTGATAGTGTTAACATTTCCAATCAAGGGTTCACCAAGCAACAGTTTCAAGACTTCAGAAACAACTTTAATTGATTCATGGGATTTGTGTAGAGTATCACTGGCTCCCCATCGTGCACCTTAAGTAAATCCGGTTTACCATACATTTCCTTTTCCTTACTCTTAGACATCGATGAATGCGCGGAGGGCAGCCATGACTGCCATAAAGATGCTACCTGCATAAATACTGCAGGACACTTCAACTGCAGTTGTAATCTCGGACACACTGGAAACGGACGCCTGTGTTCAGGTAAAATTGCAAATCATTCAGCCCACGTTGAAACAGCGGTATGTATATTGCTATGCTCTTAAGAAGGGGGACATTGGAATTTACGGTATTGCGGTATTGAGCTTTTTTTCATGCGGTATCTCGGTAATTTGAATCGAAACGGGCGGTATTGCGGTATTTCATCGTTTCGGCCGACAGTATTCGGTAAAATAAGATCCTTCACGGTATTGCGGAATCGTTCCTATGCAGTCCCCTGTCTAAAAGGACCTAAGGGGCCGACCATTTAACTCTTGAGGGGGGGGGTGGGTGATTTTGAAAAAAAATTTCCTGCAAGCGCTTGGTGGAAGAAAAAAATTGCATGCAGCACAAATGAAATAGAAAAAAAATTCTTGCACTGCTGCAAGCAAGAAAAAAAATGTTGCAAAGCTATTTCATCATTCCTGGGGGGCTTTATAATTACAATTCTCGGCAAAACTGCAACCATTCCGGATAATCTGCAAGCCAGCGAGCCACTCTGGTTAGCCTATTAAAATAGCACATTGATTGGCCTAAATAACACTCTGGTTAGCCTAAATGTCACACTGGTTGGCCTACAGTTAGCTTAGGTAGCTTGCGAATTGCCCTTATAATGAGATAAGGGATTTCTCGCTTGCTCGGTTCACATGGTTCCAAGTCATAGGAGTCATGCAAGCTATTACGGTTAGCCTAAATTACAAATTTGCTAGCCTAGTTAGCACTGCAGTTAGCCTACAGTTCCTTAGGTAGCTTGTGGTTATCGGGATCAGCGATTTCTGGCTTGCTGGCTCGCACTGTATCCAAACTCGTTAGCTTATCACAAGCAGTAATGGAGGTAAATTTTTCTATTTGAAGAATCAAGTTTTATTAGACAAAGAAAAATAATTTGTTCATTTTTAATATTTTCAACTGAAGCAGTTTCATGTCATTACTTTATTGAACTCGATAAGGTTTTTGCCATGTCATATAATATAAGACAATATATAAAACATTTGTTTTGGAGATTTCAGTCCACTTTTAAATTGAAAGTAATGATTCTAGCAGTAATTACGATGCTACGAGCATTTCTGAACTGCTTTTTGCTATTTTTTTTTAATTAGGAAGCTAAACATTTTCAAATCTACCTCTGGAGCATCACTTTATAACATGAGAATATTGTTTTAGGTAATATTAAATGATTCTAAAGAATGACATTCCGAAAACAAAGCAGGTAGCTATACAAGAATGATTTTGTATAGCTTACAACATTTTAATGCTTTGCAGCTCCATAATAGAACTATTACTGCAATAACCACAATCTAAATGTAAATACATTCTGTAAATGTAAACACGACACCTTTTTGAGGAAAAAAAATCCTGCAGAGAAATGAGGAGAGAAAAAAAATATCCTGCAGAGCATTTAGGAGGGAAAAAAATATCCTGCCCACCAGGTTGCTCGAAAAAAAAAACTTGCTGACCAGAAATCAGCCACCCCCCCCCCCCCCCTCAAAAGTTAAATGGTCGGCCCCTAAAAGCAGACAAAACAAATCCCGAATGAGTGATAAACGTCAATGAAAGTTGACATGAAAACGTCTACAATTAATATTTGATTGTTCTAGCATCCAACTGCGCTTCTGTTGATAGAAAATGGTTACTTGATCTGCCTCTTTTGACTTTTGTATCGCCAATCGGTTATTTCGCAATGACCACAATGGCCGACGAGCAACGACCTTAAAGACCTCAAGAGATCGAAGAAGTTGTTATAGATTGCGTTGCTATTTTTACGAGGAAGGTAAAGGGGGCAAACTGTATCGAAAGAAGAATAAGTTTCGCTGCCGTGTTGAAAGAGGTGAAACGCGACTTGTGAAGTTACGCCGGGGAGAGGATTTGGTAAGTTTGTCCTTGTTATTTGATAGATTGACTGACTCACCACAAAATAGTTCCAGATATAAACGTGTAAAGATCAGTTTCGGCTTCATTTTTGGAAAAACAATAGCCTCGTTCTTTTCCTTGTTGGATGCGTATGTTTGACCAATGACCTAAAAACGTGTTTTGAGATGAATTTAAGTGTGGATGATTCTAAATGCGGTATCGATAATTCTCCGATTTTCTGCACGGTATTTCGGTATTTGCCGATTTTTTTCTACAGTATTACGGTATTGGGTACTCCCCCATGTCTCCCTCCTTAAGAAATTGTTCTTCAAGTAAAATCGATCATTGCCGATAGCCAGTACTGGGGTAAACAAAAAGGGGCAATTTGAGCGGCGGCAAATTTTCGCTGTTATTGGGTAACCGAATGATAAGGTTTCTTGCCGTTTCCGCCTTGGGCCACCAACAGTACAACTTGTTTGTTGTTATTGTTGTCAGGTTGATGCTTCTATGCAAAACGTCCACGCAAAAGGTTTTTAAACGTTTTGATATTTTGACCCGAGAAAATTAAGCACGTTTTAGTAGTTAACGCAAGAGAAGCACAGGTTGTTGCCGTTGCTTCAAAATCGCAAACCGCAAACATTTACTCATTTACGTTAACTTTATTTCGGTATTTGAATTCAAGCCTTTTTCTTGCCTCCCGTAAGGGATCTTTACTGAAGTAGTTATTTACAAACGAGCAAAACGTGACTAGAATCGCTTCAAACTCCCGAAATTTAAGGCCCAGGGCAAACTCCCTACTTTACAGTACATCAGCCGAAATAAACTCATGTGAAGTACGTCAGTTAAGTTCGATTGATCTCGTTTGGATCGGCTGAGGCGTTCTTCACGGCCGGCCAGGGTCAAACGCCGATCTTCACCTGGGCCGAGCCAAATACATAATCATGTTAATGTATATCAATGTAAAAGTAAGCCTCAATCTATTTATCTTTATGAACTTAAGTAATTTGGGTCGGCCTAAAACGTGCATTCTTACCAAAGCGTCCAAAGAAAAGAATTATCAGTTGCCAACATCACCAAACAGCAGTTGTGTGCTTGAAAGGTCTGTTGAATATGTCAAAGTTTTCAACTTACATTTTGCATGTAAGACTTCAAATGAGCTGTTCGCTCGGGCATCTATTTATATATCGAGTGCACTTAGGGGAATAAGGAAGGGTGTCAGGAAGCTCTATTGTCTTTGAGCGAACATTTAGTTCCTGTCCTGCACCACCTCCAAACTCTGTACCCAATTCTCGCATCACAACTTCTCGCCTTTTGTCTTCTTTACATTACGTTCCGTCGCCGATTGCTGACTGCTTGTTTGGTCGTTTCTTAATGTTCGGAGATTCGCCCTTGATAATCCTCTAGCTCCGGATAAAATGAATCTGGTAAATAGACGCAACATCCACTGACAAGCAAACCACGCGTGAAAGTTGCTTACCGTTCTTAGGCAGGCCAATCAACCCGATTGGAGTGAATTTTCAGCAAATTGGATTCTGAATTTTAATCCTTAGCGGGATTCCAGATTTTAGATTCCAGATTCCAAAGCCCAGGATTCTGGATTCCACATCACAAAAGTATCTTGGATTACGGAATCCGGATTACCTTAACTTTAAAGTAGAACTGAACTTTAAAGTAGTCCTTTATAATATCGGAAACGTGTTGTTTAAGCTCCTTCCATAAATATCAGAGGGCATATAATCCTTTAACGACGCGACCTCCGCCTTTGAACATAATTTATCAATGGTGCTATACTGTGTTTAATATATTTCAATTCTATTACGCTGTTAAGGGTATCTAACTTCCTAGCTCGTGTGTGTACTTGTAATTTCATAAATTCTATCTAAGTGTTGAGATGGTTCTTGTGTAGAAAGTAAGAAGTACGGCAAGGTAACAACACAACATTTAATGTTGATTCGACGCCATTACACACTCAAGTACATGGAGTGAGTGGGGTACCAAGGTATCATGGGAATCCCCATACATGCCCTGCGGGCACTATAGATTACATCAATAGAGTCCTTGCTTGTAACTGACGTTTGATCTTTGATCAATTTATCAGTATCGTTGGTCAGGAGCCACCCGCGATGAAATGGTTTCATTGCAACGACCATTTTAGTCATCAATTGGAAAATTGCAATGTGTGCCTTTGTTTGCGTCTGTAATACATTAGAGCCGATGATTGTCATCCGAATTTTCAAGCAAAACCTTGTTTTGTTCAGATATTGACGAGTGTGCCACAGGATCACAGAACTGCAGCGCTAATGCTGTGTGCAGCAACACCAAGGGGTCTTACAACTGTAGCTGTAAGTTGGGATACCATGGAGACGGAATAAATTGCACGCAATCTGAAGGTATTGCAATTATAAATAATAATTTATGCATTAAGTTCGGCGCATGAAAAGCTAGGCGTCTGAATCAAAGCCGTTCCAATCTGAGTCGAAAATCCCTGCCAAGCCACGCGAAAAGAACGACTGAACCGTCCCAAATTAAAATAGCCGTTTTTAATTGATTCAGACGCAGAACTTGAATTTCATGCACATAATGAATCAAAAGTACGGCGTCTGAATCGGTCCTTAGTCGTCCTAATTGTAATTTAATACTCCGGGTTTCCCCCCTTTAAACTCAACATCTGATTGATTTGGTTTGATTTAAGAATTGTAAAGAATTTCGAATTGTAAAGTTCATTACTGTAAGGCGCATTTGATCATATTCACATGCTAATTTGCGCCTAATAAGTAATATGTTATTATTATCATTATTTTTATTATTAATTGTGTTATTGAAATGGCAGCAACTTTTCTGTCTCTCATGTTGATGTTCTGCAGTTTCGTCATGCAAGGAAATTTACGACAAAAAGATGTAAGTACGAATTTGTCCGTTTTATGTAGCGACATGATAGCTCTTCTAAAAAACAACAACCGTATTCTTCTCAAAACTTAAAGCAAGGTAGAGATTTTGTATTAGATGCAGAATTGACTGTTACACCCAGCATACCATTGGCCAGCTTCATTCGGCAATTATGATAGTAATGTCATGGGTGACAAATTACTCCTTAATTTTGGCGCGAAAATTCAGAGTTAATTTATAATTTCACATGTGAAATTACAAAATTGCCATGGCAACATTTTGTGCTAAGATGGCGCTCCAGGTTCAAAGCGGGTGATGTTATGTTTAACTTATGCTTACGAGCTCTTAAAGTTTTAACTTTGTACATTTTCGCTTGAATTTCATCTAGCCCAGTTTGCTTTGGCCATATAATAAACTTTTCGCCACAATTTATACTTCAAAACGTGTTAACACGAAGACAAATACAGAAATGACTGCGATCGGATTTTAGGCGCATTTTACAAGGGCGCCGTTTTCAGTTCATTCATGACGAATTATAGCGAATTATGTGACGAAGATTTGACAGTTGATTCAACTTTGAAACATTTTGTAAACAGCATGAAAGATTTCAAAGGGCATTTTGTCGAAAAATTCAAAAAATTCTGAACTTTAGCCAAAAGTATGCTTTTAAAACATTTCAATGCGTGGAGTTCTCCATATAGTAAACAAGTCAAAAACCCACGATTGTGAGCGTAATTTGTCACCCATGATATTAAAAGGTAATCAGATGGTATACTCGTGAAATTAGGGAATAATTTCACTTGCTTTTTGTCTAAATTTTAATAATTTAGAATTTGGACAAAACGCGCGTGAAACTGGCCGGAAGCAAACCAGTTGGCTATTTAAGATGACCAAGGAGTTGAACCAGGCGCTTCCCCAGAACAACACCAGCTAGTGGCCAGAGCGGGATATTGAACCCGGGTCACCGCATTGAAATCCAGCTCCCTTAACCACTCGGCCATCCTGCCTCCTACAGAGGACAGGGAGAAATTCGTGTAAGGAGGAGGGCACAGAAATAGAAAGTCATGCACCTGCAAAAAACGTACTGCATGCAAGCTGAATATCCCCCAATCTCACCCCCCACTTGGTTTTCTAATAGTTTGTCCCTAGGGTGGAAGTGACATGTCTTTTATGCACTTTGGCTTGACGTGATTTGTTTGAGATGCAACAACACTTTTAACCGTGAATTTAAGTGGCGGCACTGCACTGCCAATAAACTGGTTTGGTAATAGGATAAGTAACTATAATAAAAGGAAAGAAATCAAATGATTTCATAGGTTAAGTTTTCCTGAACCTTTAGCCCTTCGATTGTATCAACTTTAATTTGGCGGTCGGTGATCGTGGATTATTACTTCAATCCTTCAGTTACAAAACTGAACAATTAAAGTAAAAAGGCAATGTTTACACCAGGGTTTTCTCAATAATAAGAATACTTCAACCTCTTTACATCATTCGTAGAATATCCGCCGCAAAGCAGAGCAATTTTACTGCATATGTGTCAGCTACATAGCTAGATGACAAAGTTGGCAGTCTTGAATTATTTACTCGTGATGAAATGTTTCTACTGCAACAGGTCAAACGTGAGTCAAATGTTTAACCTCACCTTGGATTCCAAACCAACTTCCGTTTTGTGTCAAATGGGAGACTTTGGTTGTGGAGATGGGGGATGGACGCCTGTCATGAAAATTGACGGCAAAAAGGTATATTTATCCCTTCTTTCAATCATTTAACATTACTGGGGCTAATTTTTATAGTAACACCACGAACCGTCCTTAACGAAGTAACAACGAAACACACAAATGGTGAATTTATATATACCTGACCTTATGAAAACCAGGTCGACGAAAATTCGAGGCTTTTTAGAACTTCCTTTGCTATTACCTCCGTTGTTTAACAAGGACACTTAACTTTTTGCTTATTACCAGATTACAGTGTCGACGAAAGGAAAAAAAAGAACATGGCTATTTGCTATATCACTAGACATGAAATCGACGTAACCTCTGACCTGAACTATCGTGTGGGCAGTAGTGTCAGTTTTGCTCAAATCTTGCTTTGAAACGTCGGCCTTGCCGAGAGCAAAGTTACCGTCGGAAAGAGGCATCGATTTCCACGAAATCAAGCAACGTTTTAAACCGAATTCCCTGGTGGCTAACACAAATAACAGCAAGCTCTTGGTAAATTACATCTACGTAAACATGTGGCAAATGTTACGACTAGATTTGAGGCCGGAAATCACACATTATGACACTTCAAATTATCACATCACTTATCAGATCACTAGCATAGAATCGCTAAAGCCGCAAGGGCGGTAACAAGTCAAGAAACTGGAAAAACTTACGGTTTTCGCGCAGAAATACCGAGCCAAATCTTGTCGTCGCCTGATAGTTACTTGAAGTCCCGGATGTTGAAAACCGATTTCAAGCGAACTTCCGTCAAGCCCTTCTTTCTTGCTGAATTTTTACTAAGTCTTTAGCCTGGTCAAAAGTCAAGTCCAATTTCACCATGTGCGCTTACAAATCAACCCTGACACCTACGTTTTGAGGCTAAAGACTCCTTACCTCCGAAAGCAAAGCTCTACAATAACCTTCACTGCGCCTAACAGTCGACTTCATAGCCCCGACAAGATAAATACGCACGAAGGTTATTAGACGAGGCAGACACTGCATCTCGCTAGACTTTTTCCCTCACTGAGCTTCATGATGCTCTAAGGAAAACTTTGCTCTAGGAGGTGAACAGGAAAGCTAAATATACTGACTCCGTTTGAAACTAAGCCTGCGCTAAGATTTCAAATTCATGCAAATTTTCTTGAGAAAGAGAGAGAGTGGGACCAAATAAAGAGGGTTAAAAGGGAGGAGGGGCAGGGTAGGGGGGGGGGGGGGGGAGAGAGAGCTTATTCTAACTTTCAATGTTAACTTTCTCTTACTAATCAGCTAATTGCCATCGTCGCTCCCCCCAGCACAAGCAAAGACCAAGAAGAATAGAAGGGGGAAACACACCTCAGTACTGAAATAAACAAGGCTTAGTATAACTTTCCTGCGACCCTGTTTTCAAAAATCCAGGTATATATCTCAAGCATATCGGTCGAATTGCACAGAATTATTTCATATTCCACTTAAAACGATAGGAAACGTTCAAATGAAGAGTTCTAAGTGCGAAAAGCGGAGAAGTTGCCTTTAGATGATCAAATCTTTAGACATGAAACTGTGCTCTTGGTCATAACCATGACATAAATTACCTTAGAATACTAGTGACTTGCTTAAAGTGCAGACATTGTGAAGATCGTGGACTTATGTTAGGCTTGAAAGCCGTCTTCTAAGGTCTGTAACATTTGTACGCGAAAAGAGTTGTGATTTGAACAAATTTGGCTGTGAAATCAGTCCCATATTTGCTAATCCTGTGAAATATATACCTGACCTTATGAAAACCAGGTCGACGAAAATTCGAGGCTTTTTAGAACTTCCTTTGCTATTACCTCCGTTGTTTAACAAGGACACTTAACTTTTTGCTTATTACCAGATTACAGTGTCGACGAAAGGAAAAAAAAAGAACATGGCTATTTGCTATATCACTAGACATGAAATCGACGTAACCTCTGACCTGAACTATCGTGTGGGCAGTAGTGTCAGTTTTGCTCAAATCTTGCTTTGAAACGTCGGCCTTGCCGAGAGCAAAGTTACCGTCGGAAAGAGGCATCGATTTCCACGAAATCAAGCAACGTTTCAAACCGAATTCCCTGGTGGCTAACACAAATAACAGCAAGCTCTTGGTAAATTACATCTACGTAAACATGTGGCAAATGTTACGACTAGATTTGAGGCCGGAAATCACACATTATGACACTTCAAATTATCACATCACTTATCAGATCACTAGCATAGAATCGCTAAAGCCGCAAGGGCGGTAACAAGTCAAGAAACTGGAAAAACTTACGGTTTTCGCGCAGAAATACCGAGCCAAATCTTGTTTTGAGGCTAAAGACTCCTTACCTCCGAAAGCAAAGCTCTACAATAACCTTCACTGCGCCTAACAGTCGACTTCATAGCCCCGACAAGATAAATACGCACGAAGGTTATTAGACGAGGCAGACACTGCATCTCGCTAGACTTTTTCCCTCACTGAGCTTCATGATGCTCTAAGGAAAACTTTGCTCTAGGAGGTGAACAGGAAAGCTAAATATACTGACTCCGTTTGAAACTAAGCCTGCGCTAAGATTTCAAATTCATGCAAATTTTCTTGAGAAAGAGAGAGAGTGGGACCAAATAAAGAGGGTTAAAAGGGAGGAGGGGCAGGGTAGGGGGGGGGGGGGAGAGAGCTTATTCTAACTTTCAATGTTAACTTTCTCTTACTAATCAGCTAATTGCCATCGTCGCTCCCCCCAGCACAAGCAAAGACCAAGAAGAATAGAAGGGGGAAACACACCTCAGTACTGAAATAAACAAGGCTTAGTATAACTTTCCTGCGACCCTGTTTTCAAAAATCCAGGTATATATGTATTTGAACAAATCTTAACTATCGCCCGTGTATCAGAGAATTGCATGGATTTAATAAAAGAAAACAAATTAAACTACAGGTCCACCCATCAGAAGAAAGGGAGATTGGAAGAAATACACCATTTTGGAACTGTGGAGGGTGTGTTCCAAATCTAAACCGGGTTATGCGAATACTGACACCAAACACTGGCACGGAGCGAAAGACGGAGGAAGTGAGGCAAACCTCTACTTTACTGAAAATGTATGCAATTAGTGCGTGTAAATAAGCTAGCTCAAAATATTCTAAGAAAAGCCTTTCGATTCGTTTGGCGAATGATACATATAGAAATTTATTAATTACCAGTATATAGCGCATTTTACCAGTTATTTTGAAGGGCATTACATGTGTAGCAAATTGTTTTCCACCAGCCAACATTTCACTACGACTCAAATCTGTGGAGCAACAAGGAAACCGTCAACCTTGTAGGAGCGGAGACTGGATTCGACGAACAAGAAACAAAGTTACCAACCTACTGGAACACGTCCTTTGCCAAGATCTGCCTCGGGATGAAAAGTGGCGGGCAGATGAACTTTATTGTCATGAACAAGCAGGCCAGTTCATTGTTTTCTCTGATCGCTGACGGACATCACCGTGCCATCTCACTAGGACGTGACTCGTGGAAGAAGCTCATTGGAGGTCAAGGTTCCTTGCAACCCAACTGTAACAGCCAAGGGTTTAACGTTAAGAGTAACGACAGTGACTACTCCAAAGCGAGAATCGGTATCATTAGCAACCTTGAGGACGACTGTAAAAACTGTGACTCCAGAATTGGGTTTGGTACTGGAGGACTTCATGATGACTCAAACACGTGTGGAAACGAAGCTATGTATGGCACAGACAACGGACAAAAACACATCAAAGCAATGGGATTTATCTTTGTGCAGTGAGAGGAAAGCCATCATGTTCACTGATGAGATTTATACAGTTAATTTGCCTAGTTTACTGACTGAAGATTTTGTAATTATAAGGATATAGCTTTGGCTCATTTTTGGTTACCAGCGTCCAATAAATTTAGAAGAAACAACCACCTTTAGGAAATTTTAAAGCCACCAGCAGTATTAATCATTGGTCATTTTATTGAAACCATTAAGCATTATAATTTCGTTGACTGCCTTAAACATTTAGTCAAAAAGCCTCCGGTAAAAGGTGCCTGCACAGGAGCTCGGTTTAGCCAAATTTATTTCATCTGGTTGTTAGTTCACTGAATGCTCAAGATATGAACCGCACGCCAATCTAAGTAATGTGGCATCACAATATCGTTACCATTGACTAAGGCCTACTCTGGGACCTGAAGTCGCCTTAAGTCACCTTAAGTTGCTATTGGTTACACGATGTTATAAGTGTTCCACCCTTTTGAATTGAACTCAAAAAGGAGGATATTCAACTTGACAATAAGGTAAATGCCAATCCAGTCATAAAGATCACAGGAGGAGGCATGGTGACCAAATGGCTAGTGCACTGGACTCCAGAATAATGGCCTGTTGACAAGAAGGGGGGTTACCCAAGCAAGGGGGTTAACCCTAGCTGGAGGGCGAAACATCACAAGCAGAAGGGTAACCCTACAACCCAGGACAATTTAATGTGCGATCACACTCAAAGGGTCTGGAAACAATTGGAAAGTTAACCTCAGTAGGCAGGTTAACCCTACCTGAAGTGTTTACAAGGGAAAAAGTTAACCCACCTGCCGGGATAACCTTAGCACGCAGATAGGGTAAACTGCCAACCGGGGTAACCCTAGCTGCCTTGTAAACACAACACAGAATAAAAAAGGAAATGTGCAAGTTCTAGGGTAACCCTCTTTCCTTGTAAACAGGCCCTAAGAATTCCAGTTTTGGCCCCAAGCAGGGATTATTGCATAGCATTCTTGGGTAAGATACTGTACTCTCACAGTGCCCCTTTTCTTCTCCCAGATGTAAAAATAGTTAGCAGTTGGGGGAAGGCAACCCTGTAATGGAGTATGAGTTGATATGAAGTTGGCAATGGCTTCTATATACAGTACATGGAAGCCCCATGTTACAATACTCATACACCTGTCAAAATCCCCCCTTTGTTTAAGAGCTAAGCATGAATAATTCCTGCAGGTAGAAAATACTGAATTAGGAAATGTGGCAATGTATATTCTCCCATTTTCTCACCCAGAGTGAGAAAGTTACCTATTCCAACTAAATTTTTGTCTTGTATTTCACTGAGTTTATCCAAAGGTAAAAAGGTTAACACTACGCATTACCATCAGGAAATATATATAAAAAATATGATTGATGGTAGGAAAAAAAAGAAAAGAAAATGACTGTGGCTACAATAACTTCTTTATTTCTTTTTATGAGATATTACTGAATCAGAACAAACCTACAGCTCTGGATCAAGATAACACAAAATAAGGTTGAAAGGTATTCTGGAGAAAGGCTAAATTCTTGCTAGTCACTTTTACATTGAGCAGTACAAATATGGTTATCTACGGTCAGTTGAACTGAACTGAAGCTAAATTTTAGACACTTTACTTACCCAGAGTAAAAGAGGGACACAAGTGCGCCATTTCTTCAGCATAAACCTATTAATCTGTACTACTGACTTCTGATAGCTTCCACCATCGTATTCGACCAACTGTACATGTTTGAACTTTGTAACTCAACGAACCTACTAAAGCCATACATATTAATCTACCGGACGACTTCATTTCGTATATACCTTCGCCAATTTCATGATCAACTAACATGCATACATGTTTTAGCCTCTTCTATATCCCGTGAAAAACTTCCCGCCGCAAACATGGCCGACAGGCCATTATTTGATCACGTGACTTTGTTTTGTCCCGTGACTGAAAATAACAACGCGCACGCGATGTGTGATGAGGATGTGTGAGCGACCGCTTCAATGAAAACACCACTCACGTGCTTTTCCCTCGTGGAGTACAGATTATCATGCTGGCGTGCAATCTTTGAAGTGTACACCCTCAGAAACAGTCCACCTTGTTTCTATTGACTGGCTACCTGCTTGCATTGAGCAAAGAAAAATCGTCCCGGCGACATAATTCGAGGTAAAGTAAAGGAAATTTTTCGTTATAGCAGGTAAAATGTCTACTAAAATAGGCGTACTTGCGGGAGAGCTTGAATTTTCGCTATACGGGCGGAAAGAAGGGAAACCCGCGAGGTATCCCGCTCCTCTCTTCAAAGCATGGAAACTAGTTAGGGGCGCGAAGTTTAATGGGAGAATCAAAATGGCGGAGATCATTGCAGTGTGCTTGTTATTCGTTGTGACTCTTGACTCAATAATTTCTGGATAGTTGTAAGGTAAAACAATATAATAATGAATGCTTTTAAACCTTTAATGCTGCCACCAGCCCAAACACAAAATTTATTTTATTTTTCTAGGTTGAACGCTACGGGGTTGAACCAGTTAAAAGCTTGGAACTATGTCCTGGTGATCCGATCAACAGAAGTAAAAGATCTTCTGAAAAAATTCGGTTCTTTATAAATGGGACGTCGAAGTTTTCTAGAGTCCTGAAAGTAGTTGGAAAGACTGGAAAGGAAGTCTTCTTACGAAGGACCTTAGCACGTGGTTCGCAAAATGGTATTGGGGTGTTTTGTTTGACCGAGGCAGGAGAACAACAAATTGGTTGGGTTCCTGAAAAGGACCAAGCAATTATGGATGCTATTGAAAAGGCATGCGATTTGCCAAACTTCCATGCCAAAATCGACAGTACAAGTACCAAAAATATGGGAGACAATTTTACCAAGATAACAATTTTTATAATTTGTGAAGGCTCCTTCTTGGTGTAGAAGATGGCGACACAGGACAGGTGACAATATAACACCTCCTCACTAGCCTATTTCCGCGTGTATGGACTCCCTGTGGTTTTCCTCTGTCTCTTGTTCTCTATTGTTTTACCCCAACTGTGTCTTCTACACCAAGTTATTTTGTGGAAAATAAATTAATTGCTTTCTGTAATTCATGTCTATTTTCCTAAATTTAAAATTTATGTCACTATTTATATATTTCGTATAGTTCTGTTTGATGTTGGTTTTTATTTTGACTAATTAACAATTAGACCCGTGGCCCTTGAGGGCGAAGGGTCTAATTGTTTTGGTATCACCCAACTATTCGGACAGAAAAGGCAATAATAAAGTTAGCAAATGCAAGTTGAAGAAATATTTATTTGGGAATAAAACGAAAGAAAGTGTAACGCTCGATTGCTACTCGAGGACTATTACTAATAGTCCTCTAGTAGCGTAGCCAATCAAAATGCAGGATTTGCATTAGTCCACTAGTTGGGTGATAATAAATTACTATAGCCATATACCAGTCACCATGATCATTCCTGACTATTTATTGACTAGCTTTGACTATGTAATTGAACATCAACTGTTGTGGTAATTCCGTCTAAGCATTTGTACCTAAAATGGTTTGAAATTGGGACACTTGAGACTATGGGGACTTACATCGACACAAAAGTAAACAAGATAATTTGCTGTAACATTTAACAATTAGACCCGTAGCCCGAAAGGGCTACGGGGCAATAGCCCATGAGGCGAAGCCGAATGGGCTATTGATCCGTGGCCCTTGAGGGCGAAGGGTTTAATTGTTTTAGTATCACCCAACTAGTCGGACAGAAAAAAGCAATAATAAATTCAGCAAAAAAAATATTTATTTGGGAATAAAACTAAATAAATTGGTCTACAAAACCGGCAAACTTCGCTACTTGATGACTATCACTAATAGACCTATAGTAGCGTAGCCAATTAAAATGCAGGATTTGCATTAGTCCACTAGTTGGGTGATACTAATAGCTAATATCAGTTTATTGCAAGGGATTCTCTAGATATTGTATTACGTTTATAGAGACACCTTTGCTAACTTTAGGTTTTATTACTTGAGTCAAATAAAGTCGCCTTAAGTTGCCTTAAGTCGCCTTAAGTCGCCTTAAGTCGCCTTAAATCGCCTAAAGTCGCAATTATTTTTCTGCCAATTTTGCTTAAGTCGCCTTAAGTCGCCCAAAGTCGCCTTAGTTACGGCGACTTAAGGTCCCAGAGTAGGCCTTGACTAGCAATATTTGTAGCACCCAGTTCAAGAATTTGTTCGCGGACAGAACACCGGGAACCTCTTTGTAAAGCAATAATAATTAGTACAAAGAGAAATCGTATAGCGACTCGCCAGGCCTCCGGCTCGACACAAAACTTGGAACTTATTCCTTCGGTTTTGAGACTTAATCGAAAATATTGGTACATTAGTGTATTGGTTCATCTTTTTGCTCGTTTTCGTTCGAGTCTTTGTAATTGCTTATTCTTCTGGTTTAAACTGATATTTTAAGCTATCTAAACATTAACCTGAACGTGTTGTTTTTTAACTTAATCATATACATCTATCTTTCGATTTATTTTCTTAGACTTTAATTAAATTTTACATTTTCTTTTGTCAATAACTTCTTTTTTGCAACTTGTTTTGGCATAAATAAATAAAAAGGGAAAGTCCCTCAACCTTTTGTTTACTCAGTCGTAATTCTTTCCACCTGTCTTTAAAGTTTTGTTTCAGTTTGAAACTAGCGCAGAACGAAAAGCCGTCATCAAAAATCTGATTCAATAGTTTTCACCCAACAATATCGATCATGCGGATAGCAAATGGGGAGCCACTCTTTCAATCGGGCGGTATGGTGTACGCTTTTCAGTTTACTCACCAGGTAACCACTGCGGTTTGTAACAACATATTTCTGCTAAGGTATGTGTGACACGTTAAACATAATTCTGCTGTTGAAAGTCTCATATCTTGTATCAAGATATTAGACTTTTGGTCCACCCGCGAAGCAGTTGTGTCACCTCCCGCGCCAAGCCTTTCCTATCATGTTATTTGTTTGGACGCTTTGGAGCGTATTGGTGTTGTTCTTCCGTGTTCAAGGGCAATTCTGTAATTCAGAAGGTTAGTTCTTTCCCTCCAGGGTGCTCTTAGCCCTTCCATCTTTTTACTGATTTAACGACAAAATAATAACAGCTTTTACGAAACGTTTTCTTTTTCAGTTATGAACTTTACTGTGATGTAGCAGGGGCACCCAACGAGAAACTTCGATGACATATCTGTTCGGAAGACTCTACTCGTTCTAAGGCTTTCGGATAATGTATTGCAAAAAAGCTTCAGATTTCTTAATTTAAAGATTCGCAACCAGGGAAATCCAGGAGAAAATTGTCCCTTAGATTTTCGGAGGCGATATTTCTGCAATTTTTGGCTCTTGAAAAGGTCGCCTGGGATTTTCGGACGAGCAAATAGTTCACAGAGAAGTCCTTCGAAGGCAACGTTCAGCTAGCAATTTCTGAAATGAAGATTTAATTCCCTAAAATTATCGGGCACTTCAATTTTCAGCTAAGAAATCCGAACAGATCAAATTTTTCTAGCTGATTAAAACAACTCTTTAAACTGTCTTTAAACATTACAAGGAGCCTAGAAATATCCCTCAAAGGTCTTTTGGCTTAGTTTGCTCGTTGGGTGCGGGATGTAGTCCGATGAATAGACACAACGAACGCCTTGCTGACTTGGAACTTAACTCATCCAAAGAATTTACATTACTTGATACTCACTTAAACGAATACGTTATTCCGTTATTGTGGTCTTAAATTTCAAAACATTACAGGTATAAAAAAAATTTATTTAAGTG
>OX419342.1:3263700-3268700 GCA_948470475.1 Galaxea fascicularis | reverse complement strand
TCGATTGTTTGTTAGATTGCTCGTTGTAATGTAAGCGCCCAGTTGTGTTATTTGTGACTCGTACGTACAAACCGATTTCTCGCTATTCTGTTAGTAATTTTAGCTTTGTAAATATTGTAATTTCAGTCGACCACATCGTTATCTTTTCAAGGAAAGGAATCCAAATCAGTAGTGGCAAAGACTGGGTCATTTTCCTCGGTGTATAGTGGTGGGTGTTGAAGCGACAACCTTTCGATCGAAGTCCTAAGATTTCACCCGTGGCTCAGTTCCTCTCAGTTCGAGTCTGGCCCACCTTTACTGGATTACAGACAAGAAACTTGGCACCGGAAGGAAGCGATTGTAACAAACGACAATATCAAACTTTATTTGGTGTCTGTTTGTTCTATTGAAACTCTAACGTATTATATTTTTAAAAGACAGTAGTACTGTTGCACAAGTTCAGCTTGTAAACGATTTTCGATAAAGAATCTCAAAACGTATAAACGAACTAAACAACATAGGGCATATCATAACAATGAGTACTTTGACAACACAACATTTTGAGGGTCCACATAAATTAAAGTTTAACACCAAATTCTCTCAAAAGAATAGACATGTGACCCTGGAGTAACTGTGGGTGGATGTGGTCAGGGACTGTTATGTTTGTAGCATTTCCCTCCCCATGCTTTTGGGCTATGCAATTTGCATTAGGATGGTAATATACAGCTTCCTTGTTCTTGGAAATTCTAAAGTTTACGTCACCTCTTTTTTTGAATAACCTACATTCATATCTTTTAAGGAAAATATCAAAAGGTGGTGGGGGTGGGTTATCGCTTGGTTTGGTACGCACTTTGCCACCACACCCATAACAAGTGGTTGCCGAGGTGTCCCGCACAAAAACTAATGTATGATACATTAGTTTTTGTGCGGGACACCTCGGCAACCACTTGTTATGGGTGTGGTGGCAAAGTGCGTACCAAACCAAGCGATAACCCACCCCCACCACCTTTTGATATTTTCCTTAAAAGATATGAATGTAGGTTATTCAACATGAGGGGACGCAGCAGACGTGTGCTGTAAGTACTGCAAAGGAATGCTAGGAAAATTTCCTAGCATTCCTGACATACCTCAACTTAACGCCCACTGGGTTTCTTTTCATCTGAGACCGGCAAGGCGTCATAATCTGTTTTAATGTCATGGAAGTTGTCGTTGTTTTAGAAATGAACCAGAAGGGTAGAACATATTGATTCACTCATGATAAATAAAAACGCCTTGTGAAATTAGATCGTGAGTTGAATGACAGTGACTTCGAGTAAATATATTTTAGACGCACAGCGAGATGGCGGACTCCGCCAGTGAATGGAATTCGCAAAAGCAGAATTTGAAGCGAGTGCGGGTCACTTACTCTCGTGCAAAGAAAAAGAAAGCGGGAGCGGCGAAGAGCAGCCAAGCTAACCGTAAGAAGGCGCGGAGAAGGAAATGAAAACCCAAATACACCAACGTGTGATACAAGAACGGATCAAAAGAAGCGTTCTTCTCCTCTTCCAAAAGCAACTGGTTTCCCGAGCAATGCCAGGCAACCGCGAAAATCCTTTTCAAGAGGAGCTCTGATGTTGCAAGCAGCACGGGGCGGAAAAGTTGGGTTGTGGTATCAACATTGGAAGGTATATGCAAACATATTAATAGCACATACATGTATATTTCAGTATTGTTATTGAGAATTAATTGCATGCTCTTTTTCTCACACTTTTTAAAAAGTGTCAACCTGATTTAACTGATGGCTGTGAAAGAGTTGCTTTCAATTCATACACGTTACGCCTATGTAGTCTAATATATAGGTTTGTGTTGTGGTGGTTTAGCAGTTAGCATGTACTAATATTTATCACAAACTTGTAATATTTATTAATCTGTTGGATTCTAAAATGCTTCTTCTTATTCAAATTTATTCAAGTGTTGACAGTGTTTTGCAGATAATTTATTAATAATTATAGTAGTTGAGAGCAATATCCAGGTTGAATTGGGATTTTGGAAATGTCGGTTTGTAAGAAACGAGAAAATCAGGATAATTATGTAATGAAAACTGACCTCTTGGAACAATCCCCAATGACAAAATAAACCCACATTTTGCCAGCTTGCACTTAAAGTGCACCTAAACCCAAAAATTTTTTTGCTCTAAAAAAATTCTGTGCATTTTTTGGAGTATTTTGCCGCAAAAAATTTTTGATTTGGTTAAATCCTCGATTTTCTATGCACTGTTGAAGTTGAGCTTCGATGGCCCCATGACCGTGAAATAGGAGTCTGGGGCGAGCGGGACGTTGTGACGTCAAATCGAGAACGATTCAGAAGACACACTGGTGAAATTCTCAGGATGCGAAGACTTCACACAGCGAAATTGTTTCCATAGGAGCTTCATGGTCATACGAGTTGTCTTGAATTAACAATGTCGACCACATCCTCTGATTAAGAAATGAGTTATGAGTCGGAGGACTCGGAAATTTATTTTATCGCTGGATACAACGTTGAAGACCGCGTGAGTTATGCACACTGTGCAACTCGGAGGCAGATCTTCGCCAACTTCGAGCGATGGATGTTGATCCCCATGCTGACGATCCGCTCGCAGACGAGGAATGGACAGCAAAGTATGAAAAGGAGTGAGAGCCGACGAAGAACTGGAAGGAAAACTTAAGGACCGGTATCATGGGAAGGTTGAAGTCAGCGAATGGTAAGCTTATGTACGATCGCAACACGTGTTCGCTTTGTTTACATTCAGATGCTTCTTCACGCTTACTTTGTTGTTAGCATGATGTTGTGCTTACCTTAAAGCCTCCTTTTTTATTTCAACTGCTTGCATCGGCTTTCCTTAAATTAACGTAGTGTTTGTACGTTTTAGGTGCAAGTGTAGCGATTGCGGTTTTGGTTCCCTTCCATACATCAGCGAATGTTTAATTGCTGCAGTGCATAGAGTCAATGAAGAGTGATCCTGGTCCTTTCGTCAAAAACATTTTTTGCTTCCTGGACGGCAAATGTTGCTACTCAGTTTAGCCACCTGAGCAGCAATCCCAAGGAAACAATGTTTCTAGTTTAGCCAGGCCTTAAGTCTGATACAATGTAGAAACAAACTTTTTTCTATTGATCTCTTACAGTTTCTTAGAGGTGTTTCCTCTCGAGAGTTGTCAAGGCTGGTGTATGGAATGTTGGGGGCGAAGAGGATTTCTTTACCTGCTCGTGCATATGCATAGCTCTCAAGTTAATTATTTTGTTGCCAAAGTGTGAGATCAAGGCAAAAGGCATCTCCTTTCTTGTTATGTGGGGGGGGGGGGGGATGCTCCTTATTCTGAGTGCATTTTTCCACTGTTGGAAAGCGTTTGGCACCTCAAAGGAAGTGAATTGTTTCCAGAATGATGCTTCAGTTGGTGTTTACTTAACTTCAGCAGAATTTTCCCTCAGTCCAAATTAGCATCTTCTGTGCTTAATAATACACTTGAAAAAAATTCTCAGTTCTGATTGGCTAAAACGGAGTGCATTTTTCGTTAACACAGTGCAGAAACGTTTAACACAGTGCAAATTTACAACGATTTCCGAAGTTAAAACGGAGAGACTGCCGGAGGCCATCCAACGCATTTCGAAGACCCGCGAAGATTGTGCGAAACCCTCCGAAGATTGTACGAAACCTTCCGAAGATCGCCCGAATACATCCGAAGATTTCCAAAGATCGACCGAATGCTTCCGATGATTTCCCAAACAGTTCCGAAAATTCCCGAAGATAAACCGAACATTTACGAACATTCCCGAAGATAAACCGAACATCTCCGAAGATTTCCCGAACACTTCCGGTGATCTCCGGATATTTTCGAAGTTTCTCCAAGTTTCGGAAGATCGAGGGCAATGCCTTCTGCGTACCTCAGTAGTCAATGTATGGGCTTGAAGCTTTATAAGTAGTCTATTTTTTCAAGTGTATTATTAATAAGTAATCACATGATTTTTCTCGTGCAATTTGGAATAAATAAGCACTCGTAAATTTTTTCAAAGACCACAAATTGCACTCACCCTACGGGCTCGTGCAATTTTGTTGGTCTTTGAAAAAATTTACGAGTGCTTATTTATTCCAAATTGCACTCGGAATCATGTGATTACCTATACATATTTTATCGCCGAGTTGAAATAAAGTTATTTATTATTTTCTCCCTCAAAATGAACTGTTTAATTAAAAAACCTTTGATGTGTGAGAAATAATAGTTTCAGTGGGATAGCTCATTTGTTTGCTTGAGACTTGAGAGCTCTGGCATATGTAGCCATCAGGAAACTCAATTTCCAGTCAATAAGGATGAAAGTTTCACAGGATTTGACCTTGATGAAGAAGACTAGAATGTCATTTTTAGTTACAATATTGTAATGCTCGGTTCATGAATAAACTTTACACATCGGGAAGTGCTTCATGCAGCTTGCACAATAAACATGGATTAACATTAACACCTTTATTAAAGTATCAAATGTTTGTAGCCAAGCACAGATGCTCTGCTAATTGAAGACATTAAATCAAACCAACTCTAAATAAAGTAGAATAAATTTTATTGTGGGGGCAGTCAAGAAATTTGCTTTGCCCCTTCATTGGTCACTTGCAAACTGGAGAGTAATGGGGCATAGATTATTTCTTTGTTTGCTGTCTACTTCCTGTTCTTTTGGTCGATCCTTTGCTACTACACTGGTGAGACAAAAAAAAAGAAATGAATAAATAACTTAACTTAACCAAGGCCAACTCAACATGTCTTCAGGCACAGTATAGACATTAATTAATCTTATGTGTTGCCAATGCCATAAAAAGATAGTTCTACTGGACTTGGTTGCAGACAGAATGCCAATTATTCCCTGGGGGAGGATAACAATGCTTGTTGTAATAAATGCTTTTTACTGCTTGATGCTTTCACTGAAGCAAAATGTTTAATTTTACCTTACTTGGTTTTGTTCTAGTGTATGTAAATTCTAGGCTTAATTGTATATATTACTTTCTAAACTTTAATTTT
>OX419342.1:3256200-3258700 GCA_948470475.1 Galaxea fascicularis | reverse complement strand
TTCATTGTGCAAGTCTTTGGTGTCCTAAATTATGATAACAAGTGTTCCTTATAGAGGCTGGTTTTTTCGTGTATTTTTTCCCTACTCACACATTTATTTTAAAGGCAAGTGACTGTTTGAGGTACTTTTGACAATGGATCAATTCTTGCCAGGTGCCTCCGCCTTTCCTCTACATTAAGTTTTGACCATGCTTGGTGGGTCATTAATAAGTGAATAAATGCAGGTGCAAGTTTATAGGGTCCTTTATCAATCACAGATAACTGAACATTCTGGGAGATTTCTGTAACAAGTTTTTGGTATACATCTATGGCTTCACCCCAAGAACACTTCAAATTGTTACCATACCCAGGCTGCACCTTTGCATTATGCTCGCGTACTTTACACTTAAACTTGAAATGGGTGCATTCTGAAGCATTGTTATAAAAAAAAACTCATTTCCTAACCCAATGTCCCTTCTAATTGGGGGAAGCATTCCTAATCGCATGTCCTTGCTAACAAATTGTGAAAAGTAATTCGAAAACTCTGGTGCTTTACCAATGGCTACTTCCATGTTATCCCATTTTTTAGTAAGAATTTCCAGTTTAGCATCAAAATCAGCAACATTTTCGCTGTCAACTAAACCCTTTTCAAACTTAGATGCATTTCCAAATATGTCAAACATTATTTCCTGTCGTTCACTACTAGTTATCCCTAAACTTGTCAACTTGACTTTGATATCATCTTGAACAGTCATGTTTTGTGCAGGCAACCATTGTAACACCCTTTAATGGCTGTTGAAACCCCTTTAAAGCCTGTCCCCTGTCTGAACCTAAGTATTTAAGCTGCTCGGCAAAATTTTCATTCTGCTGAATCAAAGTTGGAGAAAAGAACATAAAATCTTCCTTTGTTTCCCTGACATGGAACATAGCAGGACCTGGGAGGTTTGCAAATTTTTTAGTCTTTCTGTCAATTAGTTTAGTATTCTGGTAAGTGGTACTAGTGACAAACATGTCTCCAATGTGATATGTTGTATCAATACAAAGTGGCACTGTGCTTGTTGGTTGGCAACAGAGCTCTATAATTTCCTCAAGAACTTCTGCATGTGAAAAAACTATGCTTGGTTGAGGTGTCCATTGGAAGCCCTTTAAGTATGAAACCCCCTGTGTCATATCGAGTAAGTTCATAAACTCGCTTTCTTTGTTCTTTTTCTTTAATGTTGTTCTAGAATTTTTTACCTGCTGCACATCACGAGGAAGATCTGAAGCCATCCCACAATTCTGCATACCACCTGCAGCAGCAGTTGCTTCAGCATAAATTGAACTGGGTCCCTGTACTCCAGCAGCAAGGTCTTTCATTAACTTCTTTGCCGATGGTGCAGTAGCGTGAAATACTTTACCAGACCGCTTGTGTTTGGGGGGACTGACAGCATGTTCTTCTGCCATGAAATAATACTCAATCAGCCCCAGAGGAAGTTCTTCACCATTGGGTTTCAGAATGGTTGATGTGGTGCGGCGGAAGTCTTGGTGTTTTTTGTTTGAAAAAACGCCAATAGATTGTTTTCAAGGCAATTTCATCTGGCTTTAACTTTGGAGACTTCTTTTCTGGCCCAGTGACACTTCTAACTACTTTTGCCCCACCTCCTGTCACAGATAGAATTTTTAAGGAATTTCCAATGTTTCTAAATGGTCCAATGTCCGTGACTAACCAGTCTTCTTTCTTCCTGAGTTTAGACCTATCAACAACAAAACCAGCATTCTGTTGTACAATAGGTCTCTTTGTAGATATTTTCTCCTCGTCAACTTGGAGCATCAGCACTTGCATTTTGGCTTCAGGTGTTACAGATTTGTTGCTTCCCACGTACAGGAATGGAGTTCTTTTGTCATCATTCAGATACCTTGTAGGGTCACTAAAGAAAGGAAAAATAATCAATATTGCTTTTCACTGCAATCAGCATGCCATCTTAGCCTGCTTGTATGTATTGTAAGATGTTACACAAAATCAGAGGGCTAAAATTCACAACTTGTTTGCATGTTGTATGAGGTTCTCATTATTTACAAATTATTAAATAAAACAAGATCTTGTTTTGGGGGACTCCAAGTTATTGTTATCCCCATGAGCAGTTAAGTTTCATTCAGCATCAGAAGGCAACAACCTTATTCGGTTCCTATCATCATAAGGCCGAGGCAAGGAGACAACGACAGACCTTAAATATGGATTTCCCTGTTTTGTTTCAGTTTCTTCATCACTGTCATCACTAACGACGCTTCCATCTTCTGTTGTGTCGGTTTCTTCCCTGTGATCATACCGGTAAGAACAAACCAAAAAAAACATTTCTTAAACAGAGCAAGGAACGAAGGAGTGCTTTCAGATCTCATCAGACTTTATAAACTTTTCTGATTTTAAAAGATGAAGAGTTTACCCTTCGTACCCGACTGAGTGACAGTCATCGTTTGTATACGATTCATCGCTGAAAGAAAGAAAGAAAGAATGGCAACTGTTATTATAGTCCACAAAAGACTAC
>OX419342.1:3231200-3251200 GCA_948470475.1 Galaxea fascicularis | reverse complement strand
CAGGAGTGGCATCTTGCTTTTAGAACGGGTCGTACGAGTCGTACGGTTCGTGAAACAATTGTTTACGGGTCGTACAGTTGGTGCAGTGCATAACATTAGTGAGACTTAGGGTTTATATTCAAGGATTCGTACGACTCGTACAGGTCGTGAAACAATGGTTTACGAGTCGTACAGTTGGTGATGTGCATATCGTTAGTGAGACTTAGGGTGTAGATACAAGTTGACGACTCGTACGGGTCGTACGACTGGTACGGGTCGTCAAACAATGGTTTACGAGTCGTACAGTTGGTGATGTGCATATCGTTAGTGAGACTTAGGGTGTAGATACAAGTTGACGACTCGTACGGGTCGTACGACTGGTACGGGTCGTCAAACAATGGTTTACGAGTCGTACAGTTGGTGATGTGCATATCGTTAGTGAGACTTAGGGTGTAGATACAAGTTGACGACTCGTACGGGTCGTACGACTGGTACGGGTCGTGAAACAATGGTTTACGAGTCGTACAGTTGGTGATGTGCATATCGTTAGTGAGACTTAGGGTGTAGATATAAGTTGACGACTCGTACGGGTCGTACAACTGATACGGGTCGTGAAACAATGGTTTACGAGTCGTACAGTTGGTGATGTGCATATCGTTAGTGAGACTTAGGGTGTAGATACAAGTTGACGACTCGTACGGGTCGTACGACTGGTACGGGTCGTCAAACAATGGTTTACGAGTCGTACAGTTGGTGATGTGCATATCGTTAGTGAGACTTAGGGTGTAGATACAAGTTGACGACTCGTACGGGTCGTACAACTGATACGGGTCGTGAAACAATGGTTTACGAGTCGTACAGTTGGTGATGTGCATATCGTTAGTGAGACTTAGGGTGTAGATACAAGTTGACGACTCGTACGGGTCGTACGACTGGTACGGGTCGTGAAGCAATGGTTTACGAGTCGTACAGTTGGTGATGTGCATATCGTTAGTGAGACTTAGGGTGTAGATACAAGTTGACGACTCGTACGGGTCGTACAACTGGTACGGGTCGTGAAACAATGGTTTACGAGTCGTACAGTTGGTGATGTGCATATCGTTAGTGAGACTTAGGGTGTAGATACAAGTTGACGACTCGTACGGGTCGTACGACTGGTACGGGTCGTGAAGCAATGGTTTACGAGTCGTACAGTTGGTGATGTGCATATCGTTAGTGAGACTTAGGGTGTAGATACAAGTTGACGACTCGTACGGGTCGTACAACTGGTACGGGTCGTGAAACAATGGTTTACGAATCGTACAGTTGGTGATGTGCATATCATTAGTGAGACTTAGGGTATATATACATGGTAACAACCCGTCGATTCGTACGACTCGTAAGGGTCGTGAATCCGTGGTTTTCGAATCGTTCAGTTGGTGAAATGCATATCATTAGAACGACTATGTGTTGACGAGTCGTATGACCTGTACGACTGGTACTTTTGAGTCTTAATGTGTAGTCGATATAACTGTGTCCAAAACCTGGTTTGAAACAGCGTTTTACAGTTGGAGTTTTAATACGGTCCGTCGGTTGCTTGAGTGTAGCTGCAGTAGCTGCGAAACTGTACGGATCGTGCATTTAGTGCGTTTGTCCTGTTGTAAATTGTAGGTATTCTCGTTTTCGCTCTAAAATTAGGGGAAAGGTGTTTAGAACGTGAAACTAGCGAGCGCGTGTGATGTAGGGAACGTTATGTGTGAACGGCAACTGTTCGGTTGCTTTGTTAATGCTATCTTCAACATCTTGAGTAATCACTCAGATTTGTAGCCACGTCTAGTTGCAGTAATGGGTGTCTGCTTTCCATTTTGTTAATTGTAACACCAGAATTATTTGAAACTGGAATTTAAAAATTATGTTTAATTATTGTCTATTCTTTTGACAACAAAATAACATTGGGCAAAAAGTACTTTAACTCTGTATGGAGTAAAAACAACTGCGCGTGCGTTGTTGCATTAACCGAACTACTGAACCGAACAGTATCGACAATGCGTAAACAAATAATGCTAATGAATATCTAAACATGCGCATTTTTAACGTACTCAAGGGGATTCCTGTTTTTCAATGTCTCAATGAATTATTTGTGTTTTATTAGTTGCGTGGTATTGATTCCAGTTAGAAAAGCACGCGTTTTACCTTGATAAACAAGGTTTTGACCTGGTTATTACATGTTAAAGGGCGTCAATTGTACTCTGGATTGTTGGGTTGAAAACGATTGGAATCGGCCGAATTTCACGCATGTATGTTGCTTTAACCAGGGTCATCAAGGTGTCGCTATCATTGAAAAAAAAAGTGTCATAATTTGTTACGCTTATCATTGACATTTATACCAATATACGTTATTTTACTTAATGTCAATGAAGGGGGTGTCTTTCGTGTAGTTGGAATCAGTCTTCATTAGTTTAATAGACAGGAGAATGGAACTATATTGAAGTGATTTAAGCTTCTTGAACTTAATTACGGGGATAATAATAGACAGGAGAATGTAACTATATTGAAGTGATTTAAGATTCTTGAAGTTAATTTCGGGCATAATAGTAACAAGTAAATAGATCTATGGTTGGTCATGTATTTTGTAAATTTGGTGGCTCCTAAAAGAGCCGTTGTTTAATAATGCCTACTGTGCTATGCCAAATTTATAGATTTCGGCTTGCAGAATTTATTTTCCTTTGTCCACTGTTCGTCTCAGTTCGTGGGAGGCCGTTCAGATGAAGAAGTTTGCGGTGATCAACATCGTAATAAAACAAAGTGTGAGCTTTGGAATCTGCGTTGTTTAAAATGAAATCTATTTGCCGGGCTCTTTTCTCGGCGGTGAAATGTGTTGCCCAAAACTGGGACAGCTTTATCCACAATTTTCAGTGCTCTGACGCTTAAACAACGAGAAATAAACAAGCACTTTTCCTATGTAGCGCTTTTGGGTTCTCGCGCTTTGGGCTTTCACGCTTTTAGAACGAGGTATTTGTGTCACTTATCATTAGTATATGTAATGTATGTATGTATGAATTTCACCATCAGTACGGTCGGTGAACTATTGTTTTACCAGGACGAAGAATATGCATTTATGTTAAGCGTTTTTGTGCTCTGAAGCTTAAACAACGAGAAATAAACAAGCACTTTTATTGTATGTAGCGCTTTTGGGTTCTCGCACTTTGGGCTTTCACGCTTTTAGAACGAGGAATATACGTTGTATTTTGCGCTTTAGGGCTTTTACGCTTTTAGAACGAGGAATATACATTGTCCTTAGCATGTTTGTCTCACTTACCATTAGTATATGTAATATATGTATGTATGAATTTCACCAACTGTACGATCCGTGAACTATTGTTTTACGACTCGTACGGGTCGTGCGGGTCGTACGGGTCGTACGGGTCGTACACCGGGTTGGGGCAACTGTCTCACTAATGATATGCACTTCACCAACTGTACGACCCGTAAAGCATTGTTTCACCACCTGTACGGGTCGTACGAGTCGTACGAGTAGAGTCAAACCACTCACGAGTCGTATCTGTTCGACAGTATTGGACAAGGATGCTCTCTCAACCCGACTAAAAAGCCATTTAGATTTCCTATGCTTAAGTGACAGGTTTCAGGGCCCAAAGGAAAACCGCCAGCTTTATTCAACAGCCGTCTATTCTTTACTGACAGAGGAACGCTAAACTGCTCTGTGAACAACTCTTTTCCGGCCCCTGTGAGCGACCAATTTTGCCGTTTCCGAATTAAACTTGGAACTCAGTTCAAAGTCTTAATACAGATTGTCGTTCCATCTCACTGTATTATAGTTTTTATTCGGAAGTGTATAGCCAGGGAACAGTGTGCCTGTCCTTAATAAATATTGAAATTTTCCAATTGTTATATTTCATGGAAGTTAAGTTAGATCTCTGAGAAACGTTTGTCGTTTGCCATTGAGATGCTAATGTTGTCAGTTTAAAATGAGAGGCTGCGCATGAATTAATGCTCTCCCTTTTTTAATTTTAAAATTTACCTCTTGACAGGCCTACCAATAAGTTCCTCATTTAAGTATACATAATATAAGAAGGATATTCATGGCAGCTACTGAAAGAAAATAGGTTTGACTATGGGAGGCCTTGCTACAACCGTTCAGTATTCGCTGTTAATGAGCACGCGTGTTGTTTTGGGAGCTTGGGTCCAGTCCTGGTTCCAGTGCATTTCACTAGCAGATCACTGGGGGAACCTGAGTAAATTTTAAAACGGGACGGAGCTAAACTTAAACAAAATTAGCGTCGGAAATTCAAGCGCCGCACGAGTCTATCAGAATCGTTTGAAATAAACACAGAAATGAAATAAACTGTAAGACTGTCTAACGCTGATCATTTACGTTTGGAATGCGATTTGGTCTTTTTTGGAAAAGTAAACGAATGACAAAGAAGACCGAGAACACACCGGCCTAAAAGTATTGTTCATAAATAAAGGGGGTAGTTTCTAAAGAAACTGTGGTGCTGCGTCAGTGGGGGAGTCTTTGCACAATAAATTGGTTTTATTATTAACGTAGCGTACATTCGATTGGTCAGGAATGATGTTCGAGCGATTGATAATCAGCGGTTAGTTTAAAAATATGGTTTTCCCTGTTCAAATTCAATTCGGATTTCATGATCACTTTCAACGTATTTATTTCAAAACTTAACGAATCTCATTCGGTTTTTTGCAGGTGGCTGCCGTCGCCTTAAGTTTGTTCCCCCAGTTGATGGTAAACGTCTCGAGAGTCACATCTTTTTAAATCTTTCAATCGGAATATACACACCATGTGAGCATCGCTGCCTCATGGAAAGTAGATGCGTGTCGGTCAACATCGGTCCATCGATGGAGAATGACAAAGTCACCTGTGAACTGAATGATGCTGATCATTTACAGTTTCCTGACGACCTGAGAGATCACCCTGGGTGGACATACAGAGGCACAGAGGTGAGAAATGTAAGAAATGCATGCCAGCACAATCAGTGTCATGAGTCCGTGAGATACCAGCAACTTGTAAGGCAACGCATGCGCACAACTCTATGTTGTATCACTGTCGTACGTCACGCAATTAAACATGTGAGTTGCTAGTTACCACATTAATTCTGCCCTGTGCGCTCTTCACTGCCTGAAAGAAGCGCTTAGCAGCAAATGCATGCGCGCAGTTGGCTAAAATAACTGTAAACAGATGATGACGTTAAAGATGATCCATGAACAGATGATATCAATAAGTAGCAAGTTTGTGATAGTGGGTAGGCGTATGGTGGCGCGAGTGTGGTGTTGGTATTAGTACAGGAAATTGCACCACCTATGATTGTTAGGCAAGAGGTATCGAAAACTGACTGAGAACCTTTTGGGAACTTTAATCACTATAAACAGGAGATTCGTGCGAATATTATACTGTAGCACATATAGATTGAGTTGCACCAGATCATTTCTTTTATAACTTACACTATATTAGCCATCAAAAACACGCATATTTTAAAAGGTTAAACATCCAAATGAAAATAATCGACAAAACATTTCAAAAAATTAAAATTTCTAGTTTTAAGTGATCTGTTTTTTACTGTCGTCCTTGAGTCGATCAAGACTGCGTCATTGAAAATGCTAATCATGACGGCCGTATAGATGGTGACGGTTAATGTGATGATGGAAAGTTTGAAATGTTCCTTATGTTAGCAGGCTGATACCTTGAAGAAATTGCTGCTATCACAATCGTCATCGTGGGTACCATTATCATTGTCATCGATATCCATCGTGGGTCATAAAAAATGGCCCAACAAGTAACAAATTTGGGGAGCAGGATTGGCGCAGTATTGAGAGCACTCGTCTCCCACCAGTGTGGCCCGGGTTCGATTCCCGGCCTTGGCGCCATATGTGGGTTGTGTTTGTTGTTTCTCTCCTCTGTTCCGAGAGTTCCAAATTCCAATTCGATCCGGATGCAGGACCTCCCGCAAAACCACTTCGCAGTGAGTGAAGCATTTACCCTTGCAATTGATACTGATGCTTGGTGTTCTTTACAGAATCCTTGCTCCAGAAACCCCTGTTTCCACAACGGAACTTGCGTGAGTGGGTACAGTGACAAAAGATTCATTTGTTTATGTCCTCTTGGGTACACAGGGGAACACTGTGAACGAGGTAACACTAAAAGCCCTTTACTGTAATCTCTCATTACAATTACTCAGTTTGTTTCGTTTATCTTTATTTTTCACTTCACTGTTACTGCAGTACTTCGCAGATTTAAAACCAGAAGAGTGCGACTTAAAATAATAACACTGCCTTCCCCCTATTATCGTACTGTCTACTGATTATGAAACTAATCAGCGCTCCCGATTGCGTCAGTCGTCATAATGGTCAGGTCGCGAAGTGCACTAAAGTGCCTTAACCGGCTTCTGACGAATGCGCGGAGGGCAGCCATGACTGCCATAAAGATGCTACCTGCATAAATACTGCAGGACACTTTAACTGCAGTTGTAATCCCGGACACACTGGAATCGGACGCCTGTGTTCAGGTAAAATTGCAAATCATTCAGCCCACGTTAAAACAGCGGTAAGTATTGCTCTGCTTGAATGCTTGCTTGCTTTTCTAAGTTAAATCGATTGCATCAGCTATTTGTTTCGTGGCTTTGTTACTGACATTCTTTTAAAGACAGTTAGTTAGCCAGATATATAGAAGTCAGTAAAGACTTTGATAGTGTTAAAATTTCCAATCAAGGGTTCACCAAGCAACAGTTTCAAGACTTCAGAGAAACAACTTTCATTTTTTCATGGGATTTGCGTAAAGTATCACCGGTTCCCCATCGTACACCTTACGTAAATCCGGTTTACCTTTACATGATTCCTTTTTCCTTACTCTTAGACATCGATGAATGTGCGGAGGGCAGCCATGACTGCCATAAAGATGCTACCTGCATAAATACTGCAGGACACTTCAACTGCAGTTGTAATCTCGGACACACTGGAAACGGACGCCTGTGTTCAGGTAAAATTGCAAATCATTCAGCCCACGTTGAAACAGAGGGATGTATATTGCTATGCTCTTAAGGAGGGGGACAGTGGAATTTACGGTATTGCGGTATTGGGTTTTTTTTATGCGGTATCTCGGTAATTTGAATCGAAACGCGCGGTATTTCGGTATTTCATCGTTTCAGCCGACAGTATTCGGTAAAATAAGATCCTTCACGGTATTGCGGTATCGTTCCTATGCAGTCTCCTGTCTAAAAGGACCTAAAAGTAGACAAAACAAAACCCGAATGAGTGATAAACGTCAATGAAAGTTGACATGAAAACGTCTACAATTAATATTTGACTGTTCTAGCATCCAACTGCGCTTCTGTTGATAGAAAATGGTTGCTTGATCTGCCTCTTTTGACCTTTGTATCGCCAATCTGTTATTTCGCAATGACCCCAATGGCCGAAGAGCAACGACCTCAAGAGATCGAAGAAGTTGTTATAGATTGCGTTGCCATTTTTTACGAGGAAGGTAAAGGGGGCAAACTGTATCGAAAGAAGAATAAGTTTCGCTGCTGTGTTAAAAGAGATGAAACGCGACTTGTGAAGTTACGCCGGGGAGAGGATTTGGCAAGTGTGTCCTTGTTATTTGATAGATTGACTGACTCACCACAAAATAGTTCTAAATATAAACGTGTAAAGATCAGTTTCGGCTTCATTTTTGGAAAACAATAGCCTCGTTCTTTTCCTTGTTGGATGCGTATGTTTGACCAATGACCTAAAAACGTGTTTAAGATGAATTTAAGTGTGGATGATTCTAAATGCGGTATCGGTATTTCTCCGACTTTCGGCACGGTATTTCGGTATTTGCCGATTTTTTTTCTACGGTATTACGGTTTTGGGTACTCCCCCATGTCTCCCTCCTTAAGAAATTGTTCTTCTGTAAAATCGATCATTGCCGATAGCCAGTTCCGGAGTAAGTAAAACTGAAGGGGCAATTTGAACGGCGGCAAATTTTGCGCTGTTATTGGGTAACCGAATGATAAGGTTTCTTGCCGTTTCGTTGGGCCACCAAGAGTATAACTTGCTTGTTGTTGTTGTTGTTGTCAGGTTGATGTTTCTATGCGAAACGTCCACTCAAAAGTTTTTTTAAATGTTTTGATATTTTGACCTAAGGAAAAAAAAGTAGCCAAGCTGACACTAGATGATATGCGGATTTTTACCCAAAAATTTCTCAGGGACTGGTATTAGTAAAGTGCAGAAAATTAGCATACAAATTAAGCACGTTTTAGTAGTTAACGCAAGAGAAGCGCAGGTTGTTGCTGTTGCTTCAAAATTGCAAACAGACATTTACTCACAATCGCAGCATCATTTTAAGGACGTTCATTTCGGTATTCAAGTCCTTTTCTTGCCTACCGTAAGGGATCTTTACTGAAGTAGTTATTTACAAACGAGCAAAACGTGACTAGATTCGCTTCAAACTCCCGAAATTTAAGGCCCAGGGCAAACTCCCTACTTTACAGTACATCAGCCGAACTAAACTCATGTGAAGTACGTCAGTTAAGTTCGATTGATCTCGTTTGGATCGGCTGAGGCGTTCTTCACGGCCGGCCAGGATCAAACGCCGATCTTCACCTAGGCCGAGCCAAATACATAATCATGTTAATGTATATCAATGTAAAGTAAGCCTCAATCTATTTATTTTTATGATGCAGCTAAGTTCGGCTGAATTAAGTTCGACGTTTGAACTTAAGTAATTTGGGTCGGCCTAACACGTGCATTCTTACCAAAGCGTCCAAAGAAAAGAATTATCAGTTGCCAACATCACCAAACAGCAGTTGTGTGCTTGAAAGGTCTGTTGGATATGGCAAAGTTTTCAACTTACATTTTGCATGTAAGACTTCAAATGAGCTGTTCGCTCGAGCATCTATTTATATATCGAGTGCACTTCGGGGTATAAGGAAGGGTGTCAGGAAGCTCTATTGTCTTTGAGCGAACATTTAGTTCCTGTCCTGCACCACCTCCAAACTCTGTACCCAATTCTCGCATCACAACTTCTCGCCTTTTGTCTTCTTTACATTACGTTTCGTCGCCGATTGCTGACTGCTTGTTTGGTCGTTTCTTAATGTTCGGAGATTCGCCCTTGATAATCCTCTAGCTCCGGATAAAATGAATCTGGTAAATAGACGCAACATCCACTGACAAGCAAACCACGCGTGAAAGTTGCTTACCGTTCTTAGGCAGGCCAATCAACCCGATTGGAGTGAATTTTCAGCAAATTGGATTCTGAATTTTAATCCTTGGCGGGATTCCAGATTTTAGATTCCAGATTCCAAAGCCCAGGATTCTGGATTCCACATCACAAAAGTATCTTGGATTACGGAATCCGGATTACCTTACATGGCCGAGAAAAATTACGAATCAAGCATGCCTCAGCCATAAACAAGAGAATTGACAAAAAAATGAAACACAGTTGTGTCTTCAAGAGAGGATAGTATATTTGTGCAGCATGATGTGAAGCCTTACTGTGAGGCGATTATGAAATCATTAGATTATATGTGGTTTGCAAACATGGAATATCAAAGCTTCTTCCAAGCCAGCTTTAGTTTTTTGCATCTGTCTATTTACATAAAAACTTTGGTTAACAACAGTCAATGTTGACTATTAATAATATTACACCCAACAATGTAGAACCAGAATGACTTGTACATATTTATGTGGTGCCACCATGATACAACCATACCAATGGAACTATATTATGCATAGGCTCCTATGCATAATATATGCATATTATTAAATTCTCAACCTCGGATAATGCATTTCGCGTACTCTGATTGGTTCACTCAATCTTGGTTATCAGCTCATATACCTTAGTTTGACCTTATATGGTAAATGAATGCCCTAAGCGTTGCTAAGCTAAAAATGTTTTCGCCGGAAAGCGAAATTTTTCTCTGAATAAAGCCAAAAAAAGAAAAAAAGACTTTTTTATGGAAAGTTTGGATCAATGCCGACGTTTCCAAGTACGCGAAAAGGCAAGAAATGTTTTTGTGATGAGCCGACGTCTGTCTGACCACAAGGTACTACACAACATCGCATCTTCATCAATTTTTTTTTTCGATTTCGCTCGGATTTTCTTGCTTTTTTCGCTCTTATTTCGTACTTAAAATTTTTGGAGTTTAAGGAATTTAATAAAACAATTATTCCATTCGCGCTTGTTGGATATGAGACTGGTTATAGCCAACTCGGCGCTACGCGCCTCGTTGGCTATTTACCATCTCATATCCAACGCGCGCTCATAGAATAATTGTTAAATATATTGGACTACCAAAGCACCAACCCCTTTCTCCTGAGATATCTCAGATTATTTCCTTTCTTTTCACCCTCATCCACTAGGACTATTCACAAGTTGCATAGGACTGACCTATGACATTCCAAGCTGCACCTTCACGGCTTCAAAAAAAGTTGCTAGATATTTACAAATGCACATGGCAAAGAATGAGGGACACGCACGCGCAGTTCGTCGGGCATAAATGAGACTTGATCATGAGTGAAGAAAATCAAATGTTTTGACATATCAATCGGATCCAGTTCCTTGACATCGATAGCCGCTCTTCCACATACAAAATTGCTAACTTTCCAGCTTTATCCGCCACGGTTTTGAACTTTAAAGTTAAGCTTTCTTCTTTGGTAAGAAAATTAATGCAGAATAGCGTTTCCAGCTGAATCGCCTTCGAAAAATCTAACTAAGCCCATGCGGGAACGAATTCCCTGGTATCAGAATTATTGTTCCAAAACAATGTCGTTCACGTCCATGAAACTGTTTTTCTATCAAAGTTTCGGTCCACCACGGTCAGTCCAGAAGGAAAAACGTGGTAAATTTCCGTTAGCAGTCTCACGGCTAAAATCTGTGATTTTCGATCTGCAATATCTCCGTGAGAGGCCTCTGCTAGCAGGGAGCAAAGCATCTCGTTAGGAAGATAATCTTCACTCCCCTTTCTGTCGCCTTACAAATTCTGGTCAGTATTTTGGATCAGCACTGAGCTTTTCTTAAGCGTAAACATCGTTGTGTTTAACCCTTGAATCTGAATCGTGACCGTGAGCCCGTATCACAAGTACGGCACACCACTTTTAAGTAGTGGTAATAAGTAAGAAGGATGTACCTTGAATACGAGGCGTATGATTTAAAAATCCGATATTTGGAGAATAAGGGAAAAGTAACATTTTCATTTGTATGTGAATGGCTCTTGTCTTTGAAATCCAAAAATAAAAGAAGTCCTCTTTGAACACAGTGCATGGGACAGTAGGTAATACGATATACGACGTGGTGATCGTTAGGAAATAAGGTTCAGGAGCGTAGCTAATCTGCATTAGAATGGGACTGAACTTCGACGTCAATTTGAAATAAGTTTGAGTAAACAACTTACTGATTTGTGGCAAGGTATAGATAAGGCCAGCAACAAATCAGGAAGCGTAACCCTTGATTGTAGCTCTTCAGAACTGTTGCGATGATGAAAATTGAGAATTGAAATTACAAGAATAATTATGTTCACTGTTTACTAAATCAAATGAACTTTCTATCAGAAATTTAGAATTCTCAGCTCATTATATTCAATTCAAATAGATGTAACCCTAAAATGGTGTCAGGCCGTACTCAAACGGCGAACTCAACCGTATTTCAGTGCTTTTTTTCAGTCAAACCATTTTCTTATCAATGATTGTTGTCACCTACTTCAGATATCGACGACGCAACTGTGGTCTTGATAATTTGAATCGGTTTGCGCCGGTTCTTATTGTTGGCGACGAGGCAAATCAAAGTTAGACCTTCTCGATACGGAATCGCCTGTAACAACAGTCAACTGTTTTGAGTTGACTGTTATCAAGCTGCTCTCCCACTCTCAAGGCACAATGCATGGGAGTCCGTTAAAAGTTGGAGATCGTTCGTGGACGCTGATATTTATCTGAGAAGCTCAAGCTGTGCCGGAGTGATCGTTTGGATATCGTAAAACGCGCTTCACTCAATGGCCCGTCTCACCGAAAAAGGAAAATTAAAGTAGTCCTTTATAATATCAGAAACGTGTTGTTTAAGCTTCTTCCATAAATATCACAGAGCATATAATCCCTTAACGACCTCCTCCTTTGAACATAATTTATCAATGGTGCTACACTGTGTTTAATATATTTCAATTCTATTACGCTGTTATGGGTATCTAACTTCCTAGCTCGTGTGTGTACTTGTAATTTCATAAATTTTATCTAAGTGTAAAATCAAAGTGCCGATCGATTGGATGATCGCCTGGTTTCCTGAATACTTTTTCCCGCCGAGCCTTCGCAGAAGGTCGGGTGTATCTTAGAGTCTGTTGAGATGGTTCTTGTGTAGAAAGTAAGAAGTACGGCAAGGTAACAACACAACATTTAATGTAGATTCGACGCCATTACACAATCAAGTACATGGAGTGAGTGGGATACCAAAGCATCATGGGAATCCCCATACATGCCCTGCGGGCACTATAGATTACATCAATAGAGTCCTTGCTTGTAACTGACGTTTGATCAATTTATCAGTATCGTTGGCCAGGAGCCACCCGCGATGAAATGGTTTCATTGCAACGACCATTTTAATCATCAATTGGAAAATTGCAATGTGTGCCTTTGTTTGCGTCTGTAATACATTAAAGCCGATGATTGTCATCCGGGTTTTCAAGCAAAACTTGTTTTGTTCAGATATTGACGAGTGTGCCACAGGATCACATAATTGCAGCGCTAATGCTGTGTGCAGCAACACCAAGGGGTCTTACAACTGTAGCTGTAAGCTGGGATACCATGGAGACGGAATAAATTGCACGCAATCTGAAGGTATTGCAGTTTTCATTTAATCATTCCACCTTTGGAGCAGACTCTTAACTTACAGCTTTCTTTTATAGAGTGGTCAGAGAAATATCATGTAATCATAAGCAATTTCACTTCAAGGATCCCGCGTAATTATGCCAAAGGCAGGGCGATGACAATATATCATCATCATAATTTCCTCTTCACTGAATAATGCATGTATACACGACTTCATTATTCCTTGCAACATGCATCGGTACAAGAGTTCAAATAACTTCAGAAGATCCACTATCTTAATTCGAATTTGAACCGACCTAAATTAACAAAAGTACGCCTGTTGATTCTGACGTCGAACTTAATTAGCCGTTCCACAACCATTCCGGTCTGATACAGTACCAGGCAAACTAATCAATATTGTCAGTGTTTTTCAAAATATATACATATAAATAATAATTGATGCATTAGGTTCGGCGCATGAAAAGCTCGGCGTCTGAATCAAAGCCGTTCCAGTCGAAAATCCCTGCCAAGCCACAAGAAAAGAACGACTGAACCGTCCCAAATTAAAATAGCCGTTTTTAATTGATTCAGACGCAGAACTTGAATTTCATGTACTTAATGAATCAAAAGCACGGCGTCTGAATCGGTCCTTAGTCGTCCTAATTGTAATTGAATACTCCGGTTTTGCCCTCTCTCCTAAACTCAACATTTGATTGATTTGGTTTGATTTAAGAATTGTAAAGAATTTCGAATCGTAAAGCTTATTACTGTAAGGCGCATTTGATCATATTCACATGCTAATTTGCGCCTTATAAGTAATAAATTATTATTATCATTATTTTTATTATTAATTGTGTTATTGAAATGGCACCAACTTTTCTGTCTTTCATGTTGATGTTCTGCAGTTTCGTCATGCAAGGAAATTTACGACAAAAAGATGTAAGTACGAATTTGTCCGTTTTATGTAGCGACATGATAGCTCTTCTAAAAAAACAACAACCGTATTCTTCTCAAAACTTAAAGTAAGGTAGAGATTTTGTATTAAGTGCAGAATTGACTGTTACACCCAGCATACCATTGGCCAGCTTCATTCGGCAGTTATGATAGTAATGTCATGGGTGACAAATTACTCCTTAATTTTGGCGCGAAAATTCAGAGTTAATTTATAATTTCACATGTGAAATTACAAAATTGCCATGGCAACATTTTGTGTCAAGATGGCGCTCCAGGTTCAAAGCGGGTGATGTTATGTTTAACTTATGCTTACGAGCTCTTAAAGTTTTAACTTTGTACATTTTCGCTTGAATTTCATCTAGCCCAGTTTGCTTTCGCCATATAATAAACTTTTCGCCACAATTTACACTTCAAAACGTGTTAACACGAAGACAAATACAGAAATGACTGCGATCGGATTTTAGGTGCATTTTACAAGGGCGCCGTTTAATTTTCAGTTCATTCATGACGAATTATAGCGAATTATGTGACGAAGATTTGATAGTTGATTCAACTTTGAAACTGATTTTGTAAACAGCATGAAGGATTTCAAAGGGCTTTTTGTCGAAAAATTCAAAAAATTCTGAACTTTAGCCAAAAGTATGCTTTTAAAACATTTCAATATAATAAACAAGTCAAAAACCCACGATTGTGAGCGTAATTTGTCACCCATGATATTAAAAGGTAATCAGATGGTATACTCGTGAAATTAGGGAATAATAGGCCATTTCCGAGTTCATGTCTGCCTCCTCTTCAAAGCGAGTCTAAGTGCGAAGTTTTTGTGATGGTAATTAGTTCTACTTTACATATGAACGAAAACTAATTTTCATAACAAAAACTTCGCACTTAGACTCGCTTTGAAGAGGAGGCTGACATGAACTCGGAAATGGCCTATTTCACTTGCGGTTTGTCTAAATTTTAATAATTTAGAATTTGGACAAAACGCGCGTGAAACTGGCCGGAGGCAAACCAGTTGGCTATTTAAGATGATCAAGGAATTGAACCAGGCGCTTCCCCAGAACAACACCAGCTAGTGGCCAGAGCGGGATATTGAACTCGGGTCACCGCATTGAAATCCAGCGCCCTTAACCACTCGGCCATCCTGCCTCCTACAGAGGACAGGGAGAAATTCGTGTAAGGAGGAGGGCACAGAAATAGAAAGTCATGCACCTGCAAAAAACGTACTGCATGCAAGCTGAATATCCCCCAATCCCACCCCCCCCCCCCCCCATTGGTTTTCTAATAGTTCGTCCCTAGGGTGGAAGTGACATGTCTTTTATGCACTTTGGCTTGACGTGATTTGTTTGAGATGTAACAACACTTTTAATTGTGAATTTAAGTGGCGGCACTGCACTGCCAATAAACTGGTTTGGTAATAGGATAAGTATAATAAAAGGAAAGAAATCAAATGATTTTACGGTAGGTTAAGTTTTCCTGAACCTTTAGCGCTTCGATTGTATCAACTTTAATTTGGCTGTCGGTGATCGTGGGTTATTACTTCAATCCTTCAGTTGCACAACTGAACAATTAAAATAAAAAGGCAATTTTTACACCAGAATATTCTCAATAATTAGAATACTTGAACCTCTCTACATCATTCGCAGAATATCCGCAAAACAGAGCAATTTTACTGCATATGTGCCAGCCACATAGCTAGATGACAAAGTTGGCAGTCTTGAACTATTTACACGTATATATTGTGATGAAATGTTTCTACTGCAACAGGTCAAACGTGAGTCAAATGTTTAACCTCACCTTGGATTCCAAACCAACTTCCGTTTTGTGTCAAATGGGAGACTTTGGTTGTGGAGATGGGGGATGGACGCCTGTCATGAAAATTGACGGCAAAAAGATATATTTATCCCTTCTTTCAATCATTTAACATTACTGGGGCTAATTTTTATAGTGACACCGCAAACCGTCCTTAATGAAGTAACAACGAAACACACAAATGGTGAATTTACATTGAACAAATCTTAACTATCGCCCGTGTATCAGAGAATTGCATGGATTTAACTGAAAGCGAAATAAACACATCAAAAACGAAAAGAAATTAAACTACGGGTCCACCCATCAGAAGAAAGGGAGATTGGAAGAAATACACCATTTTGGAACTGCGGAGGGTGTGTTCCAAATCTAAACCGGGTTATGCGAATGCACCAAACACTGGCACGGAGCGAAAGACGGAGGAAGAGAGGCAAACCTCTACTTTACTGAAAATGTACGCAATTAGTGCGTGTAAATAAGCTAGCTCAAAATATTCTAAGAAAAGCGTTTCGATTCGTTTGGCGAATGATACATGAAGAAATTTATTAATTACCAGTATATAGCGCATTTTACCAGTTATTTTGAAGGGCATTACATGTGTAGCAAATTGTTTTCCACCAGCCAACATTTCACTACGACTCAAATCTGTGGAGCAACAAGGAAACCGTCAACCTTGTAGGAGCGGAGACTGGATTCGACGAACAAGAAACAAAGTTACCAACCTACTGGAACACGTCTTTTGCCAAGATCTGCCTCGGGATGAAAAGTGGCGGGCAGATGAACTTTATTGTCATGAACAAGCAGGCCAGTTCATTGTTTTCTCTGATCGCTGATGGACATCACCGTAACATCTCACTAGGACGTGACTCGTGGAAGAAGCTCATTGGAGGTCAAGGTTCCTTGCAAGTCAACTGTAACAGCCAAGGGTTTAACGTTAAGAGTAACGACAGTACCTACGCCAAAGCGAGAATCGGTATCATTAGCAACAATGTCGACGGCTGTAACAATTGTGACTCCAGAATTGGGTTTGGTACTGGAGGAAAGCATGATGACTCAAACACGTGTGGAAACGAAGCTATGTATAGCACAGACAACGGATACAAACACATCAAAGCAATGGGATTTATCTTTGTGCAGTGAGAGGAAAGCCATCATGTTCACTGATGAGATTTATACAGTTAATTTGCCTAGTTTACTGACTGAAGATTTTGTAATTATAAGGATATAGCTTTGGCTCATTTTTGGTTACCAGCGTCCAAGAAATTTAGAAGAAACAACCACCTTTAGGAAATTTTAAAGCCACCAGCAGTATTAATCATTGGTCATTTTATTGAAACCATTAAGCATTATAATTTCGTTGACTGCCTTAAACGTTTATTCAAACTGAAGCCTCCGGTAAAAGGTGCCTGCACAGGAGCTCGGTTTAGCCAAATTTATTTCATCTGGTTGTTAGTTCACTGAATGCTCAAGATATGAACCGGACGCCAATCTAAGTAATGTGGCATCACAATATCGTTACCATTGACTAGCAATATCTGTAGCACCCAGTTCAAGAATTTGTTCGCGGACAGAACACCGGGAACCTCTTTGTAAAGCAATAATAATTAGTACAAACAGAAATCATATAGCGACTCGCCAGGCCTCCGGCTCGACACAAAACTTGGAACTTATTCCTTCGGTTTTGAGACTTGAGTGAAAATATTGGTACATTAGTGTATTGGTTCATCTTTTTGCTCGTTTTCGTTCGAGTCTTTGTAATTGCTTATTCTTCTGCTTTAAACTGATATTTTAAGCTATCGAAACATTAACCTGAACTTGTTGTTTTTTAACTTAATCATAATTTACATCTATCTTTCGACTTATTTTCTTAGACTTTAATTAAATTTACAATTTCTTTTGTCAATAACTTCTTTTTTGCAACTTGTTTTGGCATAAATAAATAAAAAGGGAAAGTCCCTCAACCTTTTGTTTACTCAGTCGTAATTCTTTCCACCTGTCTTTAAAGTTTTGTTTCAGTTTGAAACTAGCGCAGAACGAAAAGCCGTCATCAAAAATCTGATTCAATAGTTTTCACCCAACAATATCGATCATGCGGACAGCAAATGGGGAGCCACTCTTTCAATCGGGCGGTATGGTGTACGCTTTTCAGTTTACTCACCAGGTAACCACTTCTGCTAAGGTATGTGTGACACGTTTAACATAATTCGCCTGTTGAAAGTCTTATATCATGTATCAAGATATTAAACTTTTGGTCCACCCGCGAAGCAGTTGTGTCACCTCCCGCGCCAAGCCTTTCCTATCATGTTATTTGTTTGGACGCTTTGGAGCGTCTTCGTGTTGTTCTTCCGTGTTCAAGGGCAATTCTGTAATTCAGAAGGTTAGTTCTTTCCCTCCAGGGTGCTCTTAGCCCTTCCATCTTTTTACTGATTTAACGAAAAAATAATAACAGCTTTTACGAAACGTTTTCTTTTTCAGTTATGGACTTTACTGTGATGTAGCAGGGGCACCCAACGAGAAACTTCGATGACATATCTGTTCGGAAGACTCTACTCATTTTAAGGCTTTCGGATAATGTATTGCCAAAAAGCTTCAGATTTCTTAATTTAAAGATTCGCAACCAGGGAAATCCAGAAGAAAATTGTCCCTTAGATTTTCGGAGGCGATATTTTTGCAATTTTTGGCTCTTAAAAAGGTCGCCTGGGATTTTCGGACGAGCGAATAGTCCACAGAGAAGTCCTTCGAAGGCAACGTTCAGCTAGCAATTTCTGAAATGAAGATTTAATTCCCTAAAATTATCGGGCACTTCAATTTTCAGCTAAGAAATCCGAACAGATCAAATTTTTCTAGCTGATTTAAAACAACTCTTTAAACAGTCTTTAAACATTACAAGGAGCCTAGAAATATCCCTCAAAGGTCTTTCGGCTTAGTTTGCTCGTTGGGTGCCCCTGATGTAGTCCGATGAATAGACACAACGAACGCCTTGCTGACTTGGAACTTCACTCATCCAAAAAATGTACATTACTTGATACTCACTTAAACGAATACGTTATTCCGTTATTGTGGTCTTAAATTTCAAAACATTACAGGTATAATATATATATATATATATATATATATATATATATATATATATATATTTAAGTGAGTGGGGCCACAGGCGTCCCAAGCTCACGTTTAGAGAAAGCGAAGAATTATTATATTATACATTTATTCATAAAGGCGTGCGAGTTGGAACGTGACCTTTCATCTTACGCGGTGTTAGGTTACAGGAGAACCGTTGAGAATTTGAGCGTTATAAGTCTTTGTATGGGGAAAAAAATATCGTTGATTTACAGTTTTTTTAAGTAAGATGATTAAAACAAACTTACCTCATGTGTGTCCGTTGTGTTTTTTCGTTATTTTCGCTGTTTTGGGCGTTTTATGCCATCACTGTTCTTCCCTTCATAAGACGGAGTCAAGGCAGCACACTCGGGTTTCGACCGTTGTCAACTCGGAGGCGGTTTGCGTCCAGAAAATCCGTCCGATCGGAAATTTTTTCGCCCACAGTTAAGGCTCTATGATCCTTGCACCCACACAGATGTCTCTTCTTCGAAAATCCTCGCGCATTACGCTGAAAATGAGCATTTTCCACCGCCGATTCCACGATCGCTTCTTGCTCAGTTCGGTTCAGTTCAGTTCATTTTATTTGCTTTTATAAATTATAGTTCTATGGAGCTGGGTTTGTTGAGTGAAGTAAGGGCAGTTCCTCTCCCCTTCAAAAATTAGATCTTAATTTGACAGTTCATTTGAGAAACCTAAGCTCCGTTTTTTCACTGTTTTTTAAAGTCCATATTAACCTAAAATTACTTTAGATCAGTCTTAGTCCAAACCTTTTAATTTTACACGCCATAAATCCCTTTTTCATGAAATCAAAATTAAATGCAGTGTGAAATCAGTTTAATGTGACCGAGCAAAATAATTTAGAATGAGGTGTTGCAAATATAGTCTGTCTCGCTCTCGGCCTTTCCATTTTCTGCGCCATGATAAGGGGTAATGTCCGGATGGTCTTCATTCTGAAGAAGGCCATCAATTGGCTCGTTCCTAAGCAATACAATGTTGTGCAGCACTGCACACGCACCAATCAATTGGCAGGTCTTTTCAGGGTTCATCCGTACTTCAGAGTGAAGCAGATGAAAACGGCGCTTCCACCAGCCAAATGCGTGTTTGATGGCCACCCTTGAACCTGAGCTTCGCATGCATAATCATCACGGGGTAATAACAGACAAGAATGTAGGAGACAGGTTTCTGATGTACGGGGATGGCCTCTTTAAACAGAAACTATTTCAGCTTTGGAGTCTTAAAGATCATACTCATGCAACTCTTTAAGTATAGCCATCCAACTTCCCAACCTATGAAATGACATGCCCCACCCCCCAGGTTGAAAAAATTGCTGGCTTTTGATACCTAATTTTAGAATAAAATAATCGTTGATCGCACATTGT
>OX419342.1:3208700-3226200 GCA_948470475.1 Galaxea fascicularis | reverse complement strand
AACGTCTCAAGTGGTTTATCATCCCTCTAAACCATAGAAAATTATGGTCTATTGCTTCTAGATAATAATTCAGAGAACACGCGAAATTTCCATGATTGAGTTTACTGGCACAATAAACCATAGCTGATTGACCAATCACAGCGCGCGCATTGATTTGGATATTATATAGAATGTCATAGAACTGCCTTGTTCTTATTAAATACACCGTTAATGCTCCCAACCCATGAGAAACAGGAACACAAACAACAACAGCAAATGTGGGAAAAAGGGGTTGAGAATGAAGTACTCCAACAGGCAATTATCGCTAACGCTATACTAGCCTAGCTTGGTAAGATGGGAGGGGGAAAACCCCCTCTCACCTCCTTTCTCTCTAGGGGTGCAGGTCGCGATCCCCTAAGAGAGATGCTACTCCTCTTGAGGGCCGCAATCACAATACCCTGCAAGAGTCCTACTCCTCTTTAGGGCTGCAGGTCACAATACCCTAAAAGAGGTCCTTACTCCTCTCCAGGGCTGCCGGTCACAATACCCTGCGAGAGGTCCTTACTCCTCCTCAGGGCTGCAGGTCACAATACCCTGAGAGAGGTCCTTAGTCAGGTAAGGTAGTTAAGACTCATGGTTACCATGGCAACCAATCCATTCTGTGAGTCTATGGGGCAAAGAGTGACCTGTATGGGAGCACTTCATCCCAACCCAAAGTTTATTTGTCTATAATCAATTCAACATAACAGAACAAAGGAAAGATCCACGCCTAAGGTTTGCCCTAGAGTCCAGCTGTGTGGATCTCAGTAGTAAACATAGCTAATCAGTTGCTTAAGTCAAACTGGAACGAAACATGACTGCAGACTGTATTAACTGATATAGGAGAGAACAGTGAGAACATTAGGAAGCAACAACAACCAGGCTGCAGAGAGGTCCTAATCCTCTCTCTGGGGTCCTAATCCCCAGGCCCTGAGAGGTCATAATCCTCTCCCTCCTTTCCAGGAGTCCCTGTAGCCCCCCGGCTACCAAGAGGTGCTAATCCTCTCTCTGGAGATATCTATCTTAATTAAACTTATGGCAAAATATCTTGAGTATAGCATTTTGTATGCGAAAACATCCTATGTATAACATCATAAACCATAAGTCTGGATAGGAAGCAAAGTATATCGCATGTACTATCATGCCCGACATGCTTGTGACAAAGGGGTGAGGAGGGTGGGAAAATAAATGTACTAGAAAGCAGACTAACGCAGGCAAGATGTTTGCCTGCTAGAAGGATGGAATGAATAAACACGAGGCTTGTGTTCAATGTACTAGGATTTGGTCAACAGAGAAAAAAGAACTATCCTGATTGGGTCAGCCTGCAGATTGCACTGTGGGTACACATGATCAGGATTGAGCTTTGGTCTATGAAACCCCACCCCGTGTCACTGCATGTTACGCAATCCATAAGTATTTCTCATGGTTGTCCCATTAACTACAATTTATGTCTTGAAGACATAAATTGGTCTTACAACCGCCTCTTTCATTACATCGTCAAAAACTGCGTTTTTAACTCGAAATGCTCCTTGATTCAGTCGTCAACGCTTTTTCCTCTTTGATAAATTAGCTGTTTAAGTTATTCATTAGAGTAGCGTATTCTTCGGAAATGAGGTTAGCGATTGACAATTTTCAAAAAAATGGTTTTTCCTGTTCAATTCAACTCGAACTTCATGATCTCTTTCAACATATCTGTTTCAAAACTTAACGAGTCCCCGCTTTGTTTTTTGTTTGTTTGCTTTTTTCTTTTCCAGGTGGCTGCCCCCGCCGCCTTAAGTTTTTTGACCCAGTTGATGGTCAACGTCTCGAAGGTCACGTGTTTTTGAATCTTTCAATCGAAAAATACACACCATGTGAGTTTCACTGCCTCCTGGAAAGTAGATGCCTGTCGGCCAACATTGGTCCATCAATGGAGAATAACAAAGTTACCTGTCAACTGAATGATGCTGATCATTTAAAGTATCCTGATGACCTGAAAGATCACCCTGGGTGGACATACAGAGGCACAGAGGTGAGAAATGCAAGCAATGCAGTTGGTTAAAATAACTTTAATCAGATCATGACGTTAACAATGATCCGTGTGCAGATGATACTAACATAATAGGTGGCAAATTTGGGGTGCGTCGGGGTGCGGCGAGGATGTGATGGTACTAGATTAATACAAGAAATTCTACTTCCTTTGATTAAAAATAGGCACGAGTTATGAAAAACGTTCGTGAACGAGCCTTTGCCAACTTTTTAGAACTTTTTAAAAACACTTGCCTATTAATCACGATTAAAAAGAAATTATCGTGGTGTATTTTATACTACATTCACTAATTTACGAATTGTTGTATTACCTTGTTTGTGTGTATTTTTTTTAAATTTACATTTTAAGCAACTTAAAGACGAAAATTTTAAAAGCTAAAAGAGATTAAATTATAGCCAAAGAGTTTCAAAAACTGAAATTTCTCCAGTCATTGGATCGACGATGACTGTGTCATTGAAAATACTAACCATGGAGGCCATATAGATGGTGACGATCAGGGTAATGAAGGAGAGTTTGAAATGTTCCTAATATGTTGATACTAAGAAGAAATTGCTTTACTACAGTCATCAGAGTGGGTACCATTATCGAGGCCCTGTTAGGGGTTTTAGGGAAAAGGGATAACTGACTAAATCATTATAGGGATAAGGGATAACTGGCAAAATAATTTTAGAGATAAGGGATAACTGACTAAATCATTATAGGGGTAACTAAGATAGTTTTAGGGATAACAAAAAATAGCTTTGATTTGTCAATTGTCACTCGTTTCGTCACTTTTGCCAAGGATCTGCATTACCGGCGACTTGTAACGAACAGTAACGGGTCATTCAGATCAGTACAAATTCAAGCAAGATGGGTCAGATGTCAAATTCCAAAGATAAGTAGTTTTGGGGATAACAGTCGCAGTAATTTTTAGGATAAGGGATGACTAACCCCCCCCCCCCCCCTTCCCTAACAGGACCTCATTATCATCGGCATTATTCGTAGTCATCGTAACAAATCATCATCATTATCGTCACGAGCAATGCTCTAAAACCCTTTAGAAATGAATGATGACTACACTTACGCTTGGCAATTGATAGAAAGCTTTGTCTTCTTTTCAGAATGCTTGCTCCAGTAACCCGTGTTTTAACAAGGGCACCTGCGTGAAAGGGCCCATTGACAAAACATTCGTTTGTTCATGTCCTGCTGGGTACACAGGAGAACAGTGTGAACGAGGTAACAGTAAAAGCCTTTCCCTGTAATCTCCCATTTCAATTAATCGATCTCGTTAATTTGAATTTTTCACTTCACTGTTACTGCATAATTTCACACATTTAATACCAGCGAATCTGACGTGAAAAGAAATCCCAAAACAGCCTTCTCTGAGACTGTCATAATCAGCGCTCACAATTACGTTAGTCTTTGTTATGGCCATGTCGCATATACTCCAGGGGAGTACAGGGTGACTCGATATTCTTTGAAGAACAGTTGCTTAGCCAGATATATAGAAGTTAGTAAAGACAGACTCCTACGCAGACGTTCTTTTGGCTGACGTCACGCAACGAATAAGAATGTGTCTTTATCTGCTGTCGCGTAACTTTTAAGTGTGTACGGACGTAAAGATTAACTGGCTTTGCGTGTGTAAATAAAATAGAGACGATATTTGAAAGCTCGCGCGTAAACCGTGGTAAAAGTTGAGCGAAGTTTAAGCGCGAGCTTTCGTACATCGTTTCTATTTTATTTGCGTAGGAAGTCAGTCGAACTTAACGTACGTGCTCACCTAAACATTACTCCACAGTGGAAATCCACTTTACTGAGCTTTACCGGACTTTGGTTTATAACGCGACGCGCAAAATTACTGGTGATATTGTTTCTCCATTTATGAATTGACACCAAGTGGGTAGTATCCCATGAGAAGCTCGGTATTGCTGCTGTCAGCCTAGGCGATTTTGAGGATTTTTGCCATAATTACTGAGAAAGTGGGTAAAATCTCTGCAAGTCCCTGTACCTAAAATTTTTATCTCGTTATCTATTTGCGCGACGCAGATTGCCCCCCCCTCTTCCTCTCTCCCCCCCTTCCCCCCTCTCCTCATCTAGAACCAGGAACCCATGACGCACTCAGGAACCGGCAAGAAAGGCTAAACGTGTTGTTTTCAGCTGACTTATCGTATTTGTTATCATTGGACGCTTACAGATATTGACGAGTGTAGCATAGGAACACACAATTGCAGTGATGATGCTGTGTGCAATAACACTAAAGGAGGTTACAACTGTACGTGCAAACCGGGATTTGATGAAGATGGTCAGAACTGCCAAGGTACTGATATTATGTAATTAACGTGATTTTTTACCGATTAAAGATGTGATGCGCGACCCTCGCAGTTAAGCAGTTGCATTTTGAGGTGAGTTTTAAGATTGGCATGAAGAGAACCTGACTGAAAAGTCCGGGCTCGCATTGCACGTGTTTCGGCAACATCAGTGGAGTGCGATACCAACTGAGGCTGGTTATTTTGTTTAGCATGTCATAAATAAACCCGTGAATATGTGAATATCAAACGTATTCAGATTTATATTGTTTTGTGACGAATACATAAGAAAGATGAAAGAAATCACTGTGAACTGCGGATATGAAATCAAATGAAGAATGATCGCCTCCCCTAGTCTAGACAAGGGAATAAATAAAGGCCACCACAAATAGTATCAGATTTTGGAATACAATACAAGTAAACAGGGAGGCTCCATTTAGCTCAACAGCTTGTTGTGCGAATACAGGGCTCCTGCGCGTTTAAAAAATAATCGACAGATCCCGCAGGGCGACGCTCTGGCACTAACAATTCAGAGAATTTTGTGCCTTGATGTATGATTTCCCCAACCTAGGTAAGGGAATAAAGAAGGGCCACCATAAGTAGAATATCTAAGGGTGGCTTCGCCTATTTCCCTTTCGTAAACGGTCGTTGCCATTATTAACGGTCGATGCCATCATTGGTAACCAAGCCTTTAGTAGGGAACATGTCATCATCTGCTCTGAATTGTGTTGTAATAAGGCAATTTGTAACTTTTTAGTCGTCTCAGAAAGCTTAGGGCGACGTTTAGGCCCTAGTTAAGTTGAGTTAATATTTCGGGATAGGCCGGGTGACCTGTTTTTTATGTATCAGTTATGATAGCCAATTTACTTAACATATTTGGTGTCTGTGGCCGATCAGCGGGGTAGTGTAGTGGTTTGGGAAAGAGCAAAGCAAGCGAAGGGTTCAGGCTCAATTCTGGATTGGAAATTTCTATTTTTTTAATAAAGGAGACTTTCGCTCCTAGATGAAAAAGTGTCTTAAAGATGGCAACGACCGTTTATGAAACAGAAATTTGCGGTGGCTCAATATCTGACGTTTATTTGTAATTCATCTCCAGATGTTGACGAGTGCTCTGCAGGATCACACAGTTGTAGTGTTGGTGCTGTGTGTAATAACATCAAAGGGTCCTACAACTGTACGTGTAAACCGGGTTATTACGGAGATGGGAAGAACTGCCAAAAGTGTTAGTATAAAATGTGTTTATATCTTGTTTTTTTTTTTTAAACCTTGCATATTAATGCATTTTTCATGAATTTGGCGTAAACATTTCTGTGAAACTCTGTGGATTTGATAGGTACAGTAGGGTTACAGGAGTATATGTAGCAGTGGTTATAAAACAGAAGTGACAGTTAGCTAAGAACGATGTGTTACAGCTGAGCCTTTGTACCCAACTAGCAGCAGAGCCGTCGGAAGCAAAAAAACAGAAGAAATTCGCCATTGATTCGAGAGTCTTTGTACTTTGTGGCAAAGGCGAGTTTACCAATTGTTGGATAAACCTGCGATTCATGTAGCATGTTACTTGTAATCCCACAGTTATGTAACAACGGAACGTTCTCTTTATATTTTGTTTCGGGTGTAGTTACGTCGTGCAAGGAACTTTATGACCAAAAAATGTAAGTCAGTGATAAATAATGCATATTAATAACATGGAAACAACAATGTAGTCTGTAGTCATTAGTAGCACAGTTCGAACAACCCAGGATACAAATGCTGTTGTAATGATGATAATAATAATAATAATAATAATAATAATGGTTAATAAGTAGTTCTTACTTCGCGATGTCTAATTTCTACCTATAAGTGTCATCAATTACAAAGAAATCAGCGTCTCATTTGTTTACTTTCTAATGCGATAGTCACTAGTAAGAAAGTTATCAGTCCTAATTCAAGAATTGTCTTCAATACCCTTTGGAAAAGATAAGTCGTCCAGGTCTCGAAATGTAATCATTAAAGCCTTGGTCAAATGGAAAATGTTTGGTTACTAAAAATGTTGATGTTTGAAGCCCTGGCCAAACGGTTAGAACATGTTTGACCAAATAAAGCCAATCAAACGTAATGATGTATATGAAGTAAATGGTATGTGAGTGATGCATATGAAAGAAATCATATGTGAACTGCGGGGATATGACATCAAATGAAGAATGATCGTCGCAGCTGTGATCGCAATTTTTACAATTGCGTGAATAAGCCTGAAAAAACTTCAGGACTTCAACAGAGGGAAGTCCTGAATTTTTTTCAGGCTTCTTCAAAACATGTTTACTCTTTTTAGCCAAACGACCCAAACATCACCTATCAAACACGAGAACAAAATAAATTGATTGGATGTTTCATGGAGTTCAATTTTGATCAAACATGATCCGAACATGATCAACCATAACCATTGAAGGCGGCACTAAAAGGTAAAATGTTTGGTCTCAAACATTTCCCGTCAGGCCAACAAAGCTATTATCCATTATTTGATAGATCCAACGAAAGCAAAGCCTACCCACTCTACATGGATAACCAACTCATCAACGTCTTCTGCCTAATGACTGCGGCTCATGACGGAAATGGAACATGTGGAGAAGGCGGTTGGACGCTGGCTTTGAAAACTGACGGCCATAAGGTATTCCTGGGTTGAGTCGTTTGTTAAAGCTTTTTCTCTAATTTCGTCTTTATGTAGTGTATTGGGTAAAGTGTTTACGAAAGGAAAGTTTGCCTTTTCATGAAGTGTCTGAAAGTGTTTTGAATCGGCACAGTGAATTAACCCTCTTGAGTTCACCTTCAAATTAAGTAATCCCTCAACCACAAAACGTCCTCCACACCTCGCTTGGCATGAAATAAATGACTGTTTTCTAAAGGCGTTTGAAACCTTAGGTCGGTCTTTTATATAGCATGCTAGTTGGCAAACCTGACTAAAAAGGTACAGCGTAATTGTCAAAATCTTGTGTGCGTATTTTAAGGTACATTAGAGTCGTTTTCAACTGAGTGTCTTAAAAACAAAACGAACCAATTACTCCAGCTCAGCCAATGAATTACAACAGACTAAAACAGTGCAATGAGTCAGTCCGCAGAATCACAACCAATGCCAGGTAGCCAGGGTAAGCGCAAGGTAATACATTCGTGAAAATGTGTGCAACTCGCGATTGGTATTGGTTTCGCTTCTCATTGGTTGAGGAAGTGGCTGGCCAATCACAGGCCGAAGCTATGCAAACATAGGCAAACGCAACTACCAATCGACGCGCTAAATAGTCGCCATGCAAACGAATATCGCCTTTACTGATCTCTTCTATTGATTTGATAGCCAACTTTTAGGTACACCTCCACCCTCTGGGGAAGCAAAGAATCTTTCAACCTTAGTGGTGGTGAAACTGGATTCGATGCAAACGAGACAAAGCTGCCGACCTACTGGAACACATCCTTCTGCAAGATCTGCCTGGGGATGAAGATTGGGGAGCAGATCAACATCATTGTCATAAAAAAGGAAGCCACTTCGTTGTATTCAATGATCGCTGACGGAAAATACCGCAATACCTCACTGGGTCGTGCCACATGGAAGAGTCTGGCTGGTACTAACGCATCTTTGCAGACGAATTGCAACATTGAAGGATTTAACGCTAAAAGCATGAACAGCCAGTTTTCCAAAGCAAGGATAGGCATCATTGGTGACGGTAATCGTAATTGCCAGAACTGTGACTCCAGAATTGGATTTGTTACTGGAGGAAAACATGATGATTCCAACACGTGTGGGAACGAATGTAGTAGACTCAGCGGAGACAAAGGAATTCAAAAGATCAGAGCCATGGGATATATCTTTGTCCTATAATATGGAATCCACTTGCAACTGAACGGTTTACTAGCTTATATAATACTTAACTTCCTTTTCTTTTTCAGGCTAAGATTCGTTCAAATGGTTTTTGAAGATATCTTATGCTTAATACACTGTGGTTTTGTAAAGAAGCTGGAGCAGTGGAGGGGAATGCGTTGCTAGCAAATATTAAAAACAATTTCGTGTTTTTTTTTCAAAGTAGGCCAACATTATGACTTAAGCATAATGTGATTTTATCTCGAGGCCCGTCATAGTTACGTATTTAGGTGTGCCTTTGCATGGAGCAAGGAGCCTTGTCAATCATAGAGCTTAAGGCTATGTTTACTCTATACCGGATAGCATGTTGTGGACATGAAAAATACTTCGACCTGGTATGAACAGTAACGGCCGAGAACTGGAACAAGTCGTGACGATTCACTTTAAAGATCGACGCGGTGCAGCTTCGCTCCGTTACAGAAATCGCCCCGAAATCAGCGTTTTATGTGTGATCAAAAGCCCTGTCCGATATGGTTTTCGTGCTGGCCCAAGAGCCATCCGCTATAGTGTAGACATAGCCTAAGCCAATCAAATAAGGACAGATCAATTAACACCGAGGTTATGGGCAAGATCAGTTTAACTTGTGGTCCTTCTCGCTTTCATTCTCATCATGTTAACATCGGAAAACAGATTTCCGGCACTGTAGAGGAATTTTCCCGCCCCCTCCCCATGCTCCGACCTTCTTTTCAGGCTTTTGTTGCCTTTTAATACGTACTTGGCTCTTTGCCGATATTTAACCCCACCGTAATGTTTATTATATCAATATTTGTGTGTTCGGGTGAAATAAAAGCGACACTACTGTGGCCAATTTATCCCACATTAGCAGTTATCATTTTATCTCCTGTCAATCTCGTCAGCAAACTAATGCGACGTCACGCGGAGCTTCGGGTCCCGTTTCAGTACAGACACGCGGGTTTCGTGATGAAAAAATAATTTTCGGACAATAAATGTTGTGATTATGTTAGGGCCGATTACACGGGAACCTTACTTGCTTCGGACGGGTCGTCGTCGCACAAGATGTTCGTGTGGCAAACCTATTTGCGGGATTTAAAAGTCTCACAATTGTTTACTTTTTTTCCTTAAATTTTGGCGACATGTTAACTCAGCGATTTTGATAAATCTATGTTTAAAGTCCGCTTCACTTTGGTGATTTTACGAACTGGAATTTTAACGAACGTATATGCTTACGACGATAAATGTCATAAATAGGGTTTTTCGTGATAAGACCAACGTTAAACTTGTAAGCTGAAGAAAAGAGGCCTGTGTTTGTGATTGCTGTTAGTAGAACATTCAGTAGCGTAGGAAGTTGCATAAGAGTATGTATGTAAGAACAAAAGGAACCATGGCAATGTATATTATTACAGAGAAAGTTTTAAATTAACATGATAAAGTTGACGATTAAGTGTAGGTTTGTCCCATTGAATATGAATGGCTTCTTTTATGTTGAGTTGGAAGGTGGTGGAGGCGTGATCTAGGATGCTCAAACAGTGGAATCGGCGGTGGAAAATGCTCATTTTCAGCGTAATGCGCGAGGATTTTCGAAGAAGAGACATCTGTGTGGGTGCAAGGATCATAGAGCCTTAACTGTGGGCGAAAAATTTCCGATCGGACGGATTTTCTGGACGCAAACCGCCTCCGAGTTGACAACGGTCGAAACCCGAGTGTGCTGCCTTGACTCCGTCTTATGAAGGGAAGAACAGTGATGGCATAAAACGCCCAAAACAGCGAAAATAACGAAAAAAAACAACGGACACACATGAGGTAAGTTTGTTTTAATCATCTTACTTTAAAAAAAACTGTAAATCAACGATATTTTTTCCCCATGCAAAGTCTTATAACGCGCTCAAATTCTCAACGGTTCTCCTGTAACCTAACACCGCGTAAGATGAAAGGTTACGTTCCAACTCGCACAGCCGTGACGCCTTTATGAATAAATGTATAATAATTCTTAGTCTCCTTCGCAGCCGTTTTTAGGCTCGTCACGAATTTCTCACCGCAAATTTGCCGCACACGTGAGGAAACGGCTGAGCTAACTGCCTCGCGAGGAATTTTGCTCAGCTCTTTCCTCGAGTGTGCGGCGGGCTTTAGTCTCTATTTCTCAGAAGCCCCTGGCATCTGCACCCAAGATGATTTTCTTTAAAGGAGGCAAGGTGTAATGGTATCCCTGTGACTGTAGATCACGTGACACGGAAAACCATGTGCTTTCGAGTAGATGCCGCCATTAAACTTGTTTGGTCTGTATTTACTCGTCTCATCGTTGCCTAAAGCTCCTTAACGTTACAGTAACTTTTCACAAAGTAGACCAAGTAACTGTATTTGCACGCGCCACTTTTTACGAAAAAACAGCGGCGTGCCGTTAAGGATCAAACCAGCCACAAAATAAATATAACCGAGCAATTTGACAAGAAAACAAGGCTGAATTTTTGGTCGCACAGTTAACCTGCGAGCAAGCTATATAGCCACACTTGTATAGTTCAGAATACTTTCTATACGCCAAATGTTATCTCTGGGCTGCGGATTCGCAAATAGCAAAGAAGCGAAAGATTAAGCGGAGGAGTGAAATGAGCCTCACACATGAAACAACGCCAGCTTTATTGAATGACTCAGTGTCCATGCTTTACTGAGCTGAGAAAAATGCTAAACTACTTTGTGAATGAATCTCGTTTGAGCGACCCGTTTTGCTTTCGGGATTAAATTCCGGTCCTTTCAAACCCTTCAAAGAGATTGTCGTTCCATCTCAAGGATGTACTGATTGCAGTTTTCACACGGAAGTGTATAGCGATGGAACAGTGTGTCCGCAATTTGCACCTGCCTTACTGAAAATTGCAATTTTGGAATTGTTATATTTCATGGAGTTCGAGCCAGATCTCTACGAAACATCATTGTTGTTTGCCGTTGAGATCCTAATATTGTTGAAAATTGGAGGTTGATGGCTTGTGGGTGAAGTATTGCTTCCAGGCCCTTTAATTTGACGAAACTTTACCCCATGACAGGCTTGACACTGAGTGCCTCATTTAACTACACAAGTCATTCAAAACGACATTTCTCAAGCAAACCTGGAATATATTTATAAAGAGGGGGACTCTATTTAAGTGTGTAAATAAATTCGCTTCGCCTTGTCAAGAAAATATATTTAAGCATTAGCTATAGGCACATATTAAAAACGCATGTAAAGTTAACCAAAGGCTGTATGCAGGTGCACATCAGTCTATCAAAGAACGTCCTAAGTCGCAGCTCCAAACGTAAATTATGTTTTAACCATGGCGGGCCCAACTATTACCATTCAGTATTCGCTTTTGATGTGTATTGTTTGGGGAGCTTGGTTCCCTTGGATGTTACTTGCAGATCAAGGTAAGTAATTTTTCTAAAACGAAGCAAAACTCATACAAATTTGGCGTAACTCACTTTAAAGCGCTGACGAGTCTAACAGAAACGCTTGAAAGATCGTTGAAGACCGATAGAAAGGAAATAAACTACAAGACTGTTTATCCTTTGGATGTTTCGAACGCAATTATTTCAGTTTTAGAGAGTATAACAAGAATTGAAGACGCCTAAAATGCTGCTTCCTGTGTCAGTTTTCAGGTGACCGTTAGGACTTTATAGCGAAGATGTTTTGTAGTAGCGAATACCGAAAATATGATAACTTCTTAGCGGCCATAGATTGATGCCGCAAAAATATTTCAGAAACCAGCGCCTTATTTTCGAAATTTTAAGCTGTCTTTACTCAGCCATTAAAAAAAAGTAGATTTTTCAAGGAAATATGACTCATGGATAAATTAATCACTTATTGAACAACGAGATGCAAAGTCAACCTAAGGTTGTATGCATGTGCACATTTCTCTCAGAGAACGTCCTGAGTCGCAGCTCCGAAGGTAAATATGTTTTAACCATGGCGTGCCCAACTATTACCTCTCAGTATTCGCCGTCGCCATATATTGTTTGGGGAGGTTGATTCCAGTGGAATTTACTAGTAGATCAAGGTAATTTTTGGAATGCGATTTCCGCTCTGTTGAAGTAAACGAATAGCAAGATGGAACGCGCCAAAAAATGCTGCTTCCTGTGTCCTCAGACTTTCTGGGAAGTGTGACTTTTTGTATAAGCGTATACCGAGTGATATGTTGACTTCTTTAGCTATAGATTTAGGACGCAAAAATGCTCCGGAAACGAGCACCTTATTTTTTCGAAATTTCGAGCTGCCAGTGGGTTTAGGGTACTTTCAGTTAAAGAAAACTCAAGTTTTCATCTTCATCACGAGCCAGATATAAAAAGCAGTTGGAAGAACTTTGAGTTTTTTTTTTTTTCAATTAGCTCGATTGTTTTCCCTTTTTCGATACCTTTTGGAACGAAAGTCCGGGTCATGTTCATACACATTACAACGTCTCAGATGTTATGAATAATCGCTCTCTTAACCCGACTAAAAATCCATTTAGATTTCCTATGCTTAAGTGACAGGTTTCAGGGCCCAAAGGAAAACCGCCAGCTTTATTCAACAGCCGTCTATTCTTTACTGACAGAGGAACGCTAAACTGCTCTGTGAACAACTCTTTTCCGGCTCCTGTGAGCGACCAATTTTGCCGTTTCCGAATTAAACTTGGAACTCAGTTCAAAATCTTAATACAGATTGTCGTTCCATCTCAAGTATTATAGTCTTTATTCGGAAGTGTGTAGCGAGGGAACAGTGTGCCTGTCCTTAATAAATACTGAAATTTTCCAATTCTTATATTTCATGGAGTTTAAGTTAGATCTCTGAGAAACGTTTGTCGTTTGCCATTGAGATGCTAATGTCGCCAGTTTAAAATGAGAGGCTGCGCATGAATTAATGCGCTCCCTTTTTTAATTTTAAAATTTACCTCTTGACAGGCCTACCAGTAAGTTCCTTATTTAAGTATACATAATATAAGAAGGATATTCATGGCAGCTACTGAAATAAAACAGGTTTGACTATGGGAGGCCTTGCTACTACCGTTCAGTATTCGCTGTTAATGAGCACGCGTGTTGTTTTGGGAGCTTGGGTCTAGTCCTGGTTCCAGTGCATTTCACTAGCAGATCATTGGGGGAACCTGAGTAAATTTTAAAACGGGACGGAGCTAAACTTAAACAAAATTAGCGTCGGAAATTCAAGCGCCGCACGAGTCTATCAGAATCGTTTGAAATAAACACAGAAATGAAATAAACTGCAAGACTGTCTAACGCTGATCATTTACGTTTGGAATGCGATTTGGTCTTGTTTGGAAGAGCAAACGAATGACAAAAAAGACCGAGAACACACCGGCCTAAAAGTATTGTTCATAAATAAAGGGGGTAGTTTCTAAAGAAACTGTGGTGCTGCGTCGGTGGGGGAGTCTTTGCACAATAAATTGGTTTTATTATTAACGTAGCGTACATTCGATTGGTCAGGAATGATGTTCGAGCGATTGATAATCAGCGGTTAGTTTAAAAATATGGTTTTCCCTGTTCAAATTCAATTCGGATTTCATGATCACTTTCAACGTATTTATTTCAAAACTTAACGAATCTCATTCGGTTTTTTGCAGGTGGCTGCCGTCGCCTTAAGTTTGTTCCCCCAGTTGATGGTAAACGTCTCGAGAGTCACATCTTTTTAAATCTTTCAATCGGAATATACACACCATGTGAGCATCGCTGCCTCATGGAAAGTAGATGCGTGTCGGTCAACATCGGTCCATCGATGGAGAATGACAAAGTCACCTGTGAACTGAATGATGCTGATCATTTACAGTTCCCTGATGACCTGAGAGATCACCCTGGGTGGACATACAGAGGCACAGAGGTGAGAAATGTAAGAAATGCATGCCAGCACAATCAGTGTCATGAGTCCGTGAGATACCAGCAACTTGTAAGGCAACGCATGCGCACAACTCTATGTTGTATCACTGTCGTACGTCACGCAATTAAACATGTGAGTTGCTAGTTACCGCATTAATTCTGTCCTGTGCGCTCTTCACTGCCTGAAAGAAGCGCTTAGCAACAAATGCATGCGCGCAGTTGGCTAAAATAACTGTAATCAGATGATGACGTTAAAGATGATCCATGAACAGATGATATCAATAAGTAGCAAGTTTATGATAGTGGGTAGGCGTATGGTGGCGCGAGTGTGGTGTTGGTATTAGTACAGGAAATTGCACCACCTATGATTGTTAGACAAGAGGTATCGAAAACTGACTGAGAACCTTTTGGGAACTTTAATCACTATAAACAGGAGATTCGTGCGAATATTATACTGTAGCACATATAGATTGAGTTGCACCAGATCATTTCTTTTATAACTTACACTATTTAATATTAGCCATCAAAAACACGCATATTTTAAAAGCTTAAACATCCAAATGAAAATAATCGACAAAACATTTCAAAAAATTAAAATTTCTAGTTTTAAGTGATCTGTTTTTTACTGTCGTCCTTGAGTCGATCAAGACTGCGTCATTGAAAATGCTAATCATGACGGCCGTATAGATGGTGACGGTTAATGTGATGATGGAAAGTTTGAAATGTTCCTTATGTTAGCATGCTGATACCTTGAAGAAATTGCTCCTATCACAATCGTCATAGTGGGTACCATTATCATTGTCATCGATATCCATCGTGGGTCATAAAAAATGGCCCAACAAGTAACAAATTTGGGGAGCAGGGTTGGCGCAGTATTGAGAGCACTCGTCTCCTACCAGTGTGGCCCGGGTTCGATTCCCGGCCTTGGCGCCATATGTGGGTTGAGTTTGTTGTTGGTTCTCTACTCTGTTCCGAGAGTTCCAAATTCCAATTTGATCCGGATGCAGGACCTCCCTCAAAACCACTTCGCAGTGAGTGAAGCATTTACCCTTGCAATTGATACTGATACTTGGTGTTCTTTACAGAATCCTTGCTCCAGAAACCCCTGTTTCCACAACGGAACTTGCGTGAGTGGGTACAGTGACAAAAGATTCATTTGTTTATGTCCTCTTGGGTACACAGGGGAACACTGTGAACGAGGTAACACTAAAAGCCCTTTACTGTAATCTCTCATTTCAATTACTCAGTTTGTTTCGTTTATCTTTATTTTTCACTTCACTGTTACTGCAGTACTTCGCAGATTTAAAACCAGAAGAGTGCGACTTAAAATAACAACACTGCCTTCCCCCTATTTTAGTACTGTCCACTGATTCTGAAACTGTCATAATCAGCGCTCCCGATTGCGTCAGTCGTCATAATGGTCAGGTCGCGAACTGCACTAAAGTGCCTTAACCGGCTTCTGAAAACTTGTATTCGTTTCTTTATAAGTTACTCTCCTTTTCCATATACTCTTAGACATCGACGAATGCGCGGAGGGCAGCCATGACTGCCATAAAGATGCTACCTGCATAAATACTGCAGGACACTTCAACTGCAGTTGTAATCCCGGACACACTGGAATCGGACGCCTGTGTTCAGGTAAAATTGCAAATCATTCAGCCCACGTTGAAACAGCGGTCTGTATTGCTCTGCTTGAATCAGTTACTTTTCTAACTTAAATCGATTGCATCAGCTATTTGTTTCGTGGCTCTGTTATTTACATTCTTTGAAGGACAGTTAGTTGGCCAGATATATAGAAGTCAGTAAAGACTCTGATAGTGTTAACATTTCCAATCAAGGGTTCACCAAGCAACAGTTTCAAGACTTCAGAAACAACTTTAATTGATTCATGGAATTTGTGTAGAGTATCACTGGCTCCCCATCGTGCACCTTAAGTAAATCCGGTTTACCTATACATTTCCTTTTCCTTACTCTTAGACATCGATGAATGCGCGGAGGGCAGCCATGACTGCCATAAAGATGCTACCTGCATAAATACTGCAGGACACTTCAACTGCAGTTGTAATCTCGGACACACTGGAAACGGACGCCTGTGTTTAGGTAAAATTGCAAATCATTCAGCCCACGTTGAAACAGCGGTATGTATATTTCTATGCTCTTAAGAAGGAGGACATTGGAATTTACGGTATTGCGGTATTGAGCTTTTTTTTCATGCGGTATCTCGGTAATTTGAATCGAAACGGGCGGTATTGCGGTATTTCATCGTTTCGGCCGACAGTATTCGGTAAAATAAGATCCTTCACGGTATTGCGGTATCGTTCCTATGCAGTCCCCTGTCTAAAAGGACCTAAAAGCAGACAAAGCAAAACCCGAATGAGTGATAAACGCCAATGAAAGTTGACATGAAAACGTCTACAATTAATATTTGATTGTTTTAGCATCCAACTGCGCTTCTGTTGATAGAAAATGGTTATTTGATCTGCCTCTTTTGACTTTTGTATCGCCAATCGATTATTTCGCAATGACCACAATGGCCGACGAGCAACGACCTTAAAGACCTCAAGAGATCGAAGAAGTTGTTATAGATTGCGTTGCCATTTTTACGAGGAAGGTAAAGGGGGCAAACTGTATCGAAAGAAGAATAAGTTTCGCTGCTGTGTTGAAAGAGGTGAAACGCGACTTGTGAAGTTACGCCGGGGAGAGGATTTGGTAAGTTTGTCCTTGTTATTTGATAGATTGACTGACTCACCACAAAATAGTTCCAGATATAAACGTGTAAAGATCAGTTTCGGCTTCATTTTTGGAAAACAATAGCCTCGTTCTTTTCCTTGTTGGATGCGTATGTTTGACCAAAACGTGTTTTGAAATGAATTTAAGTGTGGATGATTCTAAATGCGGTATCGATAATTCTCCGATTTTCTGCACGGTATTTCGGTATTTGCCGATTTTTTTCTACAGTATTACGGTATTGGGTACTCCCCCATGTCTCCCTCCTTAAGAAATTGTTCTTCAGTAAAATTGATCATTGCCGATAGCCAGTTCCGGAGTAAGCAAAAAGGGGCAATTTTAGCGGCGGCAAATTTTTCGCTGTTATTGGGTAACCGAATGATAAGGTTTCTTGCCGTTTCCGCCTTGGGCCAACAACAGTACAACTTGTTTGTTGTTATTGTTGTCAGGTTGATGTTTCTATGCAAAACGTCCACTCAAAAGGTTTTTAAACGTTTTGATATTTTGACCCGAGAAAATTAAGCACGTTTTACGCAAGAGAAGCGCAGGTTGTTGCCGTTGCTTCAAAATCGCAAACCGCAAACACTGTACTCATTTACGTTAACTTTATTTCGGTATTTGAATTCAAGCCTTTTTCTTGCCTCCCGTAAGGGATCTTTACTGAAGTAGTTATTTACAAACGAGCAAAACGTGACTAGATTCGCTTCAAACTCCCGAAATTTAAGGTCCAGGTCAAACTCCGTACTTACATCAGCCGAACTAAGCTCATGTTAA
>OX419342.1:3161200-3206200 GCA_948470475.1 Galaxea fascicularis | reverse complement strand
TTTGCTCCCTAAGTCCAGGATCCTCTGCTTTAACTTCCAGTGGGTACAATTTTGCAATGGAGCGATTGGTATGTCCCTTGGATGTCCTCAAATGAACTGCGCGGACAGCATTATCTGCGCCTCTAATGAGTCCTTGCACTACTCCTAGTCCCCATTTCAGACGATTCTTTTCAACACTTTGAATTTGTACCACATCTCCTACTTTGACAATGATGTCACCAGTGGTACCACTGACCTTGTGGAAGTCCCTTAGTGAAGTATAAGTATTCTTGTTGCTAGCGCTGCCAGAAATGCTGTATAAGTAGTGCTACAGGGAGTGCCTTTCTCGGTAACTCTGTTTCACCATAGCTCGGATGTGACAACTCACCGCTTTCTGCTTCCGGGCGAGGGAGACTGGTAATCCGTCGACCGTAAAGTAGTTGTGATGGCGTGAGTGGTTCGTCATCTTCAAGGTCCGATGAAAGGTGGGTCAGGGGTCGATCATTCAGAACTGCCTCTTTCTCTAGCACGATGATCTGGAGGGTCATCAAGTTGACTTAAGCCCGTCCGAGTACCTTCTTCAACTCTGTCTTGGTCAAACCGATTAGCCTCTCCCAAAATGCACAGCGAGGGAGGAATTTTGAGCATTGTTCCCCACCCCCCGCCCACACCTTCCGCCCTCTCAGAAACCAGGAACCCATCCCTGAGGCAATCAGGAACCGGCAAGAAAGGTCAGACTTGTTGTTTTCAGCTGATTTATCGTATTTGTTATCATTGGACGCTTACAGATATTGACGAGTGTACCAGAGGAACACACAATTGCAGTGATGATGCTGTGTGCAATAACACTAAAGGAGGTTACAACTGTACGTGCAAACCGGGATTTGAAGGAGATGGTCAGAACTGCCAAGGTACTGATATTATGTGATTAACGGGATTTTTTACCGATTAAGGATGTGATGCGCGACCCTCGCAGTTAAGCACGCATTTTCAGTTGCATTTTGAGGTGAGTTTTAAGAGTGGCATGGAGAGAACCTGGGAAAAGTCCAGGCTCGCATTGCATGTTTTTGGGCAACATCAGTGCAGTGCGGAAGCCAACGGAGGCTGGCTATTGTTTGGTATGTTATAAATAAACCCGTGTATGATGGAGATTTGTCCGTAAATATATGAACATCAAACGTATTCAGATTTATATTGTTTTGTGAATAATGCATATGAAAGATGAAATAAATCATATGTGAACTACGGATATGAAATCAAATGAAGAATGATCGTCGCAGTGCCGGATCGCGATTTTTACAATTGCGCAAAGAAGACTGAAAAAAAATCAGAACTTCAAGTAGGTTGATAGCCTGCGAGGGCAGACGTATTTCCGGTTGTCGCTTCTCTCCGCCCGGGCGGAGAGAAGCGACAACCGGAAATACGTCTGCCCTCGCAGGCTAGGAGGTTGAACGTGACCTCGCGATTCCGGTGCGATGTTCTACCAACTGAGCTATGAAGCCACTAACGTTGGGAGCTGGTCAATTTTGGGTTCATATGTTCCCGTGAAAGATATGTAAGTGAATAATGCATATAAAGGAAATCATATGTGAACTCTGGATATAAAAAAAAAAATGAAGAATGATCGTCTCCCGTAATTTAGACGATGGAATAAACATAGGTCACCACAAATCGTATACGATTTTGAAATACAATAAAAGTAAACAGGGTGGTTCCTTTTACCTCAATAGCTTGTTGTGCGAATACAGGGCTCCTGCGCGTTCAAAAAAGAATCGACAAATCCTAGAGGGCGACTCTCTGGCACTAACAATTCAGAGAATTTTGTGCTTTGCTGTATGATTTTCCCAATCTGGGTAAGGAATAAAGAAGGGCCACCATAAGTAGATTATCAAATGTTGGCTTCGCCTATTTCCCTTTGATAAACATTAACGGTCGTTGCCATTATTTACGGTCGATGCCATCATTGGTAACCAAGTCTTTAGTAGGGCAGATGTAATCATCTGCTCTGGATTGTGTTGCAATAAGGCAATTTGTAACTTTTTTAATCGTCTCAGAAAGCCTAAGGCGACGTTTAGGCCCTAGTTAGTTGAATTAATATTTCGGGATAGGCCGGGTGACCTATTTTTGATGTATAAGTTATGAAAGCCAATTAACCAAGTGTATACTTAAAATATTTGGTGTCTGTGGCCGATCAGCGGGGTAGTGTAGTGGTTTGGGAAAGAGCAAAGCAAGCAAAGGGTTCAGGTTCAATTCTGGATTGGAAATTTCTACTCTTTAATAAGGGAGACTTTCGCTCCTAGATGAAAAATTTTCTAAGTTTCTTAAAAATGGCAACGGCCGTTTATGAAACAGAAATTTGCGGTCGCTCCATTCAGCTCAATATAAGTTCGGGCTTCTGACGTTTATTTCGTCACCAGATGTTGACGAGTGCTTTGTAGGATCACACAATTGTAGTGTTGATGCTGTGTGTACTAACACCAAGGGGTCCTACAACTGTACGTGTAAACCGGGTTATTACGGAGACGGGAAGAACTGCCTAAAGTGTTAGTATAAAATGCGTTTATATCTTGTCTTTTTTAAACCTTGCATATTGAAGCATTTTTCATGAATTTGTGTCAACATTTCTCTGAAACTCTGTGGATTTAATAGGTGCTGTAGGATTGCTGCAGGAGTACATGTAGCAGTGGTTATAAAACAGAAGTGACAGTTAAGAACCATGTGTTACAGCTGAGCCTTTGTACCCAACTAGCAGCAGAGCGGTCGGAAGCAAACAAAACACAAGAAATTCGCCATTAATTCGAGATCAGTCTTTGTACTTTGTCGCATAGGCGAGTTTACCATTTGTTGGAGCGTTTTAGAAAATGTGATAAAGCTGCGATTCATGTAGCATGTTACTTGTAATCCCACAGTTATGTAACAACTGAACGTTCTCTTTATATTTTGTTTCGGTTCTAGATGCGTCTTCATGCAAGGAACTTTATGACCAAAAAATGTAAGTCAGTGATAAATAATGCATATTAATGACATGGAAACAGCAATGTTCTGTAATCATTAGTTGCACAGTTCGAACAACCCAGGGTACAAATGCTGTTGTAATGATGATAACAATAATAATAATAATGGTTAATAAGTAGTTCTTACTTCGCGATGTCTAATTTCTACCTATAAGTGTCATCAATTACAAAAGAAATCCGCATCTCATTAGTTTACTTTCTAATGCGATAGTCACTAGTAAGAAAGTTTTCAGTCCTAATACAAGAATTGTTTCAATACCCTTTGGAAAAGATAAGTCGCCCAGGTCTCGAAGTGTAATCATTAAAGCCTAGGACAAATGGGAAATGTTTGGTTACTAAAAATGTTGATGTTTAAAGCCCTGGCCAAACGGTTAGAACATGTGTTTGGCCAAATAAAGCCAATCAAACGTAATGATCTATATGAAGTAAATGGTATGTGAGTGATGCATATGAAAGAAATCATATGTGAACTGCGGGGATATGACATCAAATGAAGAATGATCGTCGCAGCTGTGATCGCAATTTTTACAATTGCGTGAATAAGCCTGAAAAAACTTCAGGACTTCAACAGAGGGAAGTCCTGAATTTTTTTCAGGCTTCTTCAAAACATGTTTACTCTTTTTAGCCAAACGACCCAAACATCACCTTTCAAACACGAGAACAAAATAAATGTTTTAAGTCATTTGATTGGATGTTTCATGGAGTTCAATTTTGATCAAACATGATCCGAACATGATCAACCATAACCAAAGAAGGCGGCACTAAACGGTAAAATGTTTGGTCTCATACATTTCCCGTTAGCCCAACAAAGCTATTATCCATTTTATAGATCCAACGAGAGCAAAGCCCACCCACTTTACATGGATAACCAACTTATCAACGTCTTCTGCCTAATGATTGCGGCTCACGACGGAAATGGAACATGTGGAGAAGGCGGTTGGACGCTGGCTTTGAAAACTGACGGCAATAAGGTATTCCTGGGTTGAGTCATTTCTTACAGCTTTTTCTTTAGTTTCGTCTACATGTAGTGTATTGGGTAAAGTGTTTACGAAAGGAAAGTTTGCCTTTGCCTGAAGTGTCTGAAAGAGTCTTGCATCGGCACAGTGAATTAACCTTCTTTCGTTCACCTTCAAATTAAGTGATCCCTTAACCCCAAAACGTCCTCCAGGCCTCACCCTGCATGAAATAAATGACTGTTTTCTAAAGGCTTTTGAAACCTTAGGTCGGCCTTTATATATAGCATGCTAGTTGAGAAACCTGACTAGAAAAAGGTGCAGCGTAGTTGTAGTTATCTTGTTTGTGTATTATAAGGTACATTAGAGTCGTTTTCAACTGAGTGTCTTAAAAACAAAACAAAGCAATTACTCCAGCTCAGCAAATTACAACAGGGTAAAACAGTGCAATGAGCCACTCCGCAGAATCACAGCCAATGCCATGTAGCCAGGGCAAGTGCAGGAAAATACGCTCGTGAAAATGCGTGCAAGTCGCGATTGGTAATGGTTTCGCTTCTCATTGGTTGAGGAAGTGGCTGGCCAATCACAGGGCGAAGTTATGCAATCAAAGGGAAACGAAACTACCAATCGACGCGCTAAATAGTCGCTATGCAAGCGAATATCGCCTTTAGTGATCTCTTCTATTGATTTGATAGCCAACTTTTAAGTACACATCCATCCTCTGGGAAAACAAGAGACCTTTCAACCTTGGTGGTGGTGAAACTGGATTCGATGCAAACGAGACAAAGCTACCGACCTACTGGAACACATCCTTCTGCAAGATCTGCCTCGGGATGAAGATTGGGGAGCAGATCAACTTCATTGTCATAAATAAGGAAGCCACTTCGTTGTATTCAATGATCGCTGACGGAACATACCGCAATACCTCACTGGGTCGTGCCACATGGAAGAGTCTGGCTGGTGCTAACGCATCTTTGCAGAGAGAGTGCAACATGGAAGGATTTAACACTAATGGCGACGACCAGTTTTCCAAAGCAAGGATAGGCATCATTGGTAACAATATATGGCATTGCTATACCTGTGACTCCAGAATTGGGTTTGGTACTGAAGGATATCCTGATGATTCCAACACGTGTGGGAACGAATCTGGTTATGGAAACAGCGGAGACAACGGAGATCAAAAGATCAGAGCCATGGGATATATCTTTATCCAATAATATTGAATCCACTTGCAACTGCACGGTTTACTAAATTATATAATACTTAACCTCCTTTTCTTTTTCAGGCTTAGATTCCTTCAAACGGTTTTTTACGATTTCTTACGTTTCATACACTCGGTTTTGTAAAGAGGCTGGAGCAGTTAATGGAGGGGAATGCGTTGCTAGCAAATATTAAAAACAATGTCTTTTTTTTTAAATAGGCCAACATTATGAGGCCCGTCACAGTTAAGTATTTAGGTGTGCCTTTACATTGGAAGAACGTTGTCAATCATAGAGATTAAGCCAATCAAATGAGGTGGGATCGAATAGCACCGAGATTATAGGCAAGATCAGTTTAACTCGTGGTCCTTCTAGCCTTTATTCCCATCGTGTTAACACCCGAAAACAAATTTCCGGTACTGTAGAAGTATTTTCCCGCCCCCTCCCTATGCTCCGGCCTTCTTTTTTGTTGCCTTTTAATACGTCACGGCTTGACTCTTTGCCGATATTTAACCCCACCTTTGCTTAAGAGATTGTGTGATGTTAATTATATAAATATTCTTGTATGATGTCGGGTGAAATAAAAGTGTCGCTATTGGGGGCTTATTTATATCACATTAGCAGTTATCATTTTATCTCTCGTCAATCTCGTCAGCAAACGAGTGCGACGTCGCGCACGCGCAGAGCTTCGAGTCCCGTTTCAGTAGAGAACGCGGGTTTCGTGATAAAATAATTTTCTGACGATAAATGTTACGATTACGTTAGGGCCGATTACACGGAAACTTACTTTCTTCGGACAGGGCGTCGTTGCACAAGATGTTCGTGTGGCAAACCTATTTTCGGGATTTAAAAGTCTCACAATTTTTTACTTTGTTTTCCTCAAATTTTGGTGACACTTTAACTCAGCGATATTGCTTAACCTGTATTTAAATTCCGCTTCACTTTGATGTTTTCACGAACTGGAATTCGTTTACGACGACAAATGTCATGAATAGGCTTTTTGGTGATAAGACCATCGTTAAACTTCTAAGCTGGAGAATAGAGGCCTGTATTTCGGCCTAAACTCACTTAAGCCTGCCTTACAAAAAGTCTCGTTTGTAATGTGATTGTTGTTAATAGAACATTCAGTAGTTTTGGGTTCTGTTGGGTTCCTTTATCACGTGTCATGTATAGTTTTTAATGACACAATTATTCTACTCAGTCGGGCTTGCTGAATATACAAACAAGTGAAATGACAATAACCAACTCGGCACTACGTGTCTCGTTCGTTATTTATCATTTCATAACGAGCGTGCCCTCGTAGAATAAATGTTAAATACCTTTCATTTTACCCAGAATGCAGGGCAAATGATATTACCTGGCAGTGCAAGTTAAGTCAGTACTAACTTGCATCAGTGCATTTTCGTATCGAGACGGGGGAAGTATTTTTCCGAGGTCCTCCTGCCCTAAAACGTCGGTGTTTTCGTGCAACAGGCTAAAAGCCAAGCCAAACAGAAGGTCATCAATTTTGGCCAGGGCATAACTGTTTTTAAAATTTGGTCAATGAACTATGGCTGTGCATGGCTGACGTTAATTAATTCATTTGATGCCTCTTGGATAACACTTGCATACCATTGGATAATATTAAATATTATCCAATGGTATGCAAGTGTTATCCAAGAGGCATCAAACGAATATTAATTAACGTCAGCCATGCATTTGTAAACCTTAACAAAATAAATAAAAGATCACAGCGTGGACTTGTCATGTGTGTGAAGACTTATCAGGTGTGTACGTAGAGTTTCGTATGACGACCGGGAATTCTAGTGCCAACTCTTTTTCTTTCATGTTTTCGGTTCTCATGCTCTGGGTTTCAGTAGAGTTCAGTTAGTAGTGATAGAAGTATTCGAGAAATACTGGGAGAATTGCTTCAACCTATCGGCGTAGCGAAAAGTTAAGTTGCCTCCCTCGCCTGGAAGGTGCGGGGGTGGTGGGGGAAAAATCGCGCCCGGGAGGGGGTGGGGAGGCAACTTTTCGCTACCCCAAGAGGTTGAAGCAATTCTGCCGGTATTTAATTCACAAAGAAGGGGCAGCTCCAAATAACGTCATTGAAATGGATCTGGTAGGTACCGGTCCGTCATCCATGGGATCGAAATTTAGAACCACCTTTCACAACAATTAAAAATGCATCCGTCAAATTTGCTCAACAAACGTCATTCAGTGAATGGCCACCAGCTGAAACCTAATATCTAGAGTCACATCGCCACTAAAGTGAACCGTATAAGCGGAAGTCAAAACCCTGCTGGAAACAGTATCAGGAAGCCGAAAGCCCAAACAGCTCACAATGTTTTTCCTTTTGTGCTGTGATGGCCTACCATTTGTCCTTATATATACAAAACCCTTTAGTTGAACAAACTAAGCATGTGCTAGAAAGTTCCACGGAACTGCAAAGATGCGTCAGTAAAATGCGTTGTTAATTGCTGTTTTAATTAACTTATTGGGTCCCAATTGGCTACAACTTCAGCGAGCGTCAATATTGCGAAATATTACACTTTTTGAATCCCCCGCAATCAGCTTATGATTCACGCTTCGTTGACATCTTTATCAGGCTATGCAGAATTTCTGAGCTGCAGTTTATCTCATCTTCTCCAATGTGAACCTTTTGCCCCCATGCGCTCAGTGAATTTTGTGTTTGGGTCTTGTCTAAGCTGTTTCCTCGGAAGGTTAGTACATGTACATCATTCCACTTCGGTGAACGCTTAAACTCTTCCTTTCTATTTGAAATTTTAGTTTTCCGTTATGTATGACGTACTGAACAATTAATGGGTGCTGGTAGATGAAAAAAACAAATTAAGAACAAAACGAAATGAAGAAAAAAAGTTGTAGGGCACAAATTGTGTACAGTAGTAAATGTTTGGTAGATTTAATTCTCGCACTCCGCACACTGATCCTACAGGAGAGGATATATTATCAGTACTTTCGACAATCTTCGTTTTCGTTTTCGTGTTGAGGCCTTAACCAGAATAGCCATACAAAGGTCGACCGATTCAGTATTGCCATATAAAACGGTTCAATAACATAAATTTGCTTCACAGTTGCGTAGAAGATGTATTTCCCATATGCCTGTTGAAAGTGACATCCTAGCCGGGGCTCTTTCGTTTTGTCTAAACTCCAGCAACAGCCAATATCAGTTAATCCTTTGATTTTATATAGTCAGGGGATTAAACAAAACCGATCCTTAAAAGCTACTCAGAGAGGCTCGAAAAAAAGCATGCAGCTCAATTACCTACTGCGAACAAAAGCTAGAAAATTTGTTTCAACTGTACCAGGAAACTGAAATCGAAATGAAGTACGCCGTCTACATATTGAATATTCGCTTAGGTTTAAAAATGCTAGTTTTACTCGGCTAAAAAAGGTAAAAGGAAACGAATAGATGGCGTAATTGCAGTGCAGTATAGTGGCTTTGAATGTTTTCCCACCAAATCGTCGTCGCATGATTTGGTTTTGCAAAGAGTATTTAATGGTGGTGGACAAACCACTCAGTGACCCCTAGTCCATGGACTACCCTAATGGACTACCTAAATGGACTACCCTAAAATGGACTACCCCTAAAAATACTATTTCTGATGACTGGTATGTTATAAGAAGCTGTGATTATATACTTACATTGCACGGATGATGACCAGTCTTGTTTGTTTTCGTTCCGCATCGCCTTCAGCCGCCATTTTAGTCTACGCTTTTTGAGTACAGCGGTTGTTTTATTCAGTATAGTTATTCAAAATGGCGGCTGAAGGTGATGTGGAGCGAAATCAAATAAGACTGGTCATCATCCGTGCAATGTAAGCTGCAAACTAGTGTCACCCGAAGCAGGTGGATTTGTGATCTCTGATGTGACGCTTAATCGGCTACCAGCACTAACGGATTGACTTATACGAAACAAAATTGTAGCGGAAAGAGCTAAAATTTACTATAACTCTCAAAGACGTTAGAACTCTTAAAGATGTGAATGGCTGTAGTGTCCGTTACTCCTTCATAAATATTATTAAAACCGACGATAAAACTTGCTTTTCTTAATCATTGGCTGCTTGGGACAGCGCGTTATTGCAATTAGATGTATCGCTACTCACCAGAGAAACCTGACGCCTTACCTCAGTGCACAGGAGGTCTTAAGAATGTATGTCAGAGAAAAACAGGCAGATTTGAAAAATGTCGGAAGAAGGGGGTCGGCCGATCTCCACCATATTTATGTTGCATGAAGGTCTTAGCCAACTAATAACCATGGTAACATTTTTTTGTCTATTGTCTTTATTGTTTCCGAGAACAGACCACCCCCCCCCCCCAAAAAAAAAAATATGCCCAGTGGCGTGACAAAAGTTGTGATTTTAGGTCAACTTTAGCAATGTGTATCTCTGAGGTTATTCAAGTAACAGACTTGATTTCACATCAACATCACAGTTGTCCTTTGATAATTCAAATGCATACAAGGACAAATGTTTGCTATGCATTGCTTAAGTTCTACATGCAAACTTAGAAGGCATACTTCGTGTCATTTTAAAAACTGGCAAAACTGGGCATTTTCAAATTCTTGTTTCTCGAGGGTCCGGGAAGATACAAATATTCTACTTATCTCTAGTTACTCACCACACATAGGTCAATGTTTTAAGCCAGTGTTAAAATTGGTCCAGCGAATTTAAATTTTTCGACGGTTCCCTTTTTTACCGCTTTGTGGATTGTCATTTTCCAAGGCAATTTCGATACAACTGTGACCTCAGTGCTGCTGGCAATCTCATTATCCGGATTTCGCCGAGGTGACTCCCTGTGACGAAACCGCGCCACAAAGGTGGGCACTCTTTAACAAACAAGAACACTAGGCATAAACAAACCCGAGAAAACACGCAACAACAAAACATAAGTATTTATTAAGTATTTATTACACTGAACAATTACACTAGAAATAACTTGTTTTAAATAGGATACTAATAATAATTCAAAGTAAAACTAATTCTTAAATAACTTTACCTAGAATAATTTTAAAACCTAAACGATAACAAGAACACTAATTATTTACAACTTATTTACAGCAGTTCACTGTCCAGTTCCTTTTCGAAGTTCTTGAAATCCGCCCGTACCGAACTCAAACCAACTCCACAAAAAAACCAAAAAGGGACCAACTCCGCAATCGTACTTCTCTTTGGTTCAATACCACTCTAACGCACTTACTTCGTTTTATCTTCAAAGGCTTTCAGCACTTCTTTCAAACACGAGGCTCCTAATCCTTCAGCTCTTCACGACTCCTACGCCTCCACTGACAAATGGGTTTTGTCAACTTGTTATGGCCGGCGCCTGCCAGTGACTTCTTGGCAGTGAATTGGTTTCCCTCTACTCTTCTTCTTGCCCTCCGGCTTAGTAAATCAAACCCTCTTTTCCTTGCTTTCTTGCTTCAAAGTCTGCCACTTTCTTTACTTCCAACTGCTCCACATGGCGTTTACTCTTATCATTTTATATGTTTATGCTAATTCATTTACAACACTTATCTTACATATTGTTAAAACATGATACCTCACACTCCTACGATAACGCTTTACTAAATTAACACTTAAGTACAATAAACTTACTAGCTATTCTTATAATTACAAAACACCTCTAATTACAAGCTAAACACTACAATGAATAATTAACACTAACACGAAGAATTGGAAACAAAAAATGAAATCATCACACTCCCCCAGCGGATAAAAACAACCAATAACGACGGTTTCTTGTGGTGTTACTCATGTTTTCGATGTAAGTTATATCCATTTTAAGCAAGTTTCAAGGACACATTCTGCTGGAGATTGCGTGACAGCGGTGGTTTTCAGTGTGGCCATCAAACCAAAGCGAAATTTCGGGTGAAATTGGCGTTGATACACAGACTGGTAACGTTTTCCTTGAATAGGTGTTCTTGGACCAGAAAAAGCTTTGAAAAAACCATAAGTGGGCTGAATGTGTCTTGCATCCGCTTGTATTCGTTGTATTGACCTCGCACAGTAGAAAGAAGAAAGTTTCTTCGGAGTCCGTGGGCTTGTTTGTTAATGTTCGGATTATTATTGATTTCCTTCGAGTTTGGTTTTAGTTTGTTAATTCGTCAGCCCAGATAATGGTAGACGGATATTTGAAAAAAACATTTGCTTGTAGTGATATAAAAAATGTCAGATGTGTCACAGTGCTTGGTAGCCTGGCTTCTTAGTACAAATAAAAGAAAAGAAAAATTCCAAGGTATGGACTACCGGAATACTGCTGGAATTTACGCTGGAATACGAGAAACTAGTAATCAAGTTCTTTTCAGCGAAGACTTAGAAAATTTTTAAAGTAAAGTCAGTGCATGAGAAATAATAAAAAAAGCAAATAACAAAAAATAAGCTACAGACGTTCCCATTGAGTAATTAGAACAGTAAGGTAAATGTGAATTTTGGCACAAATATCGACGGTTTTATTACTTTCTTTGATATACTCAGCGGTATTTACACTCAGCAGCCTCTTGGACTGTAAATTTTTTATGTGGGCAGTTGAACGTTCATGCTTGGACGAAGCTCGGTATAGTGACCAGAAAATTTTCAGTCAGACTAACAACAACAAAGGGTACCTTCTGAACCTTTAAGTTGAACAAGACAAGTTCCGGTTAAAATTACGGTATATTAAAGGAATATAAAACGCGTCGGCATTGCTGAATTATATAAGCACGCGGGAGTTGAACAGGAGAGAAAAAATCCAAGTGCTTATATAACTTAACAATGCACGAGGACAAGCTCTTTATCTCTGTCATAAATTGTAGCCTAAATGTTTTACAATGATCGAGAAACTGCGTGCGTTGCGATTCGTCAGTTCGAGTTCATTATAGTGCTTTATAAATATATTACACGCTGCTTAAGCCGGGCTACACGTTGAAACATTATTATACAACATTTGTTGATCTGACAATGCTGGAGCGTTTAGCACCCATGTTTGTTCGACATCTTTTGTTGGACAAATGTTTGATAAGTCCTCAAACATTCGTCCAACAAAAAAAAAATCGAAAAACATGGGTGCTAAGAGCTCCAACACTGTCGGATCAACAAATGTTGTACAACAATGTTGGAGCGTGTAGCCCCAGCTTTACATCACAAGCTGCAGCGCGCACAATTTCTTCGCTGTCCCGCATTGTCGAGTTATAAAAGCACTTGAGAATTTAAAAATATTCGGCTGCTCCTCGTACTTCTCTATGCATTCTCTCGTGTTCTTTAAAATTTGCGCGTGCTTCTACAACTCCAACAATGCACTCGATGGCGTTTTTATTACTGAAGCCGCGTGCATTATAACTCAAAAAAGCAAGCCGCGCCGAATCATAACACGCGGAATTTCTCAATTATTTATTAGTCACTTAAAAAACATAATGAGATAAAGCAAAGAGTGCTTAATATATTTCTTCGAACAAGATTTTGGTTTCATAGTTTCGAGCTCTGTATCAGGAACGAAATTGAATTATACACCTGATCAAACATGGTCTGACTTCTGAGTAAAATACTTTTCCAATTTGTAAATTCATCTACTTTTTGTTTTAATACTTTCTCTGATCATGAAGTCAGACAAAATGTCTTGTCCCCACGACGAAATAGACATTTTATTTGCATTAAATCAATTCGATTACATGTACCACTCTATCACGAACGTTTAAAGCACTTTGCATAAATGCAAACAAAAACAAGCCAAAATCTTTTTCCTCCTGGAAAAAGAGCCGGTTTAATTTATCAGTTTGTGTATGCAATAAAAAGAACACGTGCTGAGGATGACATCTGTAGAATGTTTTTGTGTCCTTGTTATTTACGAAATGTTCTCAGTAGTCGCATATAAAATCAATTTAAAAGGCGAATTTTTATGCGTTAAACACTTAATCGCTTGGAGCGTTTGTACAAAACATTTTATTTCCAAATAAATACATAGGACTCTAATTCATACTCACGAAAAGTTTGTTTGCAATCTGACAAATTATGATGCATGGAGAGCAGTCATACCGGGACCGAAACTGTCGCCAAAAATAACAAATAAATTACAGGATATACATTTGCTAACATAGTAAAAACATTATATTTATCCGAATTCATTCCCAAAATGTTTAATTTCACTTTCCATATCTTTTCTGCGCATTTAATGCTTCGCAATGGGAACCATTCCAAGGTTCCGTAGGTCTCTGTAAAATGTGCAACTTATGATAAGTTCCATGGATGTTCTCCAGTGAATTAACCAGCTTCAAGGTGAAGAGAATTTGGAGAAACGTCCGAGCATTTCACTAACATTCGCATGCCATTACGGACATCAACATTACTTTGCTTGGAACGTTGTCTGATGGATTCAGGACTTGAATGTCTGAAAGCTTTTTATGAATCAGGATCACATACTCAAGAAAGAGAAGATAACTTGGCGTGATGTCTGTGAATGTACTTGGACACTCATGTCTTGGTGAGCGGATGGCTACACCAAAATTGACCGAAAGCTGAATCGTGCATGCGCGTGTTTAACTGGGGGCACAACTGGCGGCCGGAAGCTAACAAAAACATATGTCATCGAGTTTCGCCATAAAAAGCCTGTAGTCGTCTTCTAACGGCTCATAAACATCTACATGAGTACTTATTCGCATTCAAGGACTGTTCAGATTGCGAAATCGCAGCGGATAAGTCACTTTTTTAACCTACGTGACAGCATTCTCAGCCGCCGGTTTAATATCGTGTCACGCAAAAGCTTAGAAATTAAACTTGCTTTATCACAAGACGAAAAACCCTGTCAAACTGAAAATTTGTAAAAAGATAAGTCTTCAGCTGTTATAATAACAAACTGAACTAAAATCTCAAAAGGATGGATAATTCCCTATTTTTTAATTTTGATGACGTCATGTGAAAACCGAGAATTCATATTCGTTTGGTGCTCCCGTCCATATTTGAATGCATAAGCATACAAGGGGATGGTTTATTTGTATTTTATTTACGCCTGCTGAGAAATATTTGTTCTTGCATTTCCTTTTTAAATCAAATTTCTTCTTTTAATTGTTGGTTGGAGGCAACCTTAAACATCTATTCAGCACTAACGCATTAAAGGGAAGTGTATGCATGCGGTGACTCACTTTTAAGAAACGGACAAATTAAAATTGCTTTAGTTTTCATTAATTAGGTTCTTCGAATTCAAATAGTCAATAAAGATTCCGGATGGAGCAGAAAACTAGTGCGCTGATTAGAATAAATTATCGGTCCTGAGTTCAGACGCCACTCATTTTTAGGTACAACGATTCAACGAGCAGGAAGTTATGATGACCTCTTTTTAAACCTTTTTAGCTTTCAGATTCACCAGAATTATTATTGACATAGGCGTACGGGCATTTTTTTTTTTGCCAGGGGGGTGGGGGAGGGCGATGAACCATTTGTCCAAAAAATTCTGACAAGCTGCTCAAATTTTACGAAACAGTCGAAAGGAAGCGAGGGTCATACGATGCACTAACAATGGCCTACATATGAATAAATAAATAATTGGCTTTGCCCAAATTTCTCTTGCTGCCCAAAAAATCTAGGTTGCCCCCAATTTTTTTTTTTTTGGGGGGGGGGCTGCAGTCCCCCTCCCCCCTCCCCCCCGGCCCGTACACCTATGATTATTGACGAGGTGTGTATTGATCTTCAAGGTTAAACTGGGTGTTCATGTATGTATTTTGTGGTGTTGTCATGACCGTGGATGGTTAATTTTGAACAAAGAATCGAACAAGAAGTAGCCTTAAACAGTGTATGTTATCACTAAGACGTAATCTTTGCAGCCCATTACGAAATAAGCTTCCATTTGATCCAACGAAGTATTATGTAGTCATCACCATCATTATAATCATCACTATCATCACGATCATCATTTTGACTCTACTGTTATATATGTTTCTTCCCTTATTCTTATAGTCGCTGACAATAACTTTAATTCACAGAGAATTGCCGTCAACTGGAGTTCAAATCCGAACACACCTTTAATGGCAAACGACTGAAACATCACTTGAATCGCTCTGATGACGTCATGGATGGTGGCTTCTGTGAGATGCAGTGCTATATGGAACCAAACTGTGTCAGTTACAACTGAAAAAAGTGACTAATGCGCAGGGAAAATACACTTGTGAGCTGAATAATTCTACTTTCAAAGGCCAAAAGAAAAAGCTAGAAACAAATTCAGAGTATACATACCGTGGAGGAAAGGTTTGCTTAAAGTGTGGTGTTTTCGATTAATCAAAGACTGCAGTCAAGTGCTTCTAAAACTCAAAGGCCTAGTTCGTTACCGAGTTTGTAACAGTCTAAGATACCTAGTTTCCGTACCTGGGAGACATTACGATTTCTACTGAATTAAATTTAGTTAAAGGGTCTTGGGACTGCAACTTCCGGATCACTGCCTTTCCACGTCCCCACAGTTAAAAACGTGCGCGCCTGGTGGGAGCTTTTTAGCGGAGTTCTGGAGTCTCAGTGTTCGAGTTTATTATTTTCATTCTTAGTTTATCGCTTGTTCCGGGGACCATCAACGAAACTTTTCGTTTTTTCTTCAATTTTGTCGGTTTCCACCATCAATCTTTTGTGTTTTTTCAATCATTTTTGTATTTTTTTTTTCACCTCGCTATCACCGCGACACGGACAAGTAAAGTTGTTGAATTTTTGTCTGTTTGTTAGGTTTTTCTTTTTATATGATTTAGTAAATTAGGGCAGTTTTCTCGACGGGGCATTGGGAGTCCAAGAAAATATGTTATAACGGGATTCCTGCCTCAGCATATTCCTAACCTGATCGGTAGGGATCAGAGTGAGATGCAATCCACAGAAGGTGCTTTGATTATGAACAACTAACAGAAAATTTATTGCAACGACGACTCATTGGCCATGGATGGCAATCTTGAAAACTTTTTTCACCGCTGATGTTGTATTCCTGAAAGTTTCCCCAGTTTGACAACTATGGAAGCTATAATTGCACAGAGGTTACGAAGGGAGGAATTTTGATCTTTTTCTGCCCCTCCCTTCACCCCGTCAGGAACCAGGAACCCATCGGGAACCGGCAAGAAAGGCTAAATTAAATGTGTTGTTTTCCGCTATATTATCGTGTTTGTTATCATTGGACGCTTACAGATACTTGACCAGTGTACCAGAGGAACACACAAGTGCAGTGATGATTCTGTGTGCAATAACACTAAAGGAGGTTACAGCTGTGCAAACCGGGATTTGATGGAGGTGGACAGAACTCCCAAGGTACTGATATTCTGAACAATTTTACTGATTAAAGACGGCAGTCAGTTTGGACAGTTTCCTATGTCTTTTTTTTTTAAAGGAATGCCGGACAAATCCGAGATGGCGACCCTCTAGCACTAGCGATTTTGCTCCTTGTCATACGATTTCACCAATCTAGGCACGAGAATAAATACAGGCTTCTATAAATAGAATGCACTATTTTGGAATACAATAAAAAGTAAATAATTATAAGGTGCCTTTATTCAGCTCAATACAGCCAGTTGCGAGAATATAGGGATTCTGTTGTTTATTTGGTTTCCAGATATTGACGAGTGTGCTACAGGAATTCACAATTGCAGTGGTAATGCTTTTTGCAATAACAACAAAGGATCTTACAACATGATCTCTTCGATCATGTTTTAACGTTAGCATGTTAAGACAAAGGTTTAATATTCTTCTAATTAAACAAGGTGGACATTCCGGCAAAAAACGTGAAGATATCTGAACAAACGGCACGAATAGTTAATTTGCTCTTCTGTGCAGATGATTTCTTATAAGCTCCGATCTGATACTTTGTACTTTGTCATTATGTGATACTATAATCTGCTTATTCATTTACCTGTAGCATAACTATCGTCTTTCTTTTTCTCTTTATGTCTGATGTTGACGGTGTTTCCCGTGCAAGAAAATTTATGCGAAAAAATGTAAGTAACATTTTGTTACGAATAATGGAGCGATGAACAATGTAATTGGATAGAACTGTTAATTACGGCGCGGGGAGTTACTGCTGGAGAGCGAGAAGTAGTTGGAGAAACGTTAGGACTTGCAGGTTGGTAAAGAGAGGTCAGGACGATTTTGCAACAATTTGTAGCATCACAACAAACACTTCCCTCAAACTTGCATAATTACCCATCGTAATATATAACATAAATAGCATTTGGTAAGTTGAGATTGAGGAGGTCTGGAGGAATTATTGCAAACACTTGGTAGAAGCACTGACTCGGAAGGCTTTCAAGTATTTTGACCAGCCATGTTTTCCAGTTCCAATGAGAGCAAAGCCCACCCACTGATTGTGGACAATAAAGTCATCAATGTCTACTGTCACATGACTATGAATTCGACAGTAAATGGAGCATGCGGAGATGGCAGGTGGACGCTGATCATGAAGAATGATGGTAAACTTTACCACACAAAGCTGTTTCAATGAAATATTTGGCCATAAAATCCTCCCCAGAGTATTCTTACAGAGTTGAGTCACACGTTATCGACTAGAATAGCAACTTATTGTTTCACAGTAAGAGAGCTCAGTGAACACAGGTAAAGCATTACATCAAAAAGGTAGAAAACTCTATAATGTGTGAGACCAATTGTAAACTGTAAATTAAATGTTGAAGTGATCTTGGCAAATGATCAAGAAGGTGAAAGTGTATCACTTAACCCCTATCCCAGAGTAAAGTTTGGAGACATTAACTTTCATGAAAGTGCACGCACGGTTAGGGTTTCAGCCCTCCGCATTAAACAATTAATAGCAGGATCTCAAGGGATAATAGTAAGAATACGTTTTAGGCGGGAGAAGAGAGGACCATGGACTACCCAAAATGCAAGGGGCGTGTTGAAACTGGCGAAATATGTCTGTCATGGAGATAATTTTGGAACAAGTAAATACTTTGCCCTGATCAATACACTTGGGCGTCTTTTCAGGTTTGAGTTTCAAACTTTCATGTGGATGTTTCAGTTATAGGAGCAAAAGACGGTATGACCTTTTCTTTTCGTAGTTAACATTTCAAAAATTACCGACCTAGTGGAACACATCCTTCTCCAAGATCTGCCTCGAGATGAAGATTAATGAGAACCTCAACTTTGTTGTTATAGAAAGCGAGGCCTCTTCCTTGCATTCACTGATCGCTGATGGAACGGAACGCACCACCTCACTGGGTGGCGACACGTGGAAGAAGCTAATTGGTTCTCAAGCTTCTCTGCATCATAAATGGGAAAAAGAAGGGTTTAACGTTAAGGGTGGCGACGTAGCATATGCTAAAGCAAGAATCGGTATCCTTGGGAACGACTTCTTACAAGGCGTTTACTCCAAATCCAGAATCTGGTTTGGTACTGGAGGGAAGTTTGGCAACACTAACACGTGTGGAAACGAGGCTACACACAAAGTAGACAATGGGTACAAACACATCAAGGCGATGGGTTTCATCTTTGTGCAGTGATAGGGAACCTTTTTAAACGTAACTGAAGGTCACGAAAAATTCCGAACTGGGTAACAACCGTTTAAATGCACTTTTGGGAAGAGTCTTTTAAAAGGAGGAGCTTGCAGAAGGTTTTGAGGGGATTTGAAACTCAGTTTGAAACTCAAAGAAACATTTTCAAGCAGGGAACCCGCAGGTCAATGCATGTGATTTTTATATATCTCCATATCAATTGAAAATAACGATAATACAATTAGTGGAATTATATTTGAGTGACAGATTTTTAGATTCCGAAATGTAGTTCTACTGTAGGTGGGATCATATTCCGCAGAAAATTGGAGAACAAAAAAACAAAAACAAAAAGAAAGAAAGAAACGTTTTTAATTGGACTTTTTCAGACCGGGCAAGGGAGAACTGAGGTCGGCTACACGTAGCGGAATGGCGAAACTGCCTACATGGATTTCAGTTTTTCAGACCTTTCCGCTTTCCTGTAAATATTCACTTTCCAGTGGTATGGTTTGCTTTTGAAGATAAATGTGTTTTTCCTTTTGGTTTTGAGATGTTTTCAAAAATAATCCAGGAAAGCGTTACAATTGCCTTTTTTGAAATAATAATAATCTAGTTCCTGAATCATTTAACATCGGTATCAGATGATTGAGTCACAACAGCTACAACTTGACTGCTCCCAAAAGATATAAGAAACTGAAAACCAATTATGTTCAAGTAAAGGGTAAATTCCAGTTACATAAAGTGCGATGATAAATTAATTATTTGTTTGTTTGTTGTTGGTTTTACTTACAACAGTTTTGCGGTTGTACTGTGAAGTCTTCAGTAGAATCCTTAGGATTGGTCACTAGATCATGCTTAAAATCCTTTAAACCGTAACAGTGATCAGCATCAAATTTCTCCTTGTAATATCGACGCTATATAAAACATTGGGGTCCCGAGAATTAAGGACAGCATCACACAAGATGAATTTGTTTGATATTTTAACAATTTCTCCCTAATAATTCAATGGGGAATATGTAAGGGCAACAAATGAGAATTTAAATTTTGATCTTAGGATTTAAAGGGTTAAAGAAAGGCTTTGATGGCAGATTCGGGACCTCAACCCGCTCCAATCTTAAATTTACCTTTGAACTATTTTCAATGCTTTCAGTATATATGCCTTAAAACGGTAAGTAAAGTAAAATAATGGAGATTTACAAAAGTTTTTTTTTGTACAACCCAACAGATTCTTTGTGAATTTGAATTTGTGTCAAACCCTCTCCTCTTTTGCATTGTTGTATTTATGTAAGGTGTTGTGTTTTTTTGGATTCTATCGAATCATGTCATAAGAGGTAGGTGGGGTCAGGATATGCGTGACTAGTAGATGAGCTTTTCACAAAGTACTGAGAAACTGGCATAACTTTTAACAGTTAATATCAAATAAGTAGAGTTTTACGTTTACGAGCTCAGCGATCCTTGGTGAACTGCATATGGAAGGGAGTTAACATAAGTTAAGGTCAGCAGTGGAACTTGCTCGTGCCGTGCTGTTGCTGTTTGTTCCTGGTTGACTACATGCATTTCGATGTTGCTTTTATAACGTATACATTAAAGAAATCAAACAAATGTTTGTCATGTATTGTTAAGTGTTATAAGCGCGGTAAGAGTGTCTACTGAGGGAAAGTAAGAGCCGCAGCGAGTGCTTTTCATGGTCACTGTTCAAACTTACACAATGACTCTGAATAATTGTTTTGATCTGGAACAGGACACGGAACAGATTTCTACAAACTGCAGACTTCATTTGTCTTCTTTCAGTCATCGAAGACGTCCACACAAGTTGTAAAGAAGAGTCTTATAAATCCGGGCAATGGCTGTTGTGCTCTTCTACGCATGCAGTCATTTCGTTTTTGTTATTCCTTCTTTTTCGCTTTTATTCGGCCCTCGCGGAATATCTTATTTTATCTTATCCGTATATAACGATGCCGTTGAGCGGCGAAAGCTCGGACTTTTAGTATTTTGGTGTATTTTACAGTAGTTTAAGGCCATATTAGTATTCTTATTCTTCTAGTCAAAATGCTGCTGAAGGACAACATTCAAAAATTACTATACACTGGGTTTAGGTCTCCGCAAGAACAATTGCAAATGACCTAAACTGTACCCTCCTGACCTCTCGTAAGCTGTAACGAGTTGCAAAAATACTTGAGACACTGTAAGTCATTTGGCCTTTAATGATATTTCCATCTTCTTCCGCTTTCCCTCCCCCTCCCCATCCCCCTCTTATCAAAGTTGCTACCAGTGCAACACCATGCTCGAAACTTTGAGAAACAACTTTGAAAGGGGAGAGGGAGGGGGTGTATATTGTGTCTCACAGATTTCTTTGACAGGAGCGTTTTAGAGAAAGAAAAGATGTTTTTGATTGCGAATGTCTCAACAATTTTGCAACTGGTTGTAGCTACCACCTAGACTTGCCAGGATCTGGGAGACGTCTGGACGAGGGCTTGCTCGACTTCAGCTAATACAATAAAACTCGAACTCGAGACTGTTAAAATTGGGTTTTATAAAACCTTAACTATTCTACATTAAAAGAAGAGAACTTTTGCTCTTTCTCTTGTTTCCTTCCAAAATACTGAGCGTGTGGTCACGAGCAAAGCAATTGTTTACTAAAATTGAATTACGATCGCCGACCGAGCTTTTTGAGTTTGTTACTCACGGTAATTTAAGTACGACAACCATTTTGTTTCAAACCTTAAGTTATAAATACTTTTCTTGTGAAAGCTCTTTTTGGGAGGCTGGAGGGATCTCCGCTGTGTCGGGAAAGGTTTGGAAGTGATTACTCTATCAAGATCAGGCCGGCTTCTCAACGCATCTGGGACCTGCGAATGCAAATGCCGCATACCACGAGTTTAAAATTTTTGGCGTTTCGGCTGAAATGGATTATCCTTGAATATTTTAAATCTTTTCTCTTTCCCGAAAAAATCTTTAATTTTCCGGTCGTAACATTTTTCTTTGTAGATTATTCTACTTTATTTATTCTCGATTTTGAGATGTTTTGAAGAATAATTCAGAAATCGAAAGCGTTAAGATTGCCTTTCGGAAATAGTGTACAATTCCTCAATCATTTAACATCAAATGATTGTGTCACATCTGCTCCAGCTACAACTTAATTAACTCTTCCCAAAAGGCGAAAAGCAGCTATGTTCAACAGCTAAAGGGTACAAATTCTATGCAGTTATAAAAAGTACGAGGACAAATTTCTAGATTGTTTTTTTTTTAATTATAATTATTTTACTCACAACGGCTCCCTTTGATCAAATCCTAGAGATAAGTCACATCCATTATGCTATAGCTCAACCAACCCACACCAACCTTAAATTTGCCTTTTAATGTTATGTATTCTGTAGAGAATCGTCGGTTATGGTTTATATGTGCCTTGCAGCTGTATGTAAAGTTAACACTTCTTATAAAGTTGTTGTTCTGATTGAAAAATTTGGTACATCAGTTCCTAGTAAATTTTAGCCCTCTCTATAATTAATTAGCCGAATTCGCCTGCGTAATAAGCGAGATTAAGGCCCACGAAAGAAAGACAGGAATTGTAGTGGAAACGGCTAACGAACTGAATTTAACAGAAAAAAAGTGTGAAATGTCTAAAATAAGGGATTTGAATTTTAGTTTCAAACCGTTTTTTTTTTCTATAGTTTATTTATATAGCCGGTTGTTGTGAATTTTCGTATTCTATTAAATTTAAGAAGTGCATGGAAAGAGTCAGAACATGCGTGACTGGCACCTTTTGACAAATTATTGAGCAAGTTCGAAATCTCTTAAATTTGTCATCATATTAGTTTCTTCTTAGTTTTTGGAGCGTGGCCATCCTTCATGATCCGCGGGTGAAAGGGAGTTGTCAGAATGACACAGTTTAAATGTGCAATTTTTATGTGAATTCCAACTTCATCGTCAGTGCTGCTGTTGTTTGCTCGTGGTTTCCAAGCGGGCAGCTTTACAGCACCTTAATACGTACAGGAAGAAGAATGAAACGCTTTTGCAACAGGAAGAATAAGAGGCGCTACTGAAATCAATAACTTGTCTGAAGCAAGAATAATTAGCATACCGAAACATGGTTTTACCAACTGAGTTGATAAAACCAAATTGTCTTGAAAAGGTAATAAACGTTTTAAAAACAGGAATTAAGTTGATGAGACAGGACAGAGGGATAGGCAGGCCCTGTTGCATTTGAAGAAATTGTATTTTTGTAGTTTTTTCTTGTTTACTTAATGTGTTCGCGCACGATGCTGAATCCCCAATGTTTATCCACATTTCTTTACGAAACCTTGTTCTTAATAAAAAAAATATTCAAATTCAGACAAATGATGCCATTCACAAGTTCACTGTATTGTCTCCCATTATGATTGGCAAGAAGACGCAAGTTGCTAATAAAAACATTCTATAAGACTGGTAGGCTTTTACAGTCTAAATCAGCACAATTTCATTGTAAGATGTGAGAAAAGTCTTTGCACCATTACAGGGCCGTAGCCAAACAAAAATTCTTACCGGGGAAATCTCTGGGCCACCTCGTATTTCACTTTATGATAATAATAATAATACGTAAATAAGAAATATTATTACTTTACGAATGCGCAGTTTCGAAGAGGACCATTCTCGTTGCTGGAGACATCTGTGTTTGGATCGACCGGAAATTACTTCACCAAAAGTGAACCCCAAACCGTTTTACATTTCAAGTTGTGATTAGGGAAAAACTGAAATTGTACTCGCCTGTACTTCCCTGCCAAATCAATGATGAATTCGCGCTCAAACCAAAACGCACTTTTTCCTCCATCATTGATTCTAGGCCGTTGCTTTATAATGGCAGGTCGCTTTATATTCTGTGCGCTCACAGAGTTCATTAGATAATTGAAAAGGCAGAGATAAACAGTTGAACTTTGCTTTATTGTATCCAAATATTTTCCCCTAACAGACAGAAGACACATTAAAAAATTGATATTTTTTACCGACTCGAGTGCTTCGGTTCTCCTCATACTAGCTATGGCCCTGTGTCATCGTCAGCAATCCCCCGTTGTTTTGCTAATTGACGCATTTTACGTTGTGTGAATGAGAGTCATTACCAGTTTTAGACAGGAAGAAAAAACAAACATTTTAATTTTAAAACAGGAAGAACAAGAGGCATTACTGAAATCAGGAATAATTAAGGGAAATAAAGGCGTTTCAAAAACTGTAATTAAGCGGGTTGAATAGACAGGAAAGTAGGATGGGCAGGCCCTGTTGCATATGAAGAAATTGTATTTTTGAACTTTTTTGTTTGCCCAACGCGTTTCATAGCGCACCATGCTGAATCACCAACTATGTTGTTTATCCACATTTTATTACGAAACCTGATAATAATACATGAATAAGAACGACTGAGTTTCTTCTTAAATAGGCCATCGTTGGTGGGGGTTAGGGGTGGGGGGTCTTAATTTTCAATTTGAATCAGATCAACATTGTGGGCTGCTTTATAATGGAAGGCCGCTTTATTTTCTGTGCACTCTCACACTTAATGCGATAGTTAAAAAGGCAGAGAATAAATAGTTAAATTTTGCATTATCGAATCCAAATAATTTTCTCCAACAGACAGAAAACACTTTAATTTTTAGCGAGTCGAGAGCCTCGATTCGCCTCGTACAAGCTACGATCCTGCGACTCCATTGTCAGCAGTCCCCCGTTGTTTTGCTTGCAAGCGTTTTAACTTGTGTGAATGACGATAATTAACAGTTTTAGCCAGGACTGAAGAAACAAACGTTTGAAAAACAGGAAGAACAAGAGGCATTACTGAAATCAATAACTTGTCAAGAATAATTCGCACACCAAATTTTCGTTTTACTCTCTAACAGACAGAAGCCACATCCATTTTTACAGAAACGAGTGCCTCGGTTCGCCTCTTACAAGCTACGGCCGTGTAACATCTTTAGCAATCCCCCGTTGTTTTGCCAATAAAGGCGCAATTTAGCTTGCAAGCGTTTTAACTTGTGTGAATGAAGATAATTAACAGTCTTAGACAGCCGAAAAGAAACAAACGTTTTAAAAACAGGAAGAACAGGAGGCATTACTGAAATCAATAACTTGTCAAGAATAATTCGCACACCAAATTTTGGTTTTACTCCAGGGGGGGGACACTCCCCCATATAATCTATATAGGGATCTGCCGTCCCAAAGGGTATGGTTTCTGAGCCCTTTTGGTCTGAAAATAGGTATAGATTTTGACCATTGTGGTCTGAAATCGGGTATCGTTTTCAAGGGAACAACGAGAGCGTATAAACTTCTTTGTCTTTTCGCTCCAACTGAATAAAAGAAAGAGGGAAGTAACCTAAGTATATCATTTGAGCTGAATTTTACCAAGTCTTGGCTTCGGCACTGATGCTTAATTACGCTACAACAAAGCCTGTAGGAAATTTTGTAACCGCAGTGTCTGAAAACGGGTATGGATTTTAGAAGCCACGTCTGAAAACGTGTGTTGAAATGGCATATTTTGGTCTTAAGTAGAGTCAGGGGATTTGTAGAACAGAACAGGACGGCACACCCCTACCAAGACTTCAGTATTCCCCCCGGGGAAGGAGGGGGGGAGTCTACCAACCGAGTTGATAAAACCAAATTTTCGTGAAAAAGAAAGAGACGTTTAAAAACGGGAGATACAAGACAAGGTACAATAAAGTGTGTCAAACAAGTAATGGTTAGCATTGAGTTTTAAACCTTCATTTACTGAAGCTGCTGTTGACCTCTCGATGGTAAAATAGTTACCAAACGCGGTGCAGAAATTAATCTTTAAACAGGACTGAAAGAAAACAAAATTTTTCAAAATTAAAACAGGAAGACTAAAAATTATTTAAGAGCGGCGTCAAACAGACGTGCATAAAACGATCGCCTGACGCTGCCTTGTTTGATTCCGTCAAGAGATTCAAATCAACAAGATCGATTCGTCCTACAATTGTACGGTGAATTTGGAAATTCGGTCAGACAGGACTCCTCTGCTCCCTGTGGCTTTGCAGGTGACGTTCCATTCTGCTTTAACTAACAGACCATACAAACGTTGCCAGTGCGAGACATCGTGGAGTTAACGGTATGTGGAACTTTTGATCAGACTCCGTGAATTCCATATCACCTGGGAACACTGACAGCCCATCAGTAGAAAGTACGTTTAACATTGAAACCAAGAGGGCTCGATGTTTTTCAACAGGCTTTGCTCCAAAAGTTAGCCCGTAGAATTTTGGCAATCTCCAGCGACTCACATAACTTTTGTTTTGATAGAAGGCAGTGCAAATAACTTTCTGCAAATTCCGATTGGTGACCTAGATTCGGGTCGAATGGACTGAGACTTCCGTGTTTCAGTTGGTATCGGTATAGCGGTACGAAATTTCTGCTCCTGTCATAGACTGAGAGCACATTTTCTTAGGACCCTTATTCATGTTCGTATTCCGGTTTAGGAGGAACAAGGCTTTCCAAACTGAAAAAATATAATAGGTTCCAAAAATCATGATTAACGTCAAAAAAGTTTACGATTATTCTGCAACTGTCACACTGTCTCAGATCAGTTAGCAAAGAGGAACAGTACTCATGTATAATCTAAAGTCAAGTAAATGCAACTGTGCCAGGTAAAAGTTTGCGAGCTCATTGCGACAGAGTACATTTAATTTCATGATTTTAAAGCGCTGATCAAGTTCTGTGATATATTACGTTAGGTCCGTATGTCAGACATGGCCAGTTTTAAAATGTCCAATGTATCATTTCCTTTTGAATTTGGCTTCAGATCAGGTAAAGCTGATTAGCAATGAAATGCCTTAACATTTTGGATTAGGGGGTAGTTTCCGCGAAATAAACTGTGGTGCTGCGTCGGTTGGGGAGTCGTAAACAAGAATTGACCACCGCACGAGGGATTCTAAAAGCTGGCGTCTCGAGCGTTAGCCCTTCGTCAGAGCGAATCCATTTAACATTTTAACATTTTGGTTGATGGAGGGCGATTGCAACTTACCGTAGCGAGATTCGTGCTGCTCGTTATTCAACACCGTGTCGACCTGCCTCACAAAGTATGAAGTAACTCAGTATACCGAAAAAAAAAGATCCAAACAGTTTGCAGGGTTACAGTGGACAGGGAAATATTGAGATGACGATAGAAATTTTCCCAGTCAGTTTCTGCCGGCTATTAGCTTTATGGTCAGTTTCTTCTTGTTGTTAAGAGGTTAGAAATTTTCATGGTCATATCCGGCATTCTGAGTCTGTGAAAGGGACACCCGTGCCTTGACGTATTCAAACATTTGGAAGCGAATTTGTGCAAAATGAACGCATTCGATTCTATCATAAACTATAAAAAATTTTGCAAAACTATTCCTTGAGGCATTATAAGAGGTCCCCTATCTTAGAACGTGTTCAGTTCTCCTCTTAAATTCTCAATATGCTTTAATTTACCCGCCATTTCAACTTGCATTTTGTTTGGTAGGTTGAGAGGTTTTCTCAAGGAGGAGCTGCGAGGGACAACTTGGACCCCCTTGAAGGACTTTAAGAAAAACAGGAATTTTAAGTACAAAGTTAACTCAGGCCGGGTTGTACGCAGACGAACAAAAGAAGCCTGGTCGCAGTTCCAAAAGTAAAGAAGTTGAAACAGTTGAAACATGACCAACTTTGATTTTTGCGTCTGGCATTCACTGATGATATGTCTTCTTTGGGGAGCTTGGTTCCAGTGCATTTTAATAGCAGATCAAGGTGAGAAATTTTAAGTAACAACAATAATAACAAAAATCAAATGAAACAAAAACAATTTTTTTCCCAAAAAAAATTAAGAACACCGGCACTTCGCTTCACCACTTCACCTCGGCTTGCTCTGATTTTCGAGATTCTTCTTAAAATCTTATTTCACGTTTGCTACAAGCCACATCGCATCCTTCGTCAACGTCTGATGAGACCAAAAGATGAAATCGCGGATGAAGACAAATGCGGGGTCATTTATTACATCAAATATAAAGGTTGTGACCGGCAGAGTACATCGGTGAAACGGCATCAGGTTGAACAAGACGCTCTGTAAGCGGTTACCTGGAATACCTTGTGAGGCAGAAGTAGACGCACGCTGTAAAAAAAGTTTGGGAGCAAAATGCCAGGGTTTACGGCCTTTAGAACTGATTCCCTATTGATCCCTCCCTGCTGGGAATAAAATTATAATAACCGAAAATACATTAAGGCGGGCTTGAACCAACGAAGAAATTGTTTTAGACAAGAGGTTTAACTGAAGGTCACTTTCCATGAATGAAAATTCAAGTGTTTATCTGATTTCACATAAAAAAAAAATTATAAGGTGAAGGAAGCTTTCCAACCCCGTTTGTTTTCGAAACGGATGGTTTGGTTTTAATTGTCATTGACTACATGAGTGAATAAAGCCAGCTACAATTAGTTCACCATATTCATCGCCGTTGCTTGCGTTTTATGAATTATTTCTAATAAAGCTATGATGGCCTAAGAACAAGACTTTATTTGATGAAATTTGGCCGTTTTCATTTTGGTCGTACAGTTATCCTGCGAGAAAGCAACACTAGTCACAATTGTACAGATTAGAATATGTTCTATACGCCAAGTGTTATTTCTGGTCAACGGATTCACAAATAGCATAGGATCGAAAGATTGAGGGAAGGAGTGAAGAGAGCCTTACACCTGCAACTCGGAAATGGCGTATAACAATTTTCCGGGTTAAAAAGTAACGAAAACCTCGCTCAAGTTGGCTCGCAGGCCTGGAAACTAAAAGTATGCAAATCCAGTGGATTACCGCAAAAAATTTGCACAATATTCTTCTATATTTTCCGAATTCGTGTCGCAAATCATAAGAAAAATTCAATAAAACGAACGATGCGAAACGCCTTTCTTTAACACAAAACGCCTCGTTTTATTTCATATTTTGGGGGAGAGGGCTGTGGGGAAACAGGGAAGACATTGCGTTGGTTTGAAGGACCGTTCAGAAAGGAAAGATAGCTCCGCGTGAAGGGTCAACTACTTTTGCGTGAAAAATACTGGTTCTTGTTTGTATGCAGCAAACTATACAAGAGGATCATCACATAACCAAAGCAACTGTCCATTCTCAATTTACATGCATAATTGTTTTGTTTTTCGATCTTTTAAATTCTCAAAATAATCTCATACAAGAGTCTCACATCTGTCCACGGTCAGAGAACGCTGAACAGTTCGATTTCGAGTCTTTCCTGTATGCACCCATAGAACATGTGCTTCCACTTAACTGAAAACAACTCATAACAACTGTGGCTGCGGATTTAGCGACCGTCACAAAATCCTAGGTCTCCAGGCGTGCAAATTTGTAAGCTGTTGCATTTTCGCTCTCTTAATCTTGGCATCAGCTGCAGACGTAAATATTACCACAGGCGGACCAGAAGTTATTTGTGATTTACATACGTTACAGTATTGCGCCATTTAAGAGAATGTATGAAAATGGTTCAAAAATCGCTCTAAATTCAACTTGTAGTCAAGGATTTAAATAAAAGAAGCTTACCTTAGTCTGCGCTTGTGTTATTTTGAAGTCTTTGTGGCAGCTGAGTCGTTCTAAAGTCGTTCTAAAGCCATTTTGACGATTTAAACTTTCCCCGGTTTGCTTTCCAGTAAAGAGAAACGAAAGGCTGGCGACATGGTCGGCCGACGGTTCGCACTCAAAGATCCGTAACGAGTTATCTTGGCCACGGATTTCAAAATCGTTGGCTTAGCGACCCCTCCGTCACGACAAAGTCGCCCTCAACCGTAGGGAGGCACAGGTCAAATTATACTAGAAACGGGCTCGTGCAATTTTGTTGGTCTTTGAAAAAATTTACTCGTGCTTATTTATTCCAAATTGCACGAGAAAAATCATGTGATTACTTATTGATAATATACATGAAAAAATGCGAGATGTTATCATAATTATGCAGAAGCAACGCGCGTTAATCACGTGCAAAAATAATTTATTCAAACCCTGCAAATGTCAACCGCTTTCAATGAAAACAACAGTTTGACTCAAAAAAGTTCAAATTATAGCTAAGAAGTTCAAGGAATTGTCTGTATCAGTCTGTATCCGAATCACTTTCGATGAAATGGAATCGTCGTTTGCGAGGTTTAATGACAGGCGAGGTCTTGCTGTTGAGGTTGAATGTGACAGTGCAGTTAGTGAAGGAATTCATCAGATTCTGCGCTTGTGAGCTCATCATGTGTGGAATTACTGCACTTGAAGTAGAAGGACCAGATGAAGTACTGGGCTTTGCTGTGCTATTTGCTTTTGAGATGGCCCACGAGAGCTGCCGCTGTTCGTCTTCGTCTGCTTCATCGTAGTCGTCTAAAGACTGGATATTTCTGTGACCGGTGACTTTGGCAATTGACGACCTCTCGAGATTTGCTTTCTTCATCTTGCTGACGAGTGTTTTGCGGGCACTGTGATTGGAAAACCGCTTCTCAGATGACTCAAGGGTGGTTTCAGAGATGATGCTTTTCATCATGGAGTTGATTTTATTTTCTCCCATGGGCTGGACCTTGTACCAAATTTCATCGCTAGGTCCTCTGTTGTGTTTTATCGAGAGATAAAATGCACCACTCGTCCTGAGACTGGGAGGCCTACGGCTGATGTACTGGCGAAATAAGCCAACTGGGCATCTCTCTCCGCCAGTCTGGAACATTTTGGGCTGAAACTGTTTTGGCTTTGCGTTCAAACCTCCAGGTCTGGTTTTCGTTGGCCCTTCAGCAAACTCAACAAATTCAAGGCCGTCGTCACCTTTCATGATTTTGAAATCCTCCAGTCTCATTCCATGATGTTCCTGCCTTCCACGGAGACCAAATTGTTGGGTAAGTAACCACCACATTGTATGAATCAAGGATTCTGGGGTTTTACCACCGAGTTTCTCGCTCTTCCAGAGAATTTCTTCCTCCTCTTCGGATAGTTGTCGAGCTTTGTTTGGGCGCTTGCCGCGGCCAGCCAAGCGAAGCTGTTTCGCTTTCCCGTCCAGTACTTGTTTGGAGGAACTGAATTCTCTGTCGCGAACAATGGACAGACTATACCCTTTGTTCTTCAAGTGTCTATCAAGTGATGTAATCATTACTTTCAGGCTTTCTGGTTCGTAATCCTCACCGTGTTGGTTTTTCAGTTCGGCATAGAATCGCTCGAGCAAAGTGTTAAGCTCCGCCGGCTCATACTTTTCTATTTCCTCCGAAATTTTCTTCTCTAAACACCACTTTTTCCACACCGACAACCAAAAAGCAGTGCTTTTCACAGTATTTTCGCTTTTAGAGCTGTTTCTCAGCTCTTGTATTGTTGTTGCGGTGGCGAAAGAAAACCTACTTAAAACGCCGGCCATTGTTTCGCTCGGAAATTTTCAGTGTATCCAAATTTTGCGCCACCCAGGGCTTACATTTGATTGGCTATCTGTAAGTTTCTTTGATCATTGACCAATCAGAATGCTTGGCTTGTTACCTCTTTTTGCACTGAATTAACTCTCTTCTGCATTGTGTTAACTGAAAACTGCATTTCTCTTAGCCAATCAAAATGGAGAAATTTTTTCATGTATATTATTAATGTTGAAATTATTTATATTGAAACATGATGTTGCTTGGAGACTTTCGAATTTTTAATTAAATCGGTCTTTGTTATGTTTTCGTGCTTTCTTTGTTTGCTATCCTGTCCGATAACCATGCATTACGGAGGTGGAATGATTTCGCCCAAAACACCTCGTTGGTAATGCCATAGAACTGACTTGTTCCCATTCAATGCATGTACAACCGCTTCCTTCATTTTATCGTCAAAAACTGCATTTTTAACTCAAAATATTGCTTGCAATTGATTCAGTGGTCAACGCTATTTTCCTTTTAAATTAGTTTAACTTATTCATTCGGAGTGGCGTATTCTTCAGGAATGATGTTAACGATTGACAATTAAAAAAAATGGCTCTCCCCGTTCAATTCAACTCGGACATCATGATTTCTTTCAACATATCTGTTTTAAAACTTACCGAGTCCCTTTGTTTCTTGTTTTTGTTTTTTGTTTGTTTGTTTTTTTGCAGGTGGCTGTCCCCGCCGCCTTAAGTTTTTTGACCCAGTTGATGGTAAGCGTCTCGAAGGCCACGTGTTTTTGAATCTTTCAATCGAAAAATACACACCATGTGAGTTTCACTGCCTCCTGGAAAGTAGATGCCTGTCGGTCAACATTGGTCCATCAATGGAGAATAACAAAGTTACCTGTGAACTGAATGATGCTGATCATTCACAGTTTCCTGATGACCTGAAAGATCACCCTGGGTGGACATACAGAGGCACAGAGGTGAGAAATGCAAGCAATGCAGTTGGCTAAAATAACCGTAATCAGGTCATGACGTTAACGATGATCCGTGTGCAGATGATATCATAGGTGGCAAATTTGGGGTGCGTCGGAGTACGGCGAGAATGTGATGGTATTAGTAAAAGCTGGTTTTCACTAGCGCATAAGCACAAGCACAAGCATAAGCAAAAGTGAAAACGAAAACAGCAGTGACATAAGCATAAGCATAAGCAGAAACATAAGAAGAACGAACTCACTTATTTTTCTTATGCTGTTTTCACAAGCAATGCACTCGTCATAACCATAAGCATAAGCTCAAGAAAAACAAACAGTTCCGTTCTTCTTGTGCTTATGCTTATGCTTATGTCTCGTGGTGAAAACAGCATAAGACAAATAAGTGGGTTCGTTCCTCTTATGTTTTTATACGAGCGCTTGTGCTTATGTTTAAGCTTATGCTTATGCACTGAGTGAAAACGAGCCTTAAAAGAAATTCCACTTCCTTTGATTAATATAATAGGCAGGAGTTATCAAAAACATTCACAAGCCTTTGGCAACTTTTCAGAACTTTTAAAACCACACGTGCCCATTAATCACGATTAAAGAGGGATTATTGTGGTTTATTTTATACCACATTCAGTAATTTACGAATTGCTGTAGTAGGTTGTTTGTGTGTGTGTGTGTTTTTTTTTTCATTGACATTTTAAGCAACTTAGACACGCAAATTTTAAAAGCTAAAAGAGTCGAAATGGTCGCCAAAGAGTTTCAAAAACCGAAATTTCTAAAGTTATATAGGATAGATCATGATTGTATCATTGAAAATACTGACCATGGAGGCCATATAGATGGTTACGATCAGTGTAATGATGGCGAGTTTGAAATGTTCCTAATATGCTGATACTAAGAAGAAATTGTTTTACTACAGTCATCAGAGTGGGTGCCATTATCATCGGCATCATTCGTAGTCGTCATAACAAATCATCATCATTATCGTCATCAGCAATACTCTAAAACCCTTTAGAAATAAATAATGACTACACTTACACTTGGAAATTGATAGAATGCTTTGTCTTCTTATCAGAATGCTTGCTCCAGTAACCCATGTTTTAACAAGGGGACTTGCGCGAAAGGGTACGGTGAGAAAACGTTCGTTTGTTCATGTCCTGCTGGGTACACAGGAGAACAGTGTGAACGAGGTAACAGTAAAAGCCTTCCCTGTAATCTTTCATTACAATTACTCCATTTGTTTCGTTAATTTGAATTTTTCACTTCACTGTTACTGCATAACTTCACACATTTAATACCAGCGAAATCTGACGTGAAAAGGAATCTCCAAAACAGCCTTCTCTGAAACTGTCATAATCAGCGCTCCCGTTTACGTTAGTCTTTGTTATGGCCAGGTCGCATATACTTCAGGGGAGTACAGGGTGTACACGGGTAAACAGGGTGTATATGGGAATACAGGGGTTTATATGTATACGAGCACTTATACTCTATTATGCTTATATGTCTGTTGTTAAGTGTAACATATAAAAGAGGAACCATTATTGTCTCTCAATCAGCTCCTGAAAACTTTCATTTGTGATTCGTTTTTTCATTAATATGCTTGAATCCTTGCTTTTCTAAGTTAAAACGAGTATCAGATATGTTTCGTGGCTTTGTTATTGAAATTCTTTGAAGAACAGTTACTTAGCCAGTTATAAAGAAGTTAGGAAAGACATAGACTTTTATGCAGACGTTCTTTTGGCTCGTCAGGCAATCTTTCCTCGGCAACGAATCAGAATGTCTCTTATCCACTGTTGCGTAATTTTTACGGGTGTACGGACGTAAAGATTAACTGACTTTGCGTGCGTTACTCCATTTGTGAATTGAATGAAAGGTTCCATGAACGGTGGGTCAGTGGTCGATCGATCCACGATGGTCTGGAGGGTCATTAAGTTGACTGAAGCCCGTCCGAGTACCTTCTTCAACACTGTCTTGGTCAAACCGATTAGCATCTCTCAAAATGCACAGAGAAGGAGGAATTTTGAGTTCCCCCACCCCACTCCTCCTCAGAAATCAGGCCGGAGCCCATGAAGCAATCAGGAACTGGTAAAACAGGGCTAAACGTGTTGTTTTCAGCTAAATTCTCGTATTTGTTATCATTGGGCGCTTACAGATATTGACGAGTGTACCAGAGGAACAAACAAGTGCAGTGGTGATGCTGTGTGCAATAACACTAAAGGAGGTTACAACTGTACGTGCAAGCCGGGATTTGAAGGAGATGGTCAGAACTGCCAAGGTACTGCAATACATGATAAGTTTTATTTAGAGAAGGCGTCTTATTAACCCAAAGAGTTATCAAACGTATATCCCTCGATCACTACAGAGTTACACGTAATAAAACTAAGACAATTCAAAACATATAGATATTAAGGAGTTTACAGCACAATACAAGATAATGGAACAGGACTAAACAACTACTGATATTATGTGATTAAAGTGCATCTGCAGTATTAATCAAAGAGAAAAAAAATACAGATTAAAGACGTGTGGCGACTTTCTCGCAATAACAATATATATGCTATTTTGGATTAATTTAACGTTTGTACAGGTCACGTGACAAAACGATTTGATAATACACTTTGACTAGACGCGCAAAGCACGCCGGGGAGACGTCCTCCTTTGTGACGCGCAAAATTACTGGTGATATTGTTTTGGTCGTTTCTTTATTTGTGAATTTAATGAAAGACCAAGTGGGTAATCTCCAGAAGCTCGGTATTGCTACCGTCAGCCTAAGCGATTTTGAGGATTTTTGCCATAATTACCCAGAAAGTGCATAAAATCTCCGTAGGTCCCTGTACCTAAAATTTTTATCTCGTTCTCTATTTGTGCGACACAGATTCCCCCCCCCCTCTTTCTCCCCCCAACCCCCCCTCTCGTCATCTAGAACCAGGACCCCATGAAGCAATCAGGAACCGGAAAGAAAGGCTAAATGTGTTGTTTTTAGCTGACTTATCGTATTTGTTATCATTGGACGCTTACAGATATTGACGAGTGTACCAGAGGAACACACAATTGCAGTGATGATGCGGTGTGCAATAACACGAAAGGAAGTCACAACTGTACGTGCAAACCAGGATTTGAAGGAGATGGGCAGAACTGCCAAGGTACTGATATTATGTGATTAACGGGATTTTTTACCGATTAAAGATGTGCTGCGCGACCCTCGCAGTTAAGCACGCATTTTCAGTTGCATTTTGAGGTGAGTGTTAAGAGTGGCATGGAGAGAACCTGAGAAAAGTTCGCATTGCACGTGTTTTGGCAATATCAGTGCAGTTCGGTACCAACTAAGCTAAGTAGCCAACTGAGGCTGGTTATTTTGTTTGGTATGTTATAATTAAACCCGTGAATGATGGAGAAATGTCCGTAAATATGTGAATATCAAACGTATTCAGATCTATATTGTTTTGTTGGACACAAGTACAAAGACAAACACCAAAAAATACAAAGATTAAAACAACATGTCCAACGGGCACAACTCCATAAACATCACTGAAATGTATGTAAGATTTGAATTAGGAATCTTTAGTTTAAGCGCGACGACGAGGGCAGACTCTTAAAAGGGACCATTTACAGTGCAGGTTATTATGGAGATGGACAGAAATGCCAGGGTACTGTATATGGTAATGGCTCACAGCGAAAATTTTAAATTTAGTTTTGCAATTATTCATAACAAAATTAAATTTAAAAGACGCGGCGTTCAAACTTTCCTGCTACTTAATTAATTTGCTTGGTTATGAGTCAATTTTGATGGTTTTCTAAGGCTTTTGGTTTTCTGGAGAGATGATTTAGTTAATTAGGACAGTTATCACGACGGGGAATAGGGGGTCCTAGAAATTATGTTATAACTGGATTTCTGTCAGTGGCTGTTTCTAACCTGATGCAGGGTTCTGAGTGAGAGACCCCGTAGCTTCCCAGACGCGGTCAGTCAGTTGGATGACGACACAATATATGATGTAACACACACAATACCCCTAGTCCTAATAACAAAAGAAGCTACAGGCTAAAGGGACCAATGAAAATAGAGGTCTGGACCCGGCCGTTCGAAAGCCGATTAACGCTAATCCAAGATTAAAAATTAATCAACCAGCTTAATTCTCTTTCCCCAAACGTTGTACATTGCTGCTATTCTGCAAAATTTTAGATTAGGGGAAGTCAATCCTGAAAAACAAAAAGTAGCCGAAACAACTTTCATCCAAAAGTTAAAAACTGCAACCAAAGTTTACGTTAATCCTGGATTAGGTTAATCGGCTTTCGAACAATTAGGCCCTGGAGGAGGATTACTCTGAGTGAGATGCAATCCCTAGAAGTTGTGCTTCAATAATGAGCATTCTAACAGAACATTTATTTCAACGATCGACGACTGATTGGCCATGGATTGCAATCTTAAAACTCTTTTTCGCTGCTGCTGTTTTTGCTGGACATTTCCCAAATTTTCAGCCTTGACAGGTATAATTGCAAAGAGGTTCTGAAGGGAGGAATTTGAGACCTCCCCCTCCCCCCTCAGAAACACGGAACCCATCAGCAAGAACAAAAAGTTAAACGTATTTGTTATAATTGGACGTTTACAGATGTTGACGAGTGTACCAGAGGAACACACAAGTGCAGTAATGATGCTGTGTGCAGTAACACTAAAGGAGGTTACAACTGTACGTGCAAACCGGGATTTGAAGGAGATGGTCAGAACTGCCAAGGTACTGATATTATGGGATTAACGTGATTATTTTACCGATTAAAGATGTGATGCGCGACACTCGCAGTTAAGCACGCATTTTCAGTTGCAGTGGCATGGCAAGAACCTGAGAAAAGTTCGGGCTCGCATCGCAAGGGTTTCAACTTCAGTGCAGTTCGGTACCAACTAAGCTAAGTAGCCAACTGAGGCTGGTTTTTTTGTTTGGTATGTTATAAATAAACCCGTGAATGATGGAGAAATGTCCGTGAATATGTGAATATCAAACGTATTCAGATTTATATTGTTTTGTGAACAATGCATATGAAAGATGAAAGAAATCATATGTGCCGAATGCGGATATGAGATCAAATGAAGAATGATCGTCGCAGTTGTGATCGCAATTTTTACAATTGTGTAAAGAAGCCTAAAAAAAATCAGTTCAGGACTTCAACGGGGTTTGAACCCGTGACCTCGCAATTCCGGCAGTAAAAGCCTTTCCTGTAATCTGTCATTACAATTACTCAATTTGTTTCGTTAATTTGAATTTTTCACTTCACTGTTACAGCAAAACTTCACATATTTAATACCAGGGAAATCTGACGTGTAAAGAAATCCCAAAAACAGCCTTCTCTGAGACTGCCATAATCAGCGCTCACAATTACGTTAGTCTTTGTTATGGCCAGGTCGCATATACCCCAGGGAAGTACAGGGTGTACACGGGTAAACAGGGTGTACATGGGAATACAGGAATTCATATGTATATGGGCACTTATATTCCATTATGCTTATATGCCTGTTGTATCGTTAAGTTGTATCTATTTCGCGTTAAGTGTAACATATAAAAGAGTAACCATTATTGTCTCTCAATCGGCTCCTGAAAACTTTCTTAATATGCTTGAATCCTTGCTTTTCTTCTTTTGGCTCGTCAGGCAATCTTTCCTCCCCAACGAATCAGAATGTCTCCGTATCCACTTATCCGTTTGTACGTGTATACGGACGTAAAGATTAACTGACTTATCGCGCATTACTCCATTTGTGAATTGAATGAAAGACCAAGTGGGTAATCTCCAAAAGCTTGGTATTGCTGCTGTTAGCTTAAGCGATTTTGAGGATTTTTGCCAAAATTATTCAGAAACTGGTATTAGTAAATGTGCAGAAAGTCAGCTTACAAGGCACATTCTAGTAGTTAGCGCAAGAGAAGCGGCATCGTATTGTTTTTAGGACCCTTCTTTTAGTTTATATATCTGTTAATACTAAAGCCCCGTCGTATTTGTCTGATCTTTTAACTTATCGTTGGAGCTCGTATTCTTTGCGATCTGTTAGCAATGGTGACCTTATAGAACCATCTTCAAAAATGCAAACTTATGGAGATCGATCGTTTGCAGTATGTGCCTCTAAATTGTGGAACTCTTTGCCTCTTTCAATACCTAGGAGTTCATCTGTTGACATTTTTAAAAGTGTTTTAAAAACGTATCTTTTAAAAAAGTTTGTTGGTAAATGTTTGTAAATTTAGTTTGTTAAAACTTCATTCAGTTTTACTTGTTGTAAAGCGCCATGGACAATTTATTGGAGTTGTGCGCTACTGAAATACTACTTATTACTATTATTATCATCATCATCATCAATCCCGAGACAGTCTTGAATTCTGGATTTCACGCTGTGGATTCCGGATTACAGGTACTCGATTCCGAATTCCAAAAGTGGCTGGATTTCAGATTTTAGTTTCTTTTTTTACTGATTATCCTCGCATTCCAACGTTTTCAGCAAGACTTTAACAGGGACGGCGTGATGTAAGGGACGTTACAGGAAAAAAGACATCTTTGTGTTTTCTTCTACCAAAATGCACGCGTTCATCAGCGCAAAAAAAAATAATAATAATAATAGGAGGGTTAAAAAGTGCTTCAAGGGATAAAAGTTACTTCCTGGCGTATACCTGTGAAGATTGGCGGGCTCCGAAGTCCAGTGTTTATTTATTCCACACCTTTGAAGAAAGACGGCTGAAGAGACACTATTCCTCAATAATCATTGTTCTCGAGGTTCCAGTAATTACGAGGGTGACAAAAGAACTCAAATTTGCAAATCATTGCTTTTGATGTTGATATATAATTCGCCTGGAGAATTGTTTGATTCAGTGCTGAGAAAAGAGTGCCCAGATACCGTACACCGAAACTGAATCTCAATTAATTGCAGGTATAAAACAGCCCAAAAATCGAAAAATGTTTCTTACTTTTTTAAAAATTTTCTATGCAACTGAAAAGAAAATCAGAACATTCAAACCACAAAAAACCTGAAATAAAACTTTAAAAACTGTGAAGAAATCGAACCTACATGAACTGAACTGAATTAAAATAATAGAACAATTAACGGAAAAAGCCTAGGAAATGAACACTCGTGAAACCGCACACAGATTCGTTTACTTACGCTAATTTAGTGATTATCTGTTCTTGTTACACCGGACGTGGTTTGTGGGAAATGAAATACTGACACCTTTAGTTTTTACATACCGGAACCTTGAGTGTGACCTTAATTACGGATAGCGTTTACTGAGAGAACTACGAGTTTCGAGATTTAGACCCTTACGGAATATGAAGCCTTGTAAACAGATGGATTTACCAATAAAGTTTTACAAAAACACCCAAGTCAAGGTTGCGAATTAATTGCAAACTATCATGAAGAACATTTCGCTTTCCTTAAATACAATTGGACAGTGATTTGTAGAAAACTGTGTTCAGCCACCTCAACAACACTTAATTTATTAAGATTTTCCTTTAATTGTCCAGGAATGACAAATTCTCTTGTTTTGAAGTGCTTTCTTTCTTTTCTAAGAAACACGTGGTTCGGTGTCCTCATATGCTTATCTCTTGTAATCTTGTAAGCGATTCATTCTCTGGAGTTCTGAGATTTCTCCAACATTGTCGTCATCAAGGCCTCCATTAGAAAGACTGCAGAGCCTGGTGTCTTGGTGTTAGTGTGATGTTTGGACCTTCGCGGAGCTTGGGTTCTGCTCGTTAGTGCGGCATAGTGAGACGCATACTAAAGACGCTTTCCATTTGTCAGAACTGTAAATGGTAAGCGAAAGGCCCGGTCCTCTCGAGCACGAGCGTGAGAGATACGCGTCCACGCAAACGTTAACAACAAATATGGCGGTGTGGCAAAAAACCATGCTCGGTGTTTGGGAATTGTTGTTCAACGAGGGCAAAATGGAGATTGAAAATGACATTTTAATGTTTTGCGCTGCCTATGAGGAGAAAAATTACCCGCATCAAGTGCTACTTTGAAGCCAATATTCCGCTTTACGACCCGCAAGCTTTTCGATCACGCTTTCGGATGACAAGGACGACGTTTGAGTTGCTGGTGCAAATAATCGCTCCCTGACTTTTTGCAGCATTCCTCCCCGGTTACTTTGACAACAGAGGTTGTATCAAATTTTTCTGCGATTTTTTCCCATGCGACGTTCTTTCGAATCTCTGCTTTCGTGAAGTTTGTTGCTGCTCAACGACCATGTTGGAAGCTTTGCGGTGGATTCTTCGTCATCCTCGAGTCCTGTAATTTTTTAAAGATATGTTACAGTGTACCTTTATTTGTTAAGGTTATTAAGACTTTCGGAAGGAATTTGAAACAAACAAACAAACAACTATGCTATCAGCCGAGAAAGCAGACGATAATACAAATTGTGCATACGTACTAAACTTGCCTGATACAGTTTCTTCGGCGAGTTTGAACGAAAAGACTGGAAAAATATTTTACTATCACCGGCGAACCACCGGCTGCAATTCTCAAATTCCAGCGCATTTCATGCGCGTAGCCATACAGGAGCGGGAGAACTGATTGGTCCTACTTCTAGAGCAGGGCCAGTTTGACTAGAACTAGTTCTCTCAGTTCTCTGAACTGGCGCGTTCCATTTACGAACTGGCTAGTCCGTCCGGCCAGTTCTGACAAATGGAAAGCTCCCTAAGGGAATAAGGAAGGGTGTCAGGAAGCTCTATTGTCTTTGAGCGAACAATTTCCTCTCCTGCCCAACCGCCAAACTCTGCACCCAATTCTCGCATCACAACTTCTTGTCTTTTGTCTTCTTTACATTACGTTCCGTCGCCGATTGCTGACTGCTTGTTTGGTCGTTTCTTAATGTTCGGAGATTCGCCCTTGATAATCAGTGAATGAATTAGTTCCAGTGAAATACGCAAAATCCTTCTGGTAAATAGACGCAACATCCACTGGCAAGCAAACCACACGTGAAAGTTGCTTAGCGTTTATAGGCAGGCCAATCAACCCGATTGGGGTGAATTTTCAGCAAATTGGATTCTGAATTTCAATCCTTGGCGGGATTTCAGATTTTAGATTCCAGATTCCAAAGCCCAGGATTCCGGATTCCACATCACAAAAGTATCTTGGATTAAGGAATCCGGATTACCTTACATGGAACGAGAATAATTACGAATCAAGCATGCCTCAGCCATATTGGTAAATAAACAAGAAAGTTGACATAAAATGAAACACAGTTGTGTCTTCAAGAGAGGATAGTATATTTTGTGCAGCATGATGCGAGGCCTTACTGTGAGATTATGAAATATTTAGATTATATGTGGTTTGCAAACATGGAATATCAAAGCTTCTTCCAAGCCAGCTTTAGTTTTTTGCATCTGTCTATGTACGTAAAAACTTTGGTTAACAACAGTCAATGGTTGACTATTAATAATATAACACCCAACAATGTAGAACCATAATTTTCGATTATGTGGTGCCACCATGATACAACCATACCACTGGAACTATGTTATGCATAGGCTCCTATGAGGGATATTGGGATGAAAGAAATGAGTAAATGAGCAAAAGTATTGGAAGCACCAACCCCTTTGTCCTGAGATATCTCAGATTATTTCCTTTCTTTTCACCCTCATCCTCTAGGACTATTCACAAACTGCATAGGACTGACCTATGACATTCCAAGCTGCACCTACATGTATTTTCACGGCTTCAAAAAAAGTTGCTAGATATTTACAAATGCACATGGTAAAGAATGAGGGACACGCGCGCGCAGTTCGTAGCGACACAAAAAATCACGCTAAAAATATGTCGGGCGTAAATGAGACTTGAGTGAAGAAAATTAAATGTTTTGACATATCAATCGGAACCAGTTCCTTGACATCGATAGCCGCTCTTCCACGCAAAAATTGCTCACTTTCCAGCTTTATCCGCCACGGTTTTGAACTTTAAAGTTGAGCTTTCTTCTTTGGTAAGAAAATTATGGCAGAATAGCGTTTGCAGCTGAATCGCCTTCGAAAAACCTAACTAAGCCCATGCGGGAACGAATTACCTGGTATCAGAATTATTGTTCCAAAACAATGTCGTTCACGTCCATGAAACTGTTTTTCTATCAAAGTTTTGGTCCACCACGGTCAGTCCAGAAGGAAAAACGTGGTAAATTTTAGTTAGCAGTCTCACGGCTAAAATCTATGATTTTCGATCTGCAATATCTCCGTGAGAGGCCTCTGCTAGCAGGGAGCAAAGCATCTCGTTAGGAAGATAATCTTCACTCCCCTTTCTGTCGCCTTACGAATTCTGGTCAGTATTTTGGATCAGCATTGAGCTTTTCTTAAGCGTAAACATCGTTGTGTTTTACCCTTGAATCTGAATCGTGACTGTGAACCCGTATCACAAGTACGGCACACCACTTTTTAGCAGTGGTAGTAAGTAAGAAGGATGTACCTTGAATACAAAAGCAAAGAATAATTTCTTTCGTTGTGAATCCGTTCAAAGTGCTCTGATCAAAACCAATTAACAAAAACGTAATATAAGGGATGGTGAATGGTAAATCCGAGACTTTTCGAGACAGCGAGACTGATATACTGTCGGAGAGCCTGAGGCTATCTTATCCTTGCAAAAGAAATCGAGACTTCGAGTACCTTGGACGTCAGAGGTAATTTCGTTCGCTACACAGCTTGTTTTTGTATGAATACCGTTTCGTGCCTCAGGCTGTATTGGTAAGAGGGGAATAACCTCTGGCATCCAGGGTAGACTGCGAGACCAGTGAAATTTGCCAAAAATTCTACGAGACACGTATTTTTTGAAGAACCATTCACCACCCCAAATAAATATAGTATATACGTTGATTGTGCGGCCAAACAAATAACTCATAAGTTTAATTATTGTTTAATACATAGATTTAAAAATCCGATATTTGGAGAATAGGGGAAAAGTAACATTTTCATTTGTATGTGAATGGCTCTTGTCTTTGAAATCCAAACATAAAAGAAGTCCTCTTTGAACACAGTGCATGGGACAGTAGGTAATACGATATACGACGTCGTGATCGTTAGGAAATAAGGTTCTCAAACTCATTAATAATTCATCAAGTTAAAACAAAGGAAATCATAACCGTGAAGGGGATTTGGATACCCGGTCTTAATTAGCATAGATTTTGACGATTTCACTTCTTCGTTAATTCCTTAGGTTCTGTTTCAGTTGAGAAGATATATCAAACACTCGAGACAGTGTTTCATCGGCCATCCAAACACCTCGAATTGCGTCAAAAATACTCCGCTGCGCGTCGTATTTCCAACTCTCTTCTCGGTGTTTGGATATCCCGATGAAACACTGCCTCTCGTGTTTGATATATTACTTCAGGAACGTAGCTAATCTGCATTAGAATGAGACTGAACTTCGACGTCAATTTAAAATAAGTTTGATAAACAACTTACTGATTTATGGCAAGGTATGATAAGGCCAGCAACAAATCAGGAAGCGTAACCCTTGATCGTAGCTCCTCAGAACTGTTGCAATAATGAACACCTACGAGAATTGATATTAGAAGAATAATTATGTTGACTGTTTACTAAATCAAATGAACTTTCTATGACAAATTTAGAATTCTCAGCTCATTATATTCAATTCAAATAGATGTAACCCTAAAATGGTGTCAGGCCGTACTCAAACGGCGAACTCAACCGTATTTCAGTGCTTTTTTTTTCAGTCAAACCATTTTCTTATCAATGATTGTTGTCACCTACTTCAGATATCGACGACGCAACTGTGGTCTTGATAATTTGAATCGGTTTGCGCCGGTTCTTATTGTTGAGGACGAGGCAAATCAAAGTTAGACCTTCTCGATACAGAATCGCCTGTAACAACGGTCAACTGTTTTGAGTTGACTGTTATCAAGCTGCTCTCCCACTCTCAGGGCACAATGCATGGGTCCGTTAAAAGTTGGAGATCGTTCGTGGACGCTGATATTTATCTGAGAAGCTCAAGCTGTGACTGATCGTTTGGATATCGTAAAACGCGCTTTACTCAATGACCCGTCTCACCGAAAAAGGAAAATTATAGTAGTCCTTTATAATATCAGAAACGTGTTGTTTAAGCTTCTTCCATAAATATCACAGGGCATATAATCCCTTAACGACCTCCGCCTTTGAACATAATTTATCAATGGTGCTACACTGTGTTTAATATATTTCAATTCTATTACGCTGTTATGGGTATCTAACTTCCTAGCTCGTGTGTGAACTTGTAATTTCATAAATTTTATCTAAGTGTAAAATCATACTGCCGATTGGATGATCGCCTGGTTTCCTGAACACTTTTTCCCGCCGAGCCTTCGCAGAAGGTCGGGTGTATCTTAGAGTCTGTTGAGATGGTTCTTGTGTAGAAAGTAAGAAGTACGGCAAGGTAACAACACAACATTTAATGTAGATTCGACGCCATTACACAATCAAGTACATGGAGTGAGTGGGATACCAAAGCATCATGGGAATCCCCATACATGCCCTGCGGGCACTATAGATTACATCAATAGAGTCCTTGCTTGTAACTGACGTTTGATCAATTTATCAGTATCGTTGGTCAGGAGCCACCCGCGATGAAATGGTTTCATTGCAACGACCATTTTAATCATCAATTGGAAAATTGCAATGTGTGCCTTTGTTTGCGTCTGTAATACATTAGAGCCGATAATTGTCATCCGGGTTTTCAAGCAAAACCTTGTTTTGTTCAGATATTGACGAGTGTGCCACAGGATCACATAATTGCAGCGCTAATGCTGTGTGCAGCAACACCAAGGGATCGTGTATACACGACTTCATTATTCCTTGCAACATGCATCGGTACAAGAGTTCAAATATTTTCAGAAGATCCACTATCTTAATTCGAATTTGAACCGACCTAAATTAACAAAAGTACGCCTGTTGATTCTGACGTCGAACTTAATTAGCCGTTCTACAACCATTCCGGTCTGATACAGTACCAGGCAAACTAATCAATATTGTCAGTGTTTTTCAAAATATATACATAAAAATAATAATTTATGCATTAAGTTCGGCGCATGAAAAGCTCGGCGTCTGAATCAAAGCCGTTCCAGTCGAAAATCCCTGCCAAGCCACGCGAAAAGAACGACTGAACCGTCCCAAATTAAAATAGCCGTTTTTAATTGATTCAGACGCAGAACTT
>OX419342.1:3103700-3151200 GCA_948470475.1 Galaxea fascicularis | reverse complement strand
CGTAGTCACAGAGACAAATCACCATATGTGATATAAAAGACACAACAGGAATACTAACCTGCGGACAGTTTAAGTCAGTCAATAATCACTCCGAACGCAGAGCTAAAGCAGAAGCCGTCAGTTCACACAAAAGTATACGTATTCATTTGCTAAGCAGATACCGTCACTTTGTTTTACTTCCCATGTCTACCAAAGAAGCTTCTTCAATTAGGGATTTTTAGCGGCAAAACCCTCCAGTTTAATCCACAGCAAAAGCGAGCAATCGAAGACAGCGCCTGCATGATTAAAACCCTGCCAAACCACACGATCTTTTCTCTCGCAGATCCGTAAACTATAAAATAGCAAAGCCAGGCAATTCAATTTGCTGCTCTTAACATCCAAAGGTTGATTCTCATCGGTTTAAACAAAAAACGAACTGAGAAGTAGTCAAGGTAGGCGGCAAATTGTTTACAGGACGGAGATCTGTTGATCCTGGCGAAAACTTACGCCTCGTTTTGGCTTGGCTTGAGCCAGCGGTCAACTTCAAAAAAACAGCTGACCTCGACAGCTCATAACTTGAGCCCGCAATATGGTCACATGATACTGGTCAGCGGATACGTTGTTTTGACAGGTGTCAATTGACGTTGACATGGATGTCTAATATCAAAGATGTCCGCAGTAAACTAGATGGTCAGCTGGAGTATGGCCGCCATTTTGGATTATTATTATTATTATTAGGGTATTATTAATTATTGTGCGACGTCGTCGTCGTCGTCGTCGTCGTCGTCGGTCGCGCCCACGAACAATACCGCTAGCCAAGATTACCATGAGAAAAGCAGTTGACGAGCAGTTGACGGCCCTTCGGGCCGCTGGAGCTCCGCTATTAGACATCCATGTCAAAGTCAATTGACACCTGTCAAAACAACGTATCCGCTGACCAGTATCACGTGACCATATTGCGGGCTCAAGTTATGAGCTGTCGAGGTCAGCTGTTTTTTTGAAGTTGACCGCTGATCAGGTACTCGTTTTCAATTCGATCGCAGGCTCAAGCCAAGCCAAAACGAGGCGTAAGTTTTCGCCAGGATCAACAGATCTCCGTCCTGTAAACAATTTGCCGCCTACCTTGACTACTTCTCAGTTCGCTTTTTGTTTAAACCGATGAGAATCAACCTTTGGATGTAAGAGCAGCAAATTGGATTGCCTGGCTTTGCTATTTGATAGTTTACGGATCTGCGAGAGAAAAGATCGCGTGGTTTGTTTTAATCATGCAGGCGCTGTCCTCTATTGCTCACTTTTGCTGTGGATTAAACTGGATGGTTTTGCTGCTAAAAATCCTTTTTGAAGAAGCTTCCTTGGTATACATGGGAAGTAACACAAAGTGACGGTGAAAAACTTCAAGGCCCGATAAGGATTTGTATCTGCTTAGCAATTGAATACGTATACTTTTGTGTGAACTGACGGCTTCTGCTTTAGCTCTGCGCTCGGAGTGATTGTTGACTGACTTAAACTGTCCGCAGGTTAGTATTCCTGTTGTGTCTTTTATATCACATATGGTGATTTGTCTCTGTGACTACGAGTTATGTTTGTTACTTGTCTTAGTTTTCCAATTTCTACAAGGAACGCCGAAGAAACATTCGCTGGCATCGTTCTTTGTTTTCTTACCTTTTGTTGTTTTCATGTTGTTTGGATGGACTAAAAACGCTCGTCTTTTTTCCAAATGCATATTTTCGCTCCAATATTTCATTTTGGAACCTAAAACTCTTCGTTTTCCCTGCTGTCGCTCATTTTTTTGGGCAAATAATTGGTTGAAGAAAAGCCAAGCGAAGTCGGGACGGTTTATATCCTCGGCTTCGCTTTGTTGACATTATTGGAAACTCGCAAAAGAGTAATCAACAACTCATTGCCAAATATAAACACGATTTTTAACAGCTGCAGCATTGGAAATGCCAGCAATTTGTTGTCCATCAAAAGCAATTCTCGTTGTTAGTTCTCGTTTGTTCAATGTTTACGGCTGAAAAATGTTTTTCAGAAATCCTGAGTCAGATGTTATCATTAACATAGACTGCGAGCAGTCTCTCTTTTGCTCAAAAATCCGTAGGGAAACACGAAAACAACATCTGCGTGCCAGCGTAATATGCGAAGCCGCGAGCCGTACGTAGCGCGGGCGTCGGAAGACATGTGAGTTTCTAGTTACCGCATTAATTCTGTCCTGTGTGTTCTTCACTACCTGAAAGAAGCGCTTAGCAACAAATGCAGTTGGCCAAAATAACTGTCAGATGACGACGTTAAAGATGATCCATGAACAGATGATATCAATAAGCAGCAAGTTTGTGGTGGGTAGCTAGGCGTGTGGTCGGGCGCAAGTGTGGTGTTGGTATTAGTACAGGAAATTGTAGTACGGTACCGCTACCTTTGATTCTCATAGGCAAGAGTTATCGAAAACTGGCTGAGAAGCCTTTTGGGAACTTTAATTATTATTAACAAGAGATTCGTGCGAATATTATATTATGGCACATATAGATCGAGTTATAGAAGATCATTTCTTTTGTAACTTACACTATATTAACCATCAAAAACACACATGTTTTAAAATAATCGAGAAAACGTTTCAAAAAATTAAAATTTCTAGTTTTAAGTGATCTGTTTGTTACTGCCGTCCTTGAGTCGATCAGGACTGCGTCATTGAAAATGCTAATCATGACGGCCGTTTTGATGGTGACGGTTAATGTGATGATGGAAAGTTTGAAATGTTCCTTATGTTAGTATACTGATACCTTGAAGAAATTGCTGCTATCACAATCGTCATCGTGGGTACCATTATCATTGTCATCGATATCCATCATAGTCGTCATAACAAATCATCATCATTATCATGTTTACAAAATCAATATCTGACCGCATTTACCCTTAATTAATTAGCAATTAATGCTGATGCTTTGTGCTCTTAACAGAATCCTTGTTACGGCCGGAACCCGTGTTTTCACAACGGAATTTGCTTGAGTGGGTACAGTGACAAAAGATTCATTTGTTCATGTCCTGCTGGGTACACAGGAGAACAGTGTGAACGAGGTAACACTAAAAGCCCTTCACTGTAATCTCTCATTACATTTACTCAATTTGTTTCGTTTATTTTTATTTTTCACTTCACTGTCACTGCCGAACTTCACAGATTTTAAACCAGAGGAGTGCGACGTTGAAATCACAAAACAGCCTTCCTCCCCATCATCGTATTGCCTACTGATTCTGAAACTGTCATGATCAGCACTCCCGATTGCGTTAGTCTTCATTATGGTCAGGTCGCAAAGTGTACTAATGTCTCAACCGGCTTCTGAAAACTTGTATTCGTTTCTTTGTATAAATTACTCTGCTTGAATGCTTGCTTTTCTAAGTTAAATCGATTGCATCAGCTATTTGTTTCGTGGCTTTGTTCAGTATTGACATTCTTTGAAGGACAGTTAGTTAGCCAGATATATAGAAGTCAGTTAAGACACTCATAGTGTTAGGGGAATCGCGAAGTCACGGCTTCAAGCTCCGTTGCAGTCCTGAATTTTTTCTTTACGCAATTGTAAAAATTGCGATCATAACTGCGACGATCATTCCTCATTTGAACAATGTTCTGTAGTCATTAGTAACACAGTTCGAACAACCCAGGGTACAAATGCTGTTGTACATGAATTACAATAACAATAATAATAATAATGGTAATAATGGTCTCTTACATCGCGATGTCTAATTTCTACCTATTATCTAAGTATCATCAATTACAAGAGAAATGAGCCTCTCATTAGTTTACTTTCTAATGCGATAGTCACTAGCTAGTAAGAAAGTAATCAGTCCTAAAACAAGAATTGTTTCAATACCCTTTGGAAAAGATAAGTCGTCCAGGTCTCGATGTGTAATCATTAAAGCCTTGGCCAAATGGGAAATGATTGGTTACCAAACACCATTAAAAAAATGTTTGGTCACTAAAAATGTTGATGTTTGAAGCCCTGGCCAAACGGTTAGAACATGTTTGACCAGACAAAGCCGATCAAACATAATGATGTATATGAAATAAATCATATGTATGAACTGCGGAAATGAAATGGAATGAAATGAAATTTAGATTGATCCTCGCGGTGAACGAAAGATCGAACATTTAAACATAAAGAGCTGTGGGTCACAAATCCTGGTACGCATGCGCAAGCAAAAAAAATGTTTGCTAGAGTTGGCCAAACGACCCAAACATCACCAATCAAACACGAGAAAAAAAGAAACGTTTTAAGTTATTTGATTGAATGTTTGATGGAGTTCAAATTTGATCAAACATGATCCACCATAACCAAACAAGGTGGCACTAAACGGTAAAATGTTTGGTCTCAAACATTTCCCGTTAGGCCAAAAAAAGCTATTATCCATTCTATAGATCCAAGGAGAGCAAAGCCTATCCACTCTACATGGATAACCAACTTATCAACGTCTTCTGCATAATGACTGCGGCTCATGACGGAAATGGAACATGTGGAGAAGGCGGTTGGACGCTGGCTTTGAAAACTGACGGCCATAAGGTATTCCTGGGTTGAGTCGTTTCTTACTGCTTTTTCTCTAATTTCGTCTACATGTAGTGTATTGGGTAAAGTGTTTACGAAAGGAAAGTTTGCCTTTGCATGAAGTGTCTGAAAGAGTTTTGCATCGGCACAGTGAATTAACCTTCTTTCGTTTACCTTCAAATTAAGTGATCCCTCAACCCCAAAACGTCCTCCACACCTCACCCTGTATCAAATAAATGACTGTATTCTAAAGGCTTTTGAAACCTTGGGTCGGTCTTTTTTATAGCATGCTATATGGGAAACCTGACTAAAAAGGTGCAGCGTAGTTGTCAGAATATTGTTTGCGTATTTTAAGGTATATTACAGTCGTTTTTAACTGTGTGTCTTAAAAACAAAACAAAGCAATTACTCCAGCTCAGCCAATTGTAACAGACTAAAACAGTGCAATGACCCAATCTGCAGAATTACAACCAATGCCATGTAGCCAGGGTAAGCGCAGGAAAATACGCTAGTGAAAATGTGTGCAAATCGCGATTGGTATTGGTTTCACTTCTCATTGGTTGAGGAAGTGGCTGGCCAATCACAGGGCGAAGCTATGCAAACAAAAGCAAACGCAACTACCAATCGACGCGCTCAATAGTCGCCATGCAAACGAATATCGCCTTCAGTGATCTCTTCTATTGATTTGATAGCCAACTTTTGCGTACACCTCCATCCTCTGGGAAAGCAAGAAACCTTTCAACCTTGGTGGTGGTGAAACTGGATTCGATGCAAACGAGACAAAGCTACCGACCTACTGGAACACATCCTTCTCCAAGATCTGCCTCGGGATGAAGACTGGGGAGCAGATCAATTTCATTGTCATAAATAAGGAAGCCAGTTCGTTGCATTCAATGATCGCTGACGGAAAATACCGATACACCTCATTGGGTCGTGCCACATGGAAGAGTCTGGCTGGTACTGAGGCATCTTTGCAGAGGTATTGCAACATGGAAGGATTTAACGCTAATGTCGACAGCAAGTATTCCAAAGCAAGGAGAGGCATCATTAGTAACGGCGTACCTAATTGCAACGACTGTGACTCCAGAATTGGGTTTGGTACTGGAGGACGTCCTGATGATTCCAACACGTGTGGGAACGAATGTGGTCTTATAAACGGAGACAACGGAATTCAAAAGATCAGAGCCATGGGATATATCTTTGTTCAATAATATGGAATTCACTTGCAACTGAATGGTTTACTAAATTATATAATATTTAACCTCCTTTTCTTTTTCAGGTTAAGCTTCGTTTCAAATGGTTTTTTAAGATTTCTTATGTTTAATACACTGTGGTTTTGTAAAGAAGCTGGAGCAGTAATGGAGGGGAATGCGTTGCTAGCAAATATTAAAAAAGAATTCGTGTTTTTTTTTTTTTTTTTTTTTAAATAGGCCTACATTATGACTTAAGCATAATGTGATTTTATCTCGAGGTCCGTCATAGTTACGTATTTAGGTGTGCCTTTGCATGGAGCAAGGAGCGTTGTCAATCATAGAGCTTAACGCTATGTCTACACTATACCGGATAGCATGTCATGTGGACATGAAAAATACTACGACCTGGTATGAACAGAAACGGCAGAAAACTGAAACAAGTCGTGACGATTCACTTTAAAGATCGACGCGGCGCAGCTTCGCTCCGTTACAGAAATCGCCCCGAAATCAGCGTTTTATGTGTGAACAAAAGCCCTGTCCGAAATATGGTTTTCGTGCCGGCCCAAGAAGCTATCCGCTCTAGTGAAGACATAGCCTAATCAAATGAGGTCAGATCGAATAACTACACTATAGGCAAGATCAGTTTATTTCATGGTCCTTCTCGCCTTTATTCTCATCGTGTTAACATCTGAAAACAGATTTCCGATACTGTAGAAGAATTTTCCCGCCCCCTCCCCATGCTCCGGCCTTCTTTTCAGGCTTTTGTTGCCTTTTAATACGTACTTGACTCTTTGCCGATATTTAACCCCACCGTAATGTTTATTATATCAATATTCGTGTGTTCGGGTGAAATAAAAGCGTCACTAGCTATTGTGGCCAATTTATCCCACATTAGCAGTTATCATTTTATCCCCCGTCAATCTCATCAGCAAACTAGTGGGACGTCACGCGGAGCTTCGGGTCCCGTTTCAGTAGAGATACGCGGGTTTCGTGATGAAAAAATAATTTTCGGACAATAAATGTTACGATTATGTTAGGGCCGATTACACGGGAACCTTACTTGCTTTGGACGGGTCGTCGTTGCACAAGATGTTCGTGTGGCAAACCTATTTGCGGGAGTTAAAAGTCTCACAATTGTTGACTTTTTTTTCCTTAAATTTTGGCGACACGTTAACTCAGCGATTTTGATAAATCTATGTTTTAAGTCCGCTTCACTTTGGTGATTTCACGAACTGGAAATTATTTTAACGAACGTATACACTTACGACGATAAATGTCATAAATAGGCTTTTTCGTGATAAGACCAACGTTGAACTTTTAAGCTGGAGAAAAGACTGAGGCCTGTATTTCGGCCTAAACTCACTTAAGCCTGCCTTACAAAAAGTCTCGTTTGTAATGTGATTGTTGTTAGCAGAACATTCAGTAGCGTAGGAAGTTACATAAGAGTATGTATTTCCTTTTAGAACAAACTTTCTATTGTTGGGCCACGACGGCTTTAACAAGAAAACAGAGATGTGTTGGAACAAGATGGCCTCAAGGTTTGAAGCTTTTCAAACTTCGACCGACGACTGCATCCGACTAGGTGATCAACGCACCTAATACTGTTAAGCCCAGGTATGACATAAGTGTTTGCAAGGTCCTCAACAGAAACAATTCAAGGAATTATATTCATATAATTATTCATAAAACTACGCGCGAAACGCGTGATATACAATTGGAAGCTCATCTGTGTAACCGAGAATTGTTTTACACGTACTCCAGCTAAAAGCCTTTTCATCGAAAGTTATTAAGCAACCATTAGAATAATTTCCACGGATCCACGGTTCATTCACAACAAATTAAAAAAACAGAGCCGATACATAAAAAAACACTCTCTTCTTTTCTCTTTTTTCTTTTCCCAGAAACTACGTTACAACAAATAGTCATGTGATCGACAAATGCTTCCTTTTTTTTCTTGGATTTCTTGTTTCCGTTGGGTTCCTTTATTACGTGTTATGTATAGTTTTTAATGACACCGCACAATTATTCTACTCGGGCTTGCTGGATATACCAACAAGTGAAATGACAATAACCAACTCGGACTACGCGTATCGTTCGTTATTTATCAGTTTCATAATGAGCGCGCCCTCGTAGCATGAATAAATGTTGAATACCTTTCATTTTACCCAGAAGGCAGGGTAAATGATATTATATTGCAGTACAACTCATATTTAAGTACTAACTTGCATCACTGCATTTTCGTATCGACACGGTAAAAGTTTTTTCCGAGTTCCACCTGCCCTAAAACTTCAGTGTTCTCGTGCAATAGGCTAAAAGCCAAGCCAAACAGAAGGTCATCGATTTTCAAAATTAATGGCCAGCGTAACTGTTTTGAAAATTTGGTCAATGAACTATGGCTGTGCATGGCTGACGTTAACTCATTTGATGTCTCTTGGATAATATTTGTAACCTTAATAAAATAAATAAAAATTCACAGCCGGCGTGGACTTATCATGTGTGTGAAGAGTTATCAGGTGTGAAGAGTTTCGTACAACGGCCGGGAATTCTATAGTGCCAACGCTTTTTCCATCATGTTTTCGGTTCTCAGGCTCTGGGTTTCAGTAGAGTTCATTTAGTAGTGATAGATGTATTCGACAAATACCGGCAGAATTGCGTCAACCTCTCGGGGTGGCGAAAAGTTGCGTCCCTCGCCCGGAGGGTGTGGGGGTGGTGGTAAGGGGGGAGGAGAGGGGGGGGGCGGAAGGCGGCGGAGAGGCAACTTGACGCAATTCTGCCGGTATTTGTCGGATATATTTAAACGTTCAACTATTTTGGAAAATGTAGCCGTTTGCTCGACCCTTCTACTGCAGGGTTTTACAGAAAGGCGACAAACGCCAGATTCCTCTTAACGTTTCTAATAAGAATCATGGAAATCCTGGAAATAAGTGTTGCGTTTGTTGTTAGCGGGAGACTGGTAACTTGCGTATGGGAACAGCAAACAGGAAAAACTAAGTCGGCGAGAAACATTGTTGTCATGCGATTATCTTTTTTTCCTCTTCACCGTTTTTCGTCGAGATGTTTTTCTCTGTAATGACTCTCAGGAGAAAATCTTAACAATTTAAAATGGCAAGCGGGGAAGTCGCTTTGGATTAATTTAAAAACATAACTGTATCCCAAGTAGAGGTACGTATCCAAAACCGCATTTTTCAGGGGAACGTGGATTATGAGGGATCGGCACTGGCTTGCACCAAGACGTTTATAAGACTCTACTTTAACATTTCTTAAATAAATTGGCTAGTCTTATCTTTGAAAAAATTCGATCTTGGATAAATGATTCACCCAATTCAATTCAAGGTCCTACAATCATGGGAACACTTCTGTCGAAGGAGCTCCAAAGGTAAAAAGATTTTAAACATCATGGTGGGCATTAGTTTTTCCGTTCAGTAACTGCTGTTCGTGTATGTTATTTGAGGAGCTTGGTAATACTGTAGTTAAACACAACGCCAATTTCGCAAGAACTTAGCCTTTTTATAAAGCAAATTTCATACATGTTAAAATTAATCTCAGTTTGAAATTTTAACCCTTACATTTCTAACAGGATTATATTGGCTCAGCGTGTGCACGCTATCAAATAAACCCAAAACATCCAAAAAGCCAGGTAAGAAATCAATATTTTTATTGTATAGATAATAGTTTACTTTCTCATTCTCAGGTAAGATTTAAAATTCTTCTCTGTGGATGAAACTAAGCATGATTTGGAATTAATACACGGCGAACCTTTTTTTTTTGCCAGCGTTTGAGTTTAGCCTTCGAAAATATTAAGGCTCAGCTTCAAACCGTGCAATTATTATGAACAAAACAGCACCTGTCACTCGCTAAAATTTAAACAAAACTCGATCGCCTTTATTGTCCATGTGTAAAAGTTGGAGAAAACAACTGTTTGCTTGATGTGAGCCGAAACTTTCGACTGCTTCACAGTCTTCATACTGCATGCGTTGATCGCCTTGAAACCAAAACTTCGCCGGACTGTCTGTCCTATATATCCGCAATGAGAATTAACGATTTCGGAAAGGGTTCTTTCTTTTATCAATAATTGATTAAAAGTAAATTTTAAGTTTTTGTCATTAAAACTACAATAATTCTCTGATATTGGCATCGAAATTGCACGGCTGGTATAAGGAACGTCCCATACATTTTCTTGCTTCCGGTAAGAACTCATTTCCTCTCAAAGTCACAACATGCACGGAAAACTCTAGTGAAGCTCCTTACAAACTTTTGCTCACTTTAATTATTAGGGTTGCTAAGTAAACAGTTTCTTTAAACAGTAGACAGTCATTAGAAGGAGCAGCCAATTAAGTCATTTGGGGAAACAAACAACAGGAAGGAAATTATTTGGAATAAGATTATCTCAGGATACTGAGGGAATAGGGCTTTCGACGGCTACTGAAAACACTGCCGAAAGAGTTTATTTTCAGAATCAATATAACCATTTTAACGGCAGCAAATAGTCTTCTATGCTACACTGAGCAGCGACGATCATAAAGTTTTCGTTATTGTCTGCACTCTTCCGTGATAATCATTCCAACGTTAATGCAATTTTCAACGTTTACTGTTAACGGCGTTGAGGTGAAGCCGGGGGAAGGAGCTCAGTGAAAAGAAATTAATTGCAGAATATTGGGCACTCAGTTGAAGGAAAAATTCTAGCACGAGCAAGTTCTTTCAATCACGGAAATTAGAATGAAATCATGATCGATGGCGCGGTAATTTTATGAACTCGACTAGAGGGTCATGCAAATCTAGTTGTTTTGAAAAAATTATAAAACGCTCTCTTGGTGACAGGCCAGCGTTTTGCTGCTAAGACAGTCGTCACGCGAAGTAAAGATAACTTGACTAGAATGAGGCTATATAACAAGTAGAGGTGTCACGTAGAGATACAACACTTACTGCAACTTTCATAATTCTGTGGAATCTGTCCTTCCAGCACCAACTGCCAAACCGCGTTTGGGTTCCATCAATCAAACTTCCGAGCATCGCTCGAAGAGTTCCCGAAGTTGGCTCGGTCCCTCAGACATGTGTTGGATCTATTCCTCGCAAAAATGGCACTCGGGATTGTTCGGAGGTTTGACTGATGGAAGCAATTCGATTAATGAATCAAAATGAGAACGTGTTGTAAAGAAACGATTGATTGGCTGTTTTCTTGTTTGGCTCAACATTAGTTACAGTCATTGCTGTATCATTGCCGCAGAAAGGCAAGCTTTGATGTTCAAGAAGAATCGATAAGGCGAAACTGAAATGATGATGCTGTATACGGGAATAAAGTATGCTGTCGTCCTTCTGTTCGTATCCTGGTTTCCCCGGTCAGGGATGGCGAGTTTCTGTAATCCAGCATCTTATTCCATTCAAGACCAAGCCCTAAAAAATCACACAATCAAAATCCACCCCGCGGAGCAAATAGAAGACTGTATTATGCAGTGCTGGGGACATTCTGGTTGCCATAGCAGCAATTTTTATCGAAAGAGCAGAGCGTGTGAACTTAACGACAGGACGCATGCGTCGCATCCAGAGAACATGGCATTCGAGCCATTTTCTAACTACATGATGAACACATTCAGGCCAATCAGCTGCAAGAAACAATCTGACTGCGGGAAATATTTGGTGTGCTTGTCAACGCTGACTTGTGAAGGTAAGTATACACTGTATATTATCTACGAGATCAAGGTAATGCATCAATACAACGGAGATATTTCAGTAGCGTTAGTGCATACCAAACCAGTGAAATTTATTTTTCTCATGCTAATTACTAGCAAAAAACAAAAAATGGCTTGAAAGTGTACGCAATCGGGCCTAGATTCTCTTCCTTTCGGCTCCAACGGCGGTTTAAACCACTTCACAAATGCCGAACCCAACACTGATCTTCGTTTTTCGGGCTTTTGGTCGATTAGGCCCTAATTTCCATTGGTGTTGCAAGGCAATAACATCTGTTATTTTCGTCTTTCTGGTAGAATGCAACGAAAGAGCGCTTGGAATGGAAAACAACGACATACCAGACTCGGCCATTACAGCATCCTCGACCTGGCCACCTAATGCGCATGAGCCGTGGAGAGCTCGTCTCCATAATGTCAAAACAAGCCTGAGTACGGGTTCCTGGTCAGCGGCATCAAATAATATAGGCGAGTGGTTGCAAATTGATCTTGGGAAGGAGACAGTGGTGACAAAAATCGCCACACAGGGGAGGCCTAATGACAACAATCACAACCAGTGGGTCACTTCATACAAAATTTTGTACAGCTCTGATAAGATAAACTGGAAGGAATATAAGGAAAATGGCTCTGTGAAGGTAATTATTGCGCAACAAAGATTATGATAAGAGCTTTGATAATGACAGGTGTTGCTTTTCAATACTGTGACATGCATATTCGGAAAACAATTTCGAGTTCCCCTACAAGGAGCCGAACGTATTCCGATTAAAAGTGCGGACTGCTCGAGCTCTTCACCTGAACATTTAAAGTAGGTGGCAAGGTCCGAGTACGCGTGTGAGAGCAGAGACAAAAACTTGCATCTTTCCTTTATTTGTTTCGTTTCCACGCGTCCCATCTCACTCGCAAAAGTTGCAAATATTTTAATGGCCCAAGTCTTACGAGTCTCCAATATCAGTGGCAGAACATCTCAACTAGTGACATGCGCAAAAGAAGAAGAGCTCTGGGGTCGAGAATGTGGACACCTCCGAATTTCGCGTTAATACGCGTTACAGTGCAAACAAATTACATCTTTCAAGAGATTATATCTTTTCCTTTTCCTTTTCGTTTGCGTATTCAGTGGCTCAGTCTATGGTTTTAGTGAATCTTTTCTTCTCAATCTTTTCTTACAGGTTTTTTCCGGAAATTCGGATGACGCCACAATCGTGTCACACGTCTTATCCTTGAAGATTACTGCCAGACATGTTCGTTTCTCCATAATGTCGTGGAATAACCACATATCAATGCGAGCAGAGCTGTATGGCTGTGCTTATGAACCATAAAATTTACACATTTGTTTATGAACAATGTTTAATCTTATATTTGTAATAAGCAACAGTAAATCGGAGGTTCAATATATAAGAATTTAAAACTTGGAACATAAAATTAGTAAGCTTAACTGAGCCTAGAGGCTATTCATTGTTTACAGGTAAATTAGGTCAACACAAGACCAAAACCACATTTTTCAACCGCTTCTCTCTAAATCATAGACTAGCTCCCCTAGGGATCTATCCGCAACGGAAACTTGCACAAAACAGGCTAATTAGAATCTAGAACATCCTTCTCCAGCATCTTTGTATTCTGCCCTGTAGTGTACTGCTGGGAACTGGGACGAGTACATCCGGGCATGCAAGAAGGCGTAGAGATGTGGAAGCCATGATGGCCTACTTAGTGTGACTTAGTGTTGATTGTGTGTGCCAAAACACTACATTGGCGACGAGGACCGGATAAAATGTCAGAGAGAGCTTTACCGCCGCTTGATCTAACGGGATCATCATCTCAAGTTGCCCAGAAATGGCGAAAGTGGAAAAGGGCATTCGAATATTATGCTGAAGGGAAGGGCTTGGAAAACACGCGAAAGAAAACTTCACAGCTTCTGCACTTTGCAGGCATGGAAGTCCAGGATATTTTTGAAGATATCGCAGACCCCAATCCGGGAGCCGACCAAGATCCGTATGCTGTGTGTATTAGGAAACTAGATCATCATTTCCGTGCTGAAGAAAATGTACCGTTCGAGCGACATGTATTTCGACAACTGGCGCCAAACGAGGGAGAAGCAGTGGATAAATTTCTGGTGCGTCTTCGCCAGCAGGCGAGACATTGCAATTTCGGTACTTCGTTAGACGATAATTTGAGGGACCAGTTGATCGAAAAGTTAACCGATATGGAGCTGAAAAGAAAATTGCTGGAAACGAGAAATATCACTTTGGCTGAGGTCTTGGAGAAAGCGAGAGCATCGGAAGCAGCTCGTCAGCAAATGCAATTTATGATCAGTGGAGCGAGCATCAACGCTGTGGGCAAGAAGGAAGACAGGACAGGAGACCAAGTTGAGAATTTGTGTTACAGTTGTGGAAAGCAGGGACATTTTTCCCGTGATCTGTGTTGCCCGGCAAAAGGTAGGAAATGCGCCAAGTGTTCGAGATATGGTCATTTCGCGGTTTGTTGCAGAGGAAGCAATCGTCCCTCACCGAGAGCCGGTGACAATAGAAGAAGTGTTGGCAGGCAGACGAATCATGTGGGAGTTGGTTTGGAGGAAGAGAGTTTTGTTAGGTGTCATGAGAGCAACCCAGCCTTTTCATTTGCTGTGACAGAAGAAACGGCGGAGGAGGTATGCATGGTGTCAATTTCAAGTGAGCCAACTATGGATGTGAGTATTAATGGCATTGTTAAAGAAGTATTGATTGATTCGGGGTCGGTGAGCAATTTAATTGGTGAAGAAGATTTTCAAAAGTTGAGAGGGTCAGGTTTTAAGGGGAAGGTGGAACATTGTTCAAAGAAACTGTTTGCTTATGGGGGGAATAAGGTTGACGTGATCGGTCAATTTGAGGCTGATGTTTCTGCTGGACATTCTACAGTGTCTACCAATTTTATCCTTGTTAAGCATGGGCGGTGCATTCTGGGAAATGCAACAGCAAGAGCACTAGGAGTCCTTCATGTTGGACCAAATACAGCCCCTGTTACAGATTGTAATGCTCTCCAAGATGACATTGTGGGTGAACTCAAAGCAAAGTATCCTAAAGTGTTTGAGGGAGTTGGAAAGTTAAAAGATTTCAAGTTGAAGTTGCATGTAGACCCAAATGTACCTCCTGTAGCACAAAAGTTGAGGCGAGTCCCATTTGCACTTCGTGACAAAGTAACTGCCAAGATAGAAGAACTCCTAAGGGAAGACATCATAGAACGAGTCGAAGGCCCTACCACGTGGGCAAGTCCTGTTGTTGTGGCACCAAAGCCCTCTGGTGAGATAAGACTTTGTGTGGACATGCGCTGCGCTAATGAGGCTATTGTTCGTGAAAGGTTGCCCATCCCCACAGTTGACGAAGTGCTTGAAGAGTTAAATGGCAGCACGGTGTTTTCTAAACTAGATCTTCGCTGGGGTTTCCATCAAATAGAGTTGCATGAGGATTCGAGGGACATAACTACCTTCATTACCCATGAAGGGCTGTTCAGGTACAAGAGGTTGAGTTTTGGGGTGAATGCGGCACCTGAGAAATACCAGCACGTTATCCGTCAAACAATTGCTGGCGTAGAAGGAGTTGTTAACATTGCGGACGATTTGATTGTACATGGGAAAAACACCCCAGAACATGACCAGAATTTACACAAGCTGTTAGCCAAGTTACAAGAGAAGAATCTGACCTTGAGATGCGATAAGTGCATGTTCAGAATGAATAAAGTGGTTTTTATGGGAATTCTCCTTTCCCAGCACGGCATTGGGCCTACCGAGGAGAAAGTGCGGGCAGTGAAAGAGGCAAGTCGTCCAACATCAGCGACAGAGGTGAGAAGCTTTCTGGGCCTGGTTGGTTTCAGCTCCAGGTTTATTCAAGATTTTGCAACTATCGCTGAACCCCTGAGGGCACTGACTAGAAATGGGGCCACATTTGAGTGGAAAGAGACACAGGAAAAAGCATTTCAGAAGCTGAAGGAGGAACTGGTAGGAGCGACCATGCTAGCCTACTTTGACAAGACTGCACACACCAAGGTCATAGCAGATGCCAGCCCAGTAGGACTCGGTGCGGTCCTAGTGCAGGAAGTAGGGGAACAGAGCCGTGCGGTGTGTTATGCCAGTAGAAGTCTCAGTGACACTGAGCGTCGGTACAGTCAAACAGAAAAAGAAGCTTTAGCACTTGTTTGGGCGTGTGAAAGGTTCAATTTGTACTTAAATGGCTTACCTGAATTTGATTTAGTGACTGACCACCAGGCACTCAAAACCATCTACGGTCCAAGATCCAAGCCATCGGCTCGCATTGAACGATGGGTGTTGCGGATGCAACCCTACAAGTACAAAGTGTGTTATGTTCCCTCGAGAGAAAACATTGCTGATGCACTGTCCCGGCTGACCAAGATACCAGCATCGCAAGGGTATGTTCACGATGAGGAGTACATTCGCGAAGTAACACTTCAAGCAGTACCTGTGGCCTTAAGGATCGAGGAAATAGAAGAAGCCTCCTCGCAAGACAAGGAATTGAAGGTTGTTCGTGAGTGTCTGCAGAAGGATGACTGGAGTGAGGCACCTAAAGCCTTTGTGATGGTGCGAAATGAGTTGACCTCTGTTGGCCAGGTCGTGCTACGTGGAACTAGAATTGTCATTCCAGGAAACCTGCGGAAGAGAGTCCTTGATCTGGCTCATGAAGGCCATCAGGGGATTGTCAAAACTAAAGAGCGTTTGAGGTCTAAGGTTTGGTGGCCCGGTATCGACCAGCAGGCAGAAAGGAGATGTAGAGAATGTTTTGGGTGTCAGATGGTTACCAAACATGTTCCGCCCCCACCAGTCAAACCCACAAGACTACCCGACACAGCGTGGCAGGAAGTAGCCCTGGATCTGCTTGGACCAATGCCTGGAGGAGAATATCTATTAGTGGTGGTGGATTATTTCTCTAGATGGATGGAAGTTGATGTTATTCGTTCTACAACAAGTGCCACAATTATTAAGTGTCTAGACAACCATTTTGCTCGGTACGGGACACCAGTTGGTCTGAGAACTGACAATGGCCCCAACCTTGTGTCTGATGAGATGGAGAAGTACCTAGAGGAAATGGGCATTGTTCATCACCACACTACGCCTTTGTGGCCAAGAGCCAATGGTGAGGTAGAGAGAGAAAATAGATCTCTTTTGAAGGCCATGCGAGTTTTCCAAGCTGAAGGGAAAAATTGGCATTCCGAGCTTAACAAGTTCTTACTGGCCTACCGATCTACCAATCACACTACCACTGGAGTAAGCCCTGCAGAATTGTTTTTCAAGAGGAAGTTGACAACCAAGTTACCAGAGCTCCAGGAAGGTGATGGAAAACAGAGCGCCGTGGTGTACCAACAAGTCAGAGACCGAGACGCAGAGAGGAAACAGCTGGCCAAAGATTATGCCGATAGAAGAAATCATGCTAAAGACAGAGATGTCAATGTAGGGGATGAAGTATTGCTAGAGAGAAAGAAGGAAAACAAGCTATCCCCGTCTTATGAAAGCGAGCCTTACAAAGTTACAGGTCGTCATGGTGATCAGGTTGTCTTGCAGTCCCCTCAGGGAGTGGAGTACAAAAGGAACCTACAACATGTTAAGCCACTGGTAATTCCTGACATTAATGGCAGTGCAGAAGTAGAACCAAGACCCCCTGATGAAGCTGCACCACCGGAACATGTGGACCGCCCGATTCAGGAACATGCGCCTCCGGAAGTGACGCCTGAAAATACGCCACGTCGTTCCGGAAGAGTTACACGAGCCCCTAGAGCACTGGCTGACTATATATTGTATTGAACTTTCAGGGAACTGCTTTGGATTGGCAACTTCGATAGCCAGCATTATGACTTTAGTTGATATTGAAACTTTAAGAGAACAGTGAAGACATTGCTTTTATCCTCATAGTTTTTAGACGTTGAACTTGCGAGACATTGGCTGAGTAAGATCGCTTCTTTTGTTCATGTTACATATATATAAGAGTTTATTGCCGGAGAAAGGGAAGGATTGTAGTGTACTGCTGGGAACTGGGACGAGTACATCCGGGCATGCAAGAAGGCGTAGAGATGTGGAAGCCATGATGGCCTACTTAGTGTGACTTAGTGTTGATTGTGTGTGCCAAAACACTACATGCCCTCACTCCCCATCCCCTAAACCCCACACCTTATTCAATGTTGAATTTGGAAAGCCGCAATTTCTAAAGAAACTTTCAGGAGGAACAAACAAAATTCAACCCGGGAGAAAAGGGGGCCTTTGAAATCCTGCACCCAGAAAGGCTTGGAAAGTTAATTCGCTCAACCGCACTTTTATCCATAGCTGGGGTTATCTGAGTTTCAATGGAGTGAGGTGATTGTGGCTTACTCTACATGTAACACACCGGAAGCCTTCTCTGGCCACTGGGACTGATGTCACTTGGTTCCATTCCCCCTGAGATACGTCAAAGGATTCTATGGAATCCAGGACTCTCTCTCCATTATAATCTCGGCCACCAATAACGTAGATTTTGTTGTTGAAAACAACAGCCTGGGCATCTTGTCGGAACTCTTTCATGTCTAGGAGAAAAGAAGAAAAAGATTTGTTTGAAGAAAACGTGTTCAAAACCTATCGATTTAGCTCAAAAAAGAACTCGAATATCTAATTACTAGTTTGCCAATCAATCCTTTGTAACCGCTGTAATTGCTATCTGAGTATACATTTTACCTAAAAAAGCTGAATGAAAGTACCAAATGATTTAACTCGCTGTTCGCCTTTTTTATTTAGTTTGCTGATGTAAGCATGCAGGAACTACCTTTCGATCTCGAGTGAGTGAGGGCCTCTTTATATGAGCCCGGTTAACCGGGCTGGCTCGCTTACGTAGATGAAATTGGTTTCTGTTCATATGGCGACTTTCAGCCCGCTTTCCGAGATGAAACATTTGAAAAATTGGTAACGCAACCATTCAGGCATGAAATCTAACAAACAAGCCTGGCGAAAATTTCTCGATTTTCTTTGTTTAAGCAGCCTAAAATTTCCTTTGATTTTACGTTAATTAACTATCAAATGAAACTATTCCGAGTTTCATTTTCGAAGAAAAGAGAGGTAAAATCTCGGTAATGTCATAAAATATCCGTTCTATCACAAAAATGCATTGTATTACTTTCCTCCCGGTAACCAGGCTGAAGTGTTCATATGGCAAAAATGTTCGGCCCGGTTCCCGAGATCCCGGTTGGAAAAACCGAGATCTCGGCAACCGAGTCAGCCCGCCCTCTCATATGAACACATCGAAATTTTTACAAACGATTTAGCGGTGTGGCGAGATCTCGGAAACCGGGTCAGTCCGGTCAACCGGGCTCATATGAAGAGGCCCTGAGTCAAACTCGGATAGAACTTACTGATCTTTAGACAATTCTATCCTGCACTTGATTGCCCGCAAAAACAACACATTCAATCCGTTAGGCTGGAATTATTCACGCGACGCTTGTTGGTTTTACCTTTAGCCGAGTTCCACTGATGTGTTTCCACGTCGTAAACTTCACACTGCCGAAGTGTATTGTAGCCATTGTTTCCACCCATCACGTAAATTTTTCCCGCCATCTCCACTGCGCAAGCGCCAACTTTCCCACAATTCATTGGCAACACAAAGCTCCAGAGGTTCACCGCTGGATCATATCGCTCCATACTGATCTCCGGTTCAATCCCTTGGCCCTCACCCCCAATCACGTAAATATGTGTTTCCGTGGCAACCATGACGTGATGAGTTCGCGGAATTGTGGGAGGAGAAAGAAACTTCCATTTGTCGTTTATTGGATTATACACTTCAAATGAGTTGCTATGGGAACCATTAACCATACCTCCTACGTGTGAGTAACAAAGAGACAGAGATCTCTGTGTTAAAGAAATCGCTCAGAAAAACCCTGCTCCCTCGAGCGCCGTGCGGACGAAACTGAGCGTCAAGTGGTTTCAAAACAAACCGGCGACCGCTGGACCTCTGCGCCCGCCGGATAAATTACATGTTGCCGGTTACTCTGGTCATAGCAATCAGCTTGAACCTTGCAGCCCCTCACTTGTCACAGCCGCCTACTTTTCCAGAGTCTGACGCCTACTTCAAAACATTTTGAAACCCCTGGAGCGTATTAATCACAACAACGTCGACGAGTTCCTGGGACCAAGAGAATTAGAGCTGGAGTGATTTACGCTTATTCCGGGATTGAGTTAACCAGATTATTTTTCTTCAACTATTCACGTATTTTAGCTACCCAAAAGATGCTGCCCGTTAGGTCCGCAATTTCTGGAGGTAAACAGCAAGGGCGCTACAGTTTACAATAAAGAACACCTCTCGGAGGCAAAATTTGAATATATAATTGCCAAAAGAACCCCATAACGTACAATGATACTACTGACTTAATGTGACCACCAATCGTTTCTTACCAGAGACATATAGCAGCCCGTCATGATCCGTAGAAGCAGCTTTGGCCCTCGCTTCCTGCAGAGGGGCCACAAGTTCCCAATGATTAAGGATGGGGTTGTAACATTGCACGTTACTCTGAAGCAGGAGAGAGGCCTTGCCTTCCATGGACCCAGCACCTGCGTACACAAATCCATCCACCACGGCTACTGAATGATCGTACAACTGGGTTCTGTAAAACAAGGACAAATTGCTTAATCATAACTAGCATTTCTCTTTCCGCTGGAGTAACAATCTCTGATGGTTTCTCACGGTGTCGCATAATTTGACTTCTGAAGAGTTTACAGCAAGACAACGAAAAGTACCCTCACGAGTATCTGATAAGCGTTGGGTACAGTTTGCGTTTTCCCTTGAAATACATCTGTTTTCGCGTCATGATACAATCATTATCAAGCCAATGGCGGGGTTAACAACTGTAAGTGACACTGTTACAGTTTGCGAAAAAGTCCTCCCGCAAATTGCATCGGTATATTTTTTTCCGGGAGCATTCCTGTATTACGTGAGGATTTGAAATTTCTCGAAATTTTTCTCCTGCTGTCCCAGAGTTCTCTCATGCTTCCCGGCTATTTTCGCTTGTATAACGATTCCCGGCGGAATCTCCAGATTCCCGGAGGGCCTTCTTAGTTCTCTCGAAACAGGCCTTCTTAAAGTTGTCACAACCAGTAGGAAATGTGTCCTTACCGCAAAGGAGCTAAAGTGTACCATCGATCCTCGTCAGGCTCGTAGCAAAATGCGACGCGCCCTTCCTCGGTGTTCCGCCCTTTGCCCCCAATGAACAGAATCACCTCAACAAGGGTGGAACAAGTCCTGGGAACCGTTCTCGGGCTGCTGAGAGACGTTTGCTGGTTTTCCTGTGCAGTGTTATACCTTAGAGCTTCCATCACCATTTCCTTAGCGGTGGGTGATCGTTGCACTAGTTCGTGTCTCTCTATATGGTCCATGAGGGTGCGTGTTGGAAGTAAAGGCAGCCGAACATGTTGGAGTAATTTGGCGAAGTGGATGCCGCGTTCTTTTCGGTCGTATTCTGTCCATCTAACCAGGCTGTCGAATACCTAAAGTGGGTCAATTATTAAGTACTCTCCAGACATGCTCTTCGTGTCTAAGATTAGTCTGGTCAATTTTGAAATTCATCATAATTTTAAAATGCAGAGGTAATCTTAGCTTAGCTTGCGTTTAATGAAGCTTCGGTTCAACGAACAGTCGAAAAAACAACGTAACAGACGAAGAATAGGGCCTTCCAAGGGGAAGAAGCGACAAGCGGCATGACTCGGAAAACAAGCGACAATCGGTTCCGCAAAAACACCGACAACCGACAGAAATTGGCAGAAAAGGCGCGACAGTTTGCTAGAGGGACCATTCACTTTTCATTCCTTTTTGTTTTCTTTGCGACAGTGACATTTGTGTCCCTAACTAAAGAGGCAGTCAACAGCCAGAGTCGTAAATAAGCCGGACAAAGCGACACCAAGAATAAAGTGAAGAAAATCCCAAACAGTAAAAATTAAAGTCGTCGTAGTTGCCAGGCAACCTATGCGATGTGCTACAGTGCCTAACATAATTTGACCTAACTTGAGGCGGTGCCCGTGAAAGTTATATTAAACGAAATTACAGACAGTATATCAAAATTCAAACTTCTGTGGAAAACTACGAAGGCATTTATTATCATTGACTATTTGCTATATATACCTGGTGCTCACTGCTCACGTAGATGTCACTGTTTGACAACAACTTCTCTAACTCATCTTGCGGCAGCTCCAAAAAATGCGCTGAGTTCACAACGTTCACAAATTTATTATAAACAAATCTCAGGCATCGCTGATGAAGAGTTTCTTGTCCATGGACTTCAGAAACGTCCCGTATCCTGAGACAATTCTCGGGAGTTAAGAATTTCACCAACAAGTAAGAACATTCCTCCAGTAAACTTTGGAGTTTGAAGAAACTTGCGCCCTTAAAAATGTCAACAGCGTTTGCGCTGTTGATGAAAATTCGTCCACCATACATGTATCCCAACAAGGCGTCCATGGTGGAACGGTCGATTTCTCGTGGTAGGTCCACGTTTTTTATGAACCTTCCCGTCTCGCTGTCAATGAAGAGAGATCGAAAATAAGGACAGGCTACTCCGAGAATGTTGCGGTGGCACAGAAACTTGTGAGTGCCGACACGAAGCGTCACATCACAAAGAATTCCTTCACGCCGCAGAAACTGAAAATACTCGATAATAGACTCTTGAAAGCCTCTATCCACAAACAAGTACGTCTGGTCTTGTTTGACTCTGTTGATGTCAGTTTGGATATCTCCCACGTGGAGATTATTCGAAGGCATTTTCTGTGCTTAGTTGACGGAAAGAACCGGAAAAGAGCGCCGGACAACTTCAATGAGTTAGATGACTTTCGTTTAACTTCGCGTGCAGGTTTTTGTATTGATTTAGCATGCAAATTTATTGCTGTGTTACAAATTTGAAAGTTGGACCCGCAGTTTCATATGTGAATATGTACGGGTGGCACGAATAATATAACATATTTTTGGTTGGATGCCAAACTCAGATACAAACTGGGGGGTGGGGGTAGGGACGAGAAGGGTTAGGAAGAGTGTAGATGGTCAGCTCCGTCATATAATAACGTACGTATTTCCACAGACGACTATGCTGTCGTTTTGCTGTACAAACATGATTTTTATTTTTGGAAAGAGAAGTCATCATTATAAGACTGATTAAACATGTACAATGCATAGAAACGGTAGAAAGGAGTAAATAGGAGAAAACGCACAATGTTCTACAACCAACAACACGACCGACAAAGACACGAAGTGAGGGAACTAATTACACAAGTCAATTTATTTACAAACCTGTCACATACAATTCAAGGGCTTAAGAGAAATGACTAGCGAGAAGAAAAGAATGCACACCTCACTGAATGTATTCTAGTCGTGGAAAAAATTTCTCGCATGACGAGTTTAACTTAAATACGACTGACAATTACTTGCACAGAACGTGAAAATCACTTCTTATTAACGAGTGTCTAGCAGACAGGAGTTTTGCAAGACCTCAGTGTCGGCTTTGCAAGAAACACCACTTTCTTGGAGACTGTGCAATTTCGACGGATCGTATAACGAACGACTGGCGTGTTCTGGATGGCAGTCTCCATTGCCAACAACGAAACATTTCCACAACTCTCCTTTGCTGAAGAGGCTTTTAAAAGTATATGTTGTGGTTTAAATTTGTTTTGGGTTTAAAAATTTTTTAACCAGTTTAATTTTTATTTTCCTTTGTGTCAAATTCATTACCATTATCTGAAACGAAGGGAAATAAAAAACAAACTGGTTTAAACAAATTCAATCCAGGAAGAAATTTAAACCACGATGTACACATCACTTCCACACTATACCACCAACTCATCACGCACGTACATTACACCCTTTTTAAAACACTTAAAAATTCAAGAAAAGCTAGTAGCGAAGTACCCGGGGGAAATGTTGACCCTCGCACATGGACCACATAGTACATTAACCAAGATCCCATCAGGTAAAATCGTGGCAGCCTTTTACTCGATGCATTTTTCTGACTGCACAGCAAATTACAAGCGAGTAACCTCCCCTTAATTCGTACACCTTCCAACATGGGTGCGTTTGAATACTGTGTTGGATATTGACGTGTGTCACTAGCCAACATAGCCCAACGTTGTTCACGAACGCACCCAGAAACGTCTCATGTTGTTGGCCAACAATGTTGTATGTTGTTACCCAACATTGTCGGACGGTTTTGACCAGGAATCTAAGACGTTATTGGCCAACAATGTTGGATATTGTTGGCCAGCAATGGTGGATGCTATTGGCGAACAATGTTGGATGTTATTGGCCAACTTTGTTCCATGTTGTTTGCCAACAATGTTGACAGGGTTACTAGGGGCCTTAACAGTGCATGACCCAGCGGTATTGCTATGCTGATGAACACGGTGGTTCTACAATGTTATGTGCACACGACGAAATTAAAAAAAATTACCAAGTTCAAATTTTAGTGTTCTACTTTTTGAACGGAGATACAGTGGGACAAAAACTGCAAAAGGTGGTGGTTTATCGTAATATTCTTTCTTGTTCTTTCGAGTTCCCGACCGCCCTTGACAACCACACCTGGTTCAAGTGCTTGGCTTTTTTATACCTCAAAGGGAATGACAATTACAAGTTCAACACTACAGTTTGTTTGTTTTGCGATTCATAAAATATTGACAGTTTCCTGTGAATGTCATAAACCTCTGTTTTCCAACCAGACAAAACTTCTGTCGATTACCGCGAATTCGAACCCAAGCTCGCGTTAACTGCGCGCAGCTCAGGTTGATCAAATCAATCCTCTTCGTTTCTTGTAGTCTTCAAGGTTTAGCGACCTTCTCGGCGCCCCGTCTCTTTCCGTGTTGGCGGGCCGTGGAGTCGCAACTGCGGGACGAGATTCTGTGGATGGAAGATTTAATAATCAGTAAACTAGGCTGGGGGGAAATTCTAACATAGTTCGCAGTAAACCACACATCTTGTTGACGGACTTAACCGTTAAATGTTACATCGCGAAAACAAAACTGTGACTGCTTCTTACATTTTCATCATTTTCGGTGACATTTTACGTTATGCTTATCAATTGAATCTTTGATCGAAAATGTAGGTCAAAAGTCCTAAGCCACTTCCTGCACCCATCACCCATCACCATTCCAATAATTTCTGAAATTGAGATTAGTCCATAGACGGTCAGAAACTTTCAACACTGGCTGTGTCTAGGGGTTGGGGGAAAGAGGCGGGAACTTTATCAAAGCAGTAGTTGGAGAGAGCATGGAACTGTTTTATGGATGGACGGAAATATTTTCAGTCTAGTTCGCTTGTTTCACACGGGTTTTGACTGGTGTCCCAAGGTCCTATCACCCGCATTGTGGTTCATAATCGAGAGAGAATCATTAAACTGAAATCTCGAGGCTTAATAACCGGACCGCACCTGTTCCCGGAGCGGGAAGGTCGAGGTTGATGGTAATATCGAAGTTATGAGCTGAGAAGAGGTCTTCAGACTGCGAGGGTTTCCTTTCGAGGGCGGCAGCTGCCTGCCCGGTCGAGGGCGCCGCGAGCAATGTTTCTACATCCGAAGCCTGTAAACAAAAACGATGAAAGACCGCATTGTTGACAGCACGACTACAAATAAACTGCTACTTTTCACGATGCTCAGTGACGAGGGTGAAGGTGACCTTGTTTTAACCCAGTAACTCCCAGAAGTGATCAGCATGTAACTTCTCCTTATAATATCAATACATTGTCCAGTAGACAGGTGACGAAAATAGACAAACTGATCAGGCAGACGGTGTTATCTTGATATAACCCCAAATTCTCTTAACTAATCAATGTACAAGGAACTGTGTAGCAGCTAGAAAGGAGAATTATCAATCTTGGGAGTTAAAGGGCTAACACGGACCTCACTACGTTTGTCATGTAAATTGTATTGTCCTTATGGTAATTAGTCCACATTCGCACGAGAAAGACAGAAATCCTCACCCACAAGAAATTTGCAAAAGGTTCCAGCGCACCGAGGAACTTTTGACCAAACAGACTGCCCTGATAATTAAATAGATTTCCATTGACTGCAGGAAGTGTAACACTTGGTTTTACAGAGTGTTACCCCATACACTTACAGGTATTTCCGCAGATTGGCTTGACGAAGACGCCTGCAGGGGAAGGTAAGAAAAGAGTTTAAGGAAATCGATCCAAAAAACGCTTATGTTAGTGGGTCGAGGTACTAAATAGGTTTAATCTAAACCTAAAGTTTATTCATGGTCCGTGCGGGCTTGTGTACATAAAATTCAAGGAGAATTCAAGGGGTATTCAGGCACCACTGAGTTTTCAAAGGAGAGGAGTATTCAAAGCGCAAGTTTACTTTCTCTTGCACTGTCCGCCATTTTAAAATCAGCGCTCAGTCCTTGAATTACATGTACTTTGATATATTAAATCCGATATGATTTCCCATCCTAACAAAAATTCAAGGGGTTTTCATTATTTTCAAGCACTTTCAGCAGAATTTTATTCTTTTCAAGGGCTTTTTCTATCGATCAAACAGATAAGCAGAATTGTTGTCCTGATAACATGTTGTTACGATGATGACGATGACGACGACGGTCATAATGATGACGATGATGATGATGATGACGATGATAATGATTGATGATGATGATGATGATGACGACGACGAAGTTGATGATGATGATAATGATAATGATGATGACGGTGTCGATGACGATGACGATGACGATGATGGTGAAGCTGATGACGATGATGATAATGATGATGATGACGGTGACTTTTGAACACGTTGTGGACACCATCGGGTGTCTCTGAATTAAACCACCGACGTCACAATGGAAGAAAACACGAAACAAGTCCAAAGAAAAAAAACAAGGAGACTAACCTCAGTAGCAACAGCAGGCTGTGGCTCTGGGGAAGATGTCGCCGCCTCCATATTTACATCGTTTTGTACTCGTGTTAAGGGACTCGGAACAGCTTTCGCCTGTAAGCGAGCAACAATGTATCATATAATCACCAAAAATTGAAACGGCAAAAGAGCGTCCATTAATTTTTTCGGGTGTTATAAAAGACTATTCGATTTTTGATCTGCTTACCATAGACACGAGTTGAGGGAGAGTTTTTCGCCTTGTGAACGGATCGGCTTTTTGTTCCTCGCTCATTTCTTCCTAAGAAAAAAGAGTAATCAAGAACTGTAAGGTATGGTTCCCGCAAAAAGATTTCACAAAAACAGAAATGGCTCATGGGAGAAGTACTTACTGCGGCAGCCTTCTCTGCTTCTACGATGTTTTTCTTCCTATTTCGCTCGTTGATATAACTACAAACAAATAGAATTGTAGACACAAAGGCATCACTACAGGCATTGACGGTGATGGTGACGGTGATGATGATGACGGTGACGATGATGATGATAATGATGATGATAATGATGATGATGATGGTGGTGGTGGTGGTGATGATGATAATGATACTGATAATGATAACGATGATGATGATGATGATGATGATGATGATGATGATGATGACGATGACGATGACGATGGTGGTAAAGTTGACCATGGTTTTGCGATGACGCAAAAGAAATCAAAATCAAAAGAAATCAACCAATTGTGACACACCCCTGTTACATAACAGATCTCCGACAATAAATGCGCGACTCAAAATCCAAGCTCACGGTTACCTGATCGCACTGAGATTTTTTGATCGAACTTTGTCCAAATGTGATGCTTTTTCTTCTAGATCTTCAAGTTCACCTCGTAGCTTTTCCACTTCCTCTGTATTCCCAGACTGTTCCGCTATTTCCTGTTAAACGAACACCAGTGACAATTGAATTAGATCAGGGGTGGGGTAGGTTTGCTTTCTTTGCCGTTGACATTTTACCACCGGTGGGTTGAGTCGTTTGAATGTACAGTGTACATAAACACCTGTAACTGCTGCTTGTAGTGATCAGTAGTGATCAAATACAACTTCTCCTTTGGATCTAATATACACACAACGATACTTAAGTTCATGGAAATTAATCTGAACTGAAAAGGGTTTTTCAACGTGTTGTAACATGGAAATTCAACACGCTAAGAGCCTAAAACTACATGTGTTTGACTGACCGGTGCGACGCAACGTTACAAAATACTTCGTGAAGGTCTTGACATTCGTTTCTTCAGACACGTAACTTCTTCTTTTCATAATTCCAATCCCATTAAAGTTCTTCGTATGTAATGATAATGTTGAATATAGCGAAGCAAGCTTCAATTCAAAACCTCTTCATGCTGTATTAGCGGGAACTACATTTGTAGCGACAAATGCGTCGCGAGAAATTAATCGTTTCCTCGCAAGCCCATTGCTTGTAATTTATTCCAAAATATACGCTTCACTGGCTCTCGCGAGACGAGACTTTCGTCTCGCGAGAAGAGAGACGAGAGGTGGTAACTTACTTTTGAGCGGTACTGTACATCAACACCTGTAAACTGCACGTTTTTCCTACCTACAGACAACTATACATACAAACCTTTGACCGTATCAAGTGATTCTTTTTCTGGGCATAGTTGAAAGGTGTTTTCCTGAACTTCTGTTTCTCCGCTACAATCTACACGCCGCCAAAAGAGAAGAATTCAAATCAAACGCGATTAATGGGTGAATGCTACAGCTATGCTTGCCAAGGTAAAGAACCAAGTCTTGGAAACTCATAAAGAAAGCAACTCAAGCAGAAACAAAACACAATGTTACGTACTGTAGCTGAATAGGATAGCTTTGAGAAAACATAATACTTAAAGCAATCGCTTGTTGTACTATAAACTTTGGCATACCCCCCGGCCTCACCCCCCTCCCCCCTTCCCTTTCACCACATACCTTCTTCCCACTGAATATATCAGTTAAGTTCACCCACAAACAATTGTTGATAACAGACACTCCAACTGTAGGCCAATGCGCAAGTACAGCTAGCCGTGTTAGGCTTAGTATTACATGTTGTTTTTATTGCCAAACTCAGCTCATAATATTTATTTTTGAAATAGAACTCCCTTTCACAATATTATTAACTCAATCTGACAATACTGTAAGTTCCTGAAAATTCTATTTAACAAGTATAAAACCAAAATTTACATTCTCATTCAATAATAATAACTGACAGAAAGCGAACAAAAAAATGTTGTACCTTGTCAACGTCTTCCTCATTGTACATATAGTGTCTTGCTTCATTGAACTGCTTGGCTTTTGTGTCTACTTCATCCAGTGTTGGTAGCGGGATATTGTGAGCCTGGCACTGCAAAACCAGAGAGAACTGGTTAAGGAACGACTGCCAAAGAACGCTCTATTCACACCAGCCTTTCCAATTCCCTATAAGGCCATTTTCACATGACCTTAACCCTTTGACCCCCGAGATCGATTACTAATTCTCCTTTCTAGCTGCTATACATTTCCTTGTACGTTAGTTAAGAGAGTTTGGGGTTGTATCAAAATAACACCCTCTGGCTGATAAGTTTATCTATTCTCATTACCTGTCTGCTGGTCAATGTATTCATCAATATTATAAGGTGAAGTTTCGTGCTAACCACTTCTGGGAGTTCAAGGTTTAAAAGCAATGTAAGCAGTATAGATTTTTTGCAAGTTGTTTCAATTACCACTGGTTTAAAAGACAAGAAAAATCTGCATGTACCACCAAAGATGGTCCCCACATAGGAGAAGGACCCTAAGCAGTAGGTAAGGTTGCACCCTTACCAGATCCCATGTGTTAGGACTGAGAGGTTCAAGAATTGTTTTGTACATAGATCTCTTTTTAATCTTAAATAGATTGTGATTGGTATTTCTTGAGTAGTTTCACGTCAGCTTCGCGCCTGGGCCATACGTGAATGGGAAACAACTTGGTCCGTAACTTACAGTACGGACCTCAAACTCGATTAGTAAGAGGTCATGTACATGTATAATCATTTCAAGGTGAAATGAAAATTGCTATAATAAGAAAAAACGGTATTAAACAATGTAAACTGTAGTTTAATATACTGTACCTCCTCTTTCCATCGGTTAAATTCTGTTTCTGCAAATCTTTGGTTTGAGACAAACTCAAGTCTAAACACTCTCTCCTGATCACCATGTCTGACAAAAAAACAGAGAAACACTCTGACAAAAGCTCACACATTCACAGTCTTTGCATTTGCTTGTTTTAGCTAAACATCAAAAAATAATCATTGAGTGGTCATTATGCTTTACCCTTTTTTACATTCCAATAATGATCACCATCTAACTTCTCCATACCATATCACTAGTTCATCAAGCATACAGGGCATGAGAATACAGGAAATGATAGCCAGGGATCAGCTGAGTTAAGATTTATACAAATTCTCCCAACATGTAGCATATGAAATAAGTGAGAAGTGTAAAGACTGAATACACTTCTTTATACTATAAAATTAATGAAAGGGTCAACATTGCAGTGCCTTGCTTTGAACAAGACAAGTGAGGTTTTGTTTACATTTTTTCCTTTTCCATGTTGATTGGCTCTTCCCCAAACTTGGTCACTTAAGAGCAATTTCCAAAGTAGCTGAACTGATGCAGAGCTCGACGTTGTGACCGCTGGGGTCGCCAATGCGACTAGATTTTTTTCGCTGGCGACTAAATTTTCACGCTTGGTCGACTAAAATACTTGTGCTGGCGACCAAATCTGAAAACTTAGGGGCCAATCATGGCCCCAAGGTTTTTTCCTGAAAGTCGAGCCCTGCATCATCCGCTTTCGACTGGAAGACAAAACCTTTGACCCAACAAAAGTGTTTTGTCTGCATCAAGTGAACAATTTGTTTGGCTGCTGCAAATTCATGACTTACAGTGTACTAAAGGTTTTGCTTTGCTGCATTTTGCGCTGTAATGGTATTTAAGGCAGTGAATTGAATTTTTTTTTAACTGTTTATACTGGTTATTTTCCTTCAAGGGGACAAATATTGATCCCTTTACTGTTTTGACCTAACAATGGTGCAGCCCAGATCAAAGCCTGCATCCCTACAGAACATAATTTGTACATTCTGGCCAATAACATACTTGAGCTTCAGTCCCTTGTTGGTCTTTGTGTTCCCTAAAGTGTAGACTTTAGCTGTTTCCACTACATCCCTGATTTCTGCAACCTACAAAAGAAGAATGTACACTGTAATGACAATCAACATGAAAAATTAAGAAAAAAGATCAACATTTCTCTCAACAACCTTTTATTAACCCCCCTGGTCTGTAATTAGAGACGTATTGTAACTTAGTCTGTCATTAAAAGCTAAGCCTTGTAAGTTTAATTGTTCCTTTAGTGTCAATTTAGTATAGAGCTGCTAATATAGGATTGTAAGGTACCACGTTTTACAATAAGTATGTATGTAAAGTGTTAATTGCTAAACGAATTATGTAGATATATAAATGTAAGTTTCGTGGTGTGAGAGCATTAAGTCTTATGTCTTCTTTTAGGTTTAAACTTCTGTGACTAAACTCTGGGGCGAACTTTGAACCACCTTGAGATTTCTTGTCAAGACAATAAAGTGGCCTTATGCTACTCCTCATGATGGGCAAACTAAAATACACTACACATGGCTAGAGCAAAGAATCAGAAAATCCCTGCAGTCCCAGCTATGTGTGATTTTGGTTGTGTCTAACTGATTAAGAAAGTGAAGCAAGCGTGAACAAACCAACACAGAACAAAGGAAAGACAAACCAATTAGTAAATGAGAACAACTTTCAACACTATTATTATTATTATTATTATTATTAATAACTTCATTTAAGTCTTAAATCGTTCTAGCCAAGCATGGGTGCTCTACTAATTGGGAAGACTGTAAATGTAATAAACTCTAAATCAAATCTATTTACTCACAGTAGTAACTGAAATCATCAAAACAAGTTCATAGTACATCACAAGCTAGTCAAGTAAATGTGAATGAAGAATTCATAATTTACCCTATAAACAGGTCTTGCATCATGGCTTCCAATACCAATACGAACAAAACATCCACTAATTATCTGACCGAAGAATGGCATGTGCACCCATCTACATCCACAAGGGACAAAAATAACACAAATGAGAGGTAAATCATAAAATTTTAGCCTAAGTGCAAATTCTTAGTGTTAACAGAGCCTGATGCAAAACTAAAAGTGTCTCAATACATTTACAAGAATGCAAGCACTGCATTTCCGAATCACCACATTCTACACATTACTCGGTACCTTTCAAGTTTGTGTCTTGAGACTCTTATTCTTTCAAGATCATCAACAGAATTTACTCTCAGAGGCTCATCATCACCTTGCCTGAAACAAAGAGAGGAAGATGCAAATTCTAACTCATGCTCTAACCAAGGTGTAATGTTCCTGGGGCACTAAAATGTCTTATCCAAGCAGATGCTTATAGTCACCCTTATTACAGGCTAATAGAGGTTCTGAACTTAGAATGTGGCTCGGCTACAGGTGTGCCCATCTGCTGGACCGTGTTTTAGCACTATCACTTTTTACTCTTATATTTTGCATTTCCATCCTGGGACTATTTGTTGATACAAAACAGCTCCACATAAAAACGAACTCATGCTCATGAATAAAAAATGCCAAATGCATATATTGTAGGATGTACATTAATTTTTAGACGCACAAAATGCATATAAATGTATTCCTTGCCTTACGTCTACATCTGCTTTTTGTGTTGCAAAACGTTAAAAGGTCAAAATCTAAAAGACAGTTGAAGGGCTCTCGGTAAGGACCAAGGGGCCAAGGATATTTCCGAGATGACTTCAGTTAAACCCACAACTACAGTACTTGGATGGTAAAAAGAGTATTGACTACACTGTATACATCAACAGCTAGACTCCCTGGCTACTTTGAAAAGTAGTGAGCAGCTATGCGCAAACTTACTCATCTTCAGATTCTCTATACGATCCTTCCCCTGAACTTGACTTGCTTTCTTCTTGATCGTCATCATCTTCATCATCTGTAAACACATCACTGGCTTTCAACTGCGGTTCCTTCTGTTCCACCACTGATTCTACCACTTTCTTCTCTTTCTTTTCAGATCTTTTTGCCTTCAAATCATCCAAGGCTTTGGCTTTCTTTTCCTCAATATGTCTCTTGCGCTCTTTTTTCCTCAGAGCTATTCCCTCTTTCTCAAGATAAGCCTTTTCTTTTTCACGTTTTTTCTTCTTTTCTTTTTTCTTGGCAAGCTTCAGCTTTCTCTCAATTTCATACCTCGTCTTTTGTGCTTCTCGTTTTTCAACACGATTGAAAAGCTCCTGTTCTCGTTCCTTTTCTGTCATTTTTTCAAGTCTTTCTCTATCTGCTTCATCACCCATCAAGTTATCATCCCATTCATCATGATACTGTTCATCATCCTCATCCCCTGATGAAGATGATGACGATGATGACTCTGATTGGAATACAAAAAAAGTAATAACAATTTAGGAAATGAACTAACTTTCCCAACATACACAGAGGGTTACATGACTGGTAACCAAGGGACTCAACTACAGCAGCCAAGCCTCAGTTGACATTATTACGGCAACGTAGCCATGAGTCTTGCAAATGAGCCCTTAAAGTGCAGGCACCAGATACGGTGCATACTTACTTTACCTTAGTGGGTGGAGAGGTAAAAAATATACAACTTTGAAAAGAAAAATGAAACAGGTAGAGAAATATTGCAAAACAAAAAAGAAATCAAATTAAGATAGATTCCAGCAACCCATAGCCATCTACTTTATATAATATAACACCACTGTTTGCCGCATACACTACAGGGTTGACATTGGGAGCCGGTAGCTGGTGGATTTCCACCATCTGTCGGACCACTTTGTACCAGCTACTTTTGCCCAAGAAAGCAGAAAATTGCCTTTATGAGCTTTGTGCTCACTACAATCTGTAACCACCTATTTGAACTCATTCATCCATCTATTTAAAGTTCTAGTGACATTACCCAACTTAAGAAAATTGGGACTGGAAGAACACGATTTAAACCCACAGCATCTGCAAAACAGTTCATTGATTGTAGGTTCTAGTAATGCTCAAGCCCTGGTTCTGTTTTAGTGTAGAGGTAGAGGGGTGGGATTCTCAATATGTATGAAAATGTCAGAACTCGTGTTCATACACATGCACTGTACATAGCGAAATGTCATTCAAGGATACACTCACCACCAGATGAAGTTTCTCCACTTTCTTCAGAGGAAGAACCAGACGACGATGCAGTTTTCTTCCCTCCTTTTTTCTTTTCCTTAGCTTTGGCTTTACCTTTTCCTTTACTGTTTTCAGAATCCATCGTCCACTACATAGGGAAAATCACATACATGTAACAGCTGATTAAAAATCTAAAAGTCAATAAACTAAAATTTAGCACTTTTTTTTACTGTTTAACACCATACAGTGAGTTTAAAATGGCTAATTTTGGTGGTTTAAAGGGTAAATGGAAAGATTTCCACACATCTTAATACATTAATTATACATGCATCACTGTCATACAACATGTACATGAAATCTTCTTCCAAAAACGAATGAAGTTTGAGTCACAAAATGCATATAAAATTAATTTAGGGAGCTGTATGGAAATCTTGCTTAACTTGCTAACGCTTCCCCAAGGCTCAACAGTAGAACATCCTAGGGGGAGGGAATGGAAGGTTATACTGTAGGTGTAACTTTTTTGTCAGCGATTCAAGATATTTTCTTGAGCGCTGTTTAAACGACCAGACGAAAAATTCATTATTGCTATCAAATTGCAACTTGTAGTCCAAAGAAGTAGATCGTTATCAACGTGGTTGGCCATAAAGGTTTTTCATTTGGAGGAGGCGGAAAGTGGTGCCTTACAAGGTGGCCATTCATGTCAACCTGTTTAGAATTCGCTTGTAGAATTGTTACATTTAATTTGAGACTATGATCAAGTAGTAAATATTCTTACCAAATTTTTCAAAGAATACCTTCTCGAAACACTTCGAAGATAAATTGTTTAAGGGTCTTCGCATTGTTAAAACGAATGTTTTGCATGAATGCATGCATGCTGGCATTCACCATCACACACACGTATTTCTATCAACATTCCATCAATTTGTAATGCAAATGAATAATATTTGATTAGAGATATTACCTCATCATCACTTCCCTCCGAAGAATCCAAGTCGCTATCTGAGTCTCCTGATTTCTGCGGCTTGGAATTCTCTTGTGCTTGTCTGGAACGCTTTGCAAGGGATTTCAGTTCCTGCGAACAACGAAACAATCAGCCAACAATTTATGCGGATACCACAAATTCTCCACTTACCTCTTCTAGGTCTTGCTCACTCTCGTCATCGTCGCTGCTCGATTCCACCGCTACCCGTTTTCTTTTCCGTTTGGAATCGTTGCCTTCTTTCAAAGTTTTGCCCATCTTCGTTTGCGTTTGAGAAGAACAAGGCTTGGGTTCGTAGCTCAAAGGCCCATGTGAGTTGTGGGATTGAAAGTAAAGAGCTCGGTTACCAAGTTTGTTATGGTACCCAGATTTCCCAGATATCAGTCAAAGGCTTGGTCCCAAAGTTCATCCAAAAATGATGGCTTGGTTGCCAAGTCTGTTGTCATTCCCAGCTCTCAGGAGTTTTTCGAGTTAGCAATTTTGCGACATTTTCCTTCCATTTTGCGTTTACGAATCGAATTGATTTCATGAAAGTCACCGATACGATGGCTGCTACCTTACCTGACAGCGAAGACAGCGAGGAAGCATTGCATCTGAACCAGCGTGTGAAGAAATCATCGGCCGTGAAGACATCTAAGCTCAAATACAAGGTGAGTTTTTGCCAAATAACACTGGTACAAAATATTGCCTGTAAAGTATTACATCAGCTGAAAGGGTTTTCCTCGCACAGCTGAATTCAAATTAGCTCACCAGCGACAGCTTTGAAGGCGTTTTTATGTAGTCATATGTTTCTTGTTTTTAATTTGTTTTGTTGTTGTGAGAACAGGAATGCAAATCGCCAACTCTGGAGGAATTTACACCGAATTCAGCATCTTCTTTGGAAGACAACATGGCCGAGGGTGACGAAAAAAGCTTCTTGTTACTGGACGAAAAGGAAACTCTTCAGGTAAAGAGAAGGGAATAACTAATTAAGGTTACTATAATACTATTCTTTACGAACGTTACAAGCGACGACAATCGAAGGGAAATGGTTATCTGGCCCCGGTTGTTCAAAGGCTGGATAGCGCTATCCACCGGATAAATATCTATCCAGTGGATAGTGCATTAGCTTTTTTAGCTTTTTTCTTGAAAGGCTTTAGCTTTTCTGACCCCCCCCCCCCCCCCCCCTTTGGAATTTCCATTGACTTTCTGTGGGGTAGGTATGATATTTTCTGGAGTTGCACATAAGTGTTGTGTGTTTCCTCAGAATTGCGAGAAAATATTATTAGTTGTCTTGATCTTGCTAAAAAGGTGTTATTTTTTAAACACTTTAATTATAATTTAAGATCAAATAATAATAATACTCTTGCCCAGCACACAGTAAAATCAGCCAAAACCAGTGGAGATAGAGCCTTCTCACGTGCTGCTCCAGTTGTATGGAATGCCTTGCTGCCAAGCCTTAGAGCTATTAAAAATAACATTATTACATAAATCATGTCTTTTTAGGCAAGCTTATTTTATTGTTTAGATTTTATATTTCTGTTTGAAGCTTTGTAAATAATTTAGTCAATATCATTTTTTTATGTTAAAAATTCATCTATTTTTTATTTATCTGTAATAATATAATTAGCACTATAGAATGATGTAGTTTTATATTTTTAGCATTAGCTAATTTTATTTCTATTGGTCTTTTATTGATTGCAATAATAATTGTAAAGCACATTATATCGTACAGTATATCTTAATGAATTTTGCACTGTATAAGTAATAAAATTATTATTATTATTATTATTATTATTATTAAATTATTATTATTGTTATCATTATTATTAAGTCCATTTACCCCCCCCCCCTTTCTTAGTTTGGGCCTTTTATTGTATTATTATTATTTTCAGGTGCATACTGTAGATGAGTTCATAACAAAGCTCTCCTGTCATGGACAAACAAACATGAAAGTAGTTTCAATATTTGGAAACACAGGCGATGGGAAGTCACATACCCTAAACCACACATTCTTTGACAGTAAAGAGGTGTTTGCTACTTCATCATCACAGCTTTCTTGCACAGTCGGTGTGTGGGCTGCTTATGATGGTGTCAATCATGCTATAATCTTGGATACTGAAGGGCTTTTGGGTGTGTCTGGAAATCAAAACCAGCGAACAAGGCTCTTACTGAAAGTACTCGCAATATCAGACATCATCATCTACAGGACGAGAGCTGAGCGGCTTCATACAGATATGTTCACCTTTCTCGGTGATGCATCAGATGCATATCTAAAGCATTTTACTAAGGAGTTAAAGGATGCCACTGAAAGATGTCACATGGATGTACCTCTTTGTAGTTTGGGGCCAGCAGTCATCATTTTTCATGAGACGCAGCATACACATTTGCTTGGAATGTCACAACGTGAGAGTGAATCTTCAGGTTAGGAAACTAAAACAAAATGATATCGTTAGAGCCAGGTTACAGTAAGAGCAAAATCTTGGAATCTGAAGGATGAAGGTTTGCAGTGTGGTATTCATGTAACCTCCCATTAACATTCCCTGAGATTAGAAAGCTTTGGTAATAGGAAACATTCCATTAAAATCCCAAGGTTCTTTGTAATTCTTTCTCTTTATTATGCATAAAAACAACTCCAGTGCTGAATTGTGTGGTTCCAGAAAATATCCTTACCCCCCCCCCCCCACAGAAGACTTTTTGATTTGCACCCCCCCTCCCCCCAGGATTTTCCATTCCAGGGGGTCTTTGATGACCCCCCTGGAATTTCCAGAATTTTTGTACTTACAAAAAAAGAAAGTGAATACTAACCTAGTTACATCAATACAGTAGAATTTAATTACAACAGTGTAAACATTGAGGTTTAAACTTTAATAAAAATATAACGCTTTGTTAAGCTTATTATCCGTCGAAACTTAATAGCCTCTTCGCCATCACCTTTGCAAATTGTGTTTGTGTTGTTTTTATGTAAGATTATAAGCTTAAACATTTGGGTTGCAAAGTTTAAACTGATTTAAAATGTGGCTTGTTCCATGTTTTTGTGCTAACTCCGATGAGAATGTTTCACTCACTTAAACATTGAACTGTGCAAACGATTAGGCAAATAACACAGAAAGTCTCACAAGGTTCCTTAATTTCTCTACACATTTTGTCAGTTGCTTCAGGTTGATTCTTATTTAAGGACTGAAAACTTCACTAACACATACATGTTAACGCAGTAGGTTTCATGAATTAACAAGTCTGGAAGTATGGGGACGAGACTCCAGTTAAGATCGGCATTTTAAATCATTTTGACTCCATTCTAAAGTGAAAGACACACCATTATTGTTAGCTTTGGGAGATTGTAGCATTTATAGCTATCTCAAAGAAAAACAGAAACATTAAAGCTAATAATGGCCAGTCAGTACTGACTTTTGTTTTAAAACTACCTACATAAGACTTAAGTATGTTTTTGTGCTTCAGATCGATCATGTACATGGTTTGTGAACTTTAAAAAAATAGTTTCCCACGAAAGCCCCCCACCCCTTGGAAATTACTGCCCTTGAACCCCCCCCCCTTCCCCCTTCCCCCTTCCTGTCAGAATTTACAGTGATCTTCCATGGGGGGAGGGGGCAGGAGTATTTTTTGGAACCACACATTGAACATTCTTGAGTTTTTATTTTATTTTATTTTTTTTACTTATAAGGAATGAATTAATGAATTGTTTCATTTTAGAAACCATTAATACAAAGAGCCCTGATGAGATCTTGAAAGAAAGATTTGTTGATGTTGGCCGGATTCCTCATGCTTTTAGCTCCATCAAGTATGTGGGCACAAGAACCACAGTGCCACCAACTGATTTCACTGAGCTCAAACAGGCTGTTAGAGATGGTCTGGCTGACAGCTCAGTTCGCTCATCCCGCTCGCCTGTAATCGTATATAAAGCATTGACGGTAATTCAATTTTTTTCTAGACAGTGTATGTTGATGATATGCATTGCTTTTAAACAGATTAATCCATGCAGCTTTTGAAACCCTATCCATAATTGAATAATTATATTAATGATGGCTATTATGTTCTTAATCTTCCATTTACATTTTAGCTTCTTAATAAGAAGTTCAGTAGCGACATTGAAAGGACAATACCTAACACCTTTCCTGATGCATACTTCACTTGCCAAGCAACATGTCTCTCGTGCAAGTAAGTCATCATGAAGGTGTGTCACTTGCCTCCCTTGTGTGTAGCCCTCCTATGATTCTCAGAGTCAGTGTCATTTACTAATGTATGACACTAATTATGTTGATTATGCTGATCAATCATGTTGTAGGTCAAAATGAATGTCCTTTGTTTCCTAACCCTAGTTATGCATGGATCATGTATAATTAGGGTTAGGAGACAAAGAAAGCTAAAGGAAATTCAGAATCAAACTAGCTTGAAATCATTTTGACCTGAAATTCATTTTGACCTACAACCTATACATACCCTGTGGCCAGTTGGTTTCTCTTGCACTTACATGACTGTATGTCTGTAAATGCTTCTCATCCCCACGACGAGAGACTTAATTTTCTCTGGGTACTCTAACTAATCCCCTCTCCTCAAAATTTGACATTTCCTTGTTCTTGTCTTGTGTTTAAACCCTTTCACTCCAGATAGTGCCAAACGGCACTTATAGATTTTACTCTGTCTAACACCAGACGATTTTACTTGTCAATGGAGAACCCCTTGGGAGTGAAAGGGTTAAGTAACTTCCTGCGTAAGTTTCCTACAAGTAAATGAGACAGTTATGTTGCCACGGTTTCAGTGTACGGTGTCAAAAGAGCATGAATCATGAGGGAGATGAGTCAACAGTACATCAGAGTGAGAACAGGTGTCACTATCAAGCCCAGTTTGACAACAGGGTGTACACATGCAAGGTAAGTCTCTATACTAAATTTTGATTTAATACTCTGTGGAGTGGCTTGCTTCTTCAGTTTAATAGCGATTTTACGCATTTCAGTGGTCAGTTAAAGTACAATGATAATGTTTATTTATACCGTGTAAATTCAACGTAAGTTTCCAAATGCACCTTACAATTCTAAATCCTTACAATTCTCTAATCAAATTTACAAATCTTTACAATTCAAATCAAATCAAATCAAATGTTGGTTTTTGCGGAGAGGGGAAAACCAGATTAACCGGAGAAAGACTTCTTAGAGCAGCGTAAAGAACCAACAAACTCAGCCCATATATGACGCTGAGTCCGGGAATCGAACCCAGGACACATTTGTGGAAGGCAAGCGCTCTCACCACTGCAAACAAACTCAGCCCATATATGACGCCGAGTCCGGGAATCGAACCCAGGACACATTTGTGGAAGGCAAGCGCTCTCACCCTGCTCCTGTATCACTTGTTATCCTCTTTTCTTGTGTGTAACGCTTGCGGGTTTTGTTATTTTTACTCTAGGCTTGTTATGAGAGAGGAAAGCAGGTGGTTGTGGTTCCCAAGATGTGTTCCTCGAGTGACTCCTCCTGGTTTGGATTTGCTAAATATGCCTGGTCTGGGTGAGTTTTCCAGTTTCATTATCATAACATCATCTTTATTAACTCCTTATTTGTAACAGGATTCTTAAATTCACTCCCTTATAGTTATTTCTCGAGTGAACGTTGTGCACCTTTCGGACCCCTTCTTTAAAAGGCTGATGTCTGTCGCTCTGTAAGCTGGGTCTCTAGGGAACAACATTCATCTTTGATAAGTGCAGTGTCATCGCTTTCTTGTTCAGCGGGTGGTGACTGAAAAAAAAAATAAACAAATAAATATTACTTTATTTCCAGGCGGTTGATAGAGTAGCATTGTAGTGCTAATATCTCCGACACACATACACGTACAGAAACAGAGTTAAGAATCCCAACTGGTGGGAGGCAGACCAGTTGGCTATTTACAAGTGTGACCGCTGGGGAAAAGTTGAACCAGGAACTTACCCAGAAAAACACCAGCTAGTGGTCAGAGCGGGATTTGAACCCGGGTCACCCCAGTGAAATCCAGCGCCCTAAACCACCCGGTCATCCTGCGAACCTTTTTCTAAAATTTCTGTAGGTTTTCGCTGTCTTACCATATTCAACACCGTTGTTTCCAGGTATGTTCTGGAGTGTGTTGAATGTGGCGTCATCTATCGTAGCCGTCAGTATTGGTTTGGAAACGAAGACCCAATCAAAACGGTGGTCAGGACCGAGCTTCGTCACGTGTGGCCTGGGGTGAGATTCCAAAAGAGAGCTATTCAATGGTTTACTTTGGAAAAGGGTGATGGTCTGGGATAAAGAATGGCCGCGTGAGGGACTGTGGGATTGCTTGGGGAACGGGAACTGCCAAAACGCTGAAACACGTAAACTGCTTGGCGTCTTTCTGAACGAATAATACCAGAAAGGCCTTGGGTGGTACAAAAAGAGGACAAGCTTTCTTCGTGTTTGGTTACCATGGCAACCCTCTAAACAATCCCACAATCACTAACGCGGCAACTCTGGATCCCAGTCTTGAAAGGTGAGCTATTGAGTAAGCTTGAGTATGAAGAGCAATTTCCATTTGCAACGCGATTGCGTTTGCGTGATTGCATGATGCAGTCCCTAACAGAAAACGTTAATACGTCTGACAGACGGGTTAAACTGAAGGCACTTCTGTCAGGAGTAAATAACGTTCTTTTCGGTGTCCCGCGAAACAATCGCCGGTAGATCGAAAGGCATAAGGTACTTAAAACGCTTTATGGTTACAAAATGACGAGATTACGTTCTTGTTAACGCTGCGCAAACAAACTCTGTGGCAATGTGCGCTTCCCTGAAAATCGATCTGTTTTTCTTTTTTTTTTAGGAGAACTTGGCTTCACTGGACAGTGCCAACGCGGCGCGGCGCTTTTTGGACAACGTTAGTTACGTCACCGACGCGGTCAGTAGTTTGAGTATTCCCCCGAGTAGAGCGCTGACCAACTGGATCACGGACCAAGTGGCACCTGATTACTGGATACCCAACTCAGAAATCACAGTAAGTGCAAAGCGAGATTGAAGTATAAGTTGGTAAAGAGCTCTGTATAACCTATATAAATTTACTATACTGCGTGAAGTCTAAAGAACTTTGTCCAACAATATCTTTTCATTGAACGTAATGGTTCTGAAATATTGGAAAACCTTTCAATAAGATTTGTAGCTGGTGTATGCCCCTGTGACGGTACGCGACTGTGGCAATCGAAGCGGCCATTTTAAGAGTTACATTTTTCAAGTATTTGTTGACCAACATGGCTAAGTAGCCGGTGGCTCGATGACTCACAGCCGCCAGAGCTTGCTTCTATTGAAAGCCGTGTTCGCCATAACCAGGGGTTTCAAAAAGAAAAGAAGTAGGAGCAGGAGGATATTCAGAAGTACCCGGAGGACTATTGCGCCGTGATAGCAGCACAGTGCGGCGGAGCCGAGGTTTATGCCGAAGTATCCGCCGCAAACGCTTAAAGTAGCCGGTGACTTGCGTCGGGCGCCGGCTTAAATTGAAAACTTTGCATAACGGGGATTTACCAAACATGACGTGCATTAAACTTAGTTAAGTCTCCAGTTTAAAAGATTCTTTTTTGTGGAGAGTCACTGAGCAGTACTTTCCTATGGTACCGTTATGCCGTGCAAGGGGGATCTCACTTTAATTAGACTGTTTTATTTTAGAAAGATTGCAGGTAAGCAAGTTACTGAATGAGATGTACTTTCCACTTTGTCATCTCATAGGCATGCAAGGTGTGTCGTCATGTGTTTGCGGATGGGGAGACTAAGCACCATTGTCGTGCTTGTGGAGGTGGAGTCTGCGATGCTTGTTCAACCTATAAGAAATCAGTACCAGAACGAGGCTGGGGTCAGACGCCTGTGCGAGTGTGTGACCGCTGCTTTGGAAAATCGTCTGCGGTAGAGATGCAGCCGCAACCGTCTTGCAACATGAGGTAGCGTTATATGTTGTTTGCATTCAGCCCAGCAAAACTTGGTTCAACACTTGTTGAGGAGGCAGGATGGCCGAGTGGTCTAGGGCGCTGGTTTTCAATTCGGTCACCCGGCTTCAAATCCCGCTCTGGCCACTAGCTGGAGTTGTTCTGGGCAAGTGCCTGGTGCAACTCCTCTGTCATTCTTGTAAATAGCCAACTGGTCTGCCTCCCGCCAGTTGGGATTCTTAACTCTGTTATTTTCATTTGTATTATTTGTTTCATTGGCCCTGAAAAGCCCCTCTAGGGTAGTGGTCAATTAAGTATTTATTTATTTATTTATTTATTTATTTATTTATTTATTTATTTATTTATTTATCATTTTTATTTATTTATTATTTATCAACGAAGATTGCTGCTCGGTGTGCATATCACGTCTTGTTTGTGGGAAGTGAAGGAGCTGCAGCTTGCGATAAATTTGCCCCAGGCTCCCCAGGCTCGCATCTTGTTGAACTCGGCGTCCAAAGTAGTTTGTATGTTACAGAGATGCATCGTTAGCTACGTACACCTCTGTTTATTCCTCCTCAAAACTGGAAAAATTCTCCTTATTTCCAGTGTGCTCTGAATTAAAAATTCTGAGAAAAGAGAGGATCACATTTGCTTTGAGGGCTTGGCTTTGTCAGACAATGACAGAGATATTCGTTTCTTTATTCAGTGATTTATCAGATGCACTGGAGGAGGAAGCACCCCGGGAACTGGCTTGCGTTGAAGGAGGTCAGACCCTGTATTCTGACCAACCTTTCGGCCCCGTAGCTGCTCGGAAAGTCACTGAAGTCGTGCAATCAGCTGTAGGGATTTTAAAAACCGCCATGGATTATCCCAAGGAATTAATAACAGACGCGGCCAGGCCTGGGTACTGGGTACCAGATTCCGAAATTTTAGCTTGCGCTTGCTGTAAGACCGAGTTCAAGGGAACCGATTCCAAGCATCATTGCCGTGCCTGTGGCATGGGCGTGTGCAGTAACTGTTCGCCAAGTAGGATACCTGTTCCATCCAGAGGATGGGATCACCCGGTTAGGGTTTGCGATCAGTGCGTTGCCAACAAAGATCAGCTTGTACTTTAGGGAAAATGGTACTCACCACTGATACGATCCTCGACGCAAAGTCTGATATGTTGATTTATGCCCTGACACAGAAAATACAGCCAATCATAATACGGGAAGTCCGTTGTGTGTTCAACGGTAGCACACTTGACCTTTCCATTGTGCACTGCATATATGTTATATGTTTTGATTCATGGAATATTCCACTTACATTTTCTTGACTTCTCTAAAGGCTCGTGGCACAATCCACGGTATATCACTGAAAAGCACTGTATAACTTGTATGCAGCATCTCTCTGAGGAATTGTTGCTAATTGGTGCAATTCTTTGATCACAAGTGGAGTCATGACAGATTGTTTCGTGGGTCTTGAAGTCTTTAGACCGCAAACAATCGCTACATGCATGCATGCATACATACATACATTGTTTATTTGGTGTCTTATACATCGTACATCGACATCCCTGCCACATACCAGTGGTAGATCCAGGGGAGGGGCCCCGCGTGTCCCCCTTCGCCCCCCCCCCCTCCCCCGTCCCTTAGAGGTAAAATACGTTTTCTGATAGCGGGCTCCTCTCTTACCTCTAGGCCTGGATCCGCCCTGATGGCATAGGGTTTGCGGGAAAGAGGAGTGTGTGACGTGTGTGTGAATGAAGTAAAACTGAAAGAAACTTAGGTTTCGAGTGTTGAAAGAATCATTATGCTTCGTATTTGAAGTTGGTACCTGCATTTCTCGACTGCGAGCAATTTGATTCAACTGTTTTATTGAATGGAACACACGTATGAACGTCAGAATGGTTCGGTATAGCCTGGTCCAGGCTTTCAGATAGTGGGCGCGCGCGAACGAGAACGACCGGGCACTGTCCCAAGCCTCCCCTTCGTTTTATTTTCGCCCCGTTCAACCGGTACTATCGCGCCCCTTTTACTAACTGAAGCCCTGGAACAGGCTAAGTTGGGTACCAAACTTCGTGTTAGGACTGGCTCTGTTGACAAGCATGGCTGTTTTAACGACTCGTTAGAGGGAACGAACAAGAGGGACTTCAATGGATCAGTTGTACAGTTTTTGGGTGTAATGTTAATTAGATGCAATGGAAGGTCGATAGTGTAATGCGTGTAGCTCTGAGATATGAGTGATACCGGTAATGTATATAGCTTTTATATCACCGTGCATTGTAGAAGTTCTCTTTCTTTTGTACTGAAGACATGTAATATAAAGCACTTGGTTTCCGATTCTTGTATCAGTTCTTATTAAATTAATGTCTGACGTCTTCAACAACCACAACCATGTATTTTAAAGGTATTTCCATAAAATTACATGGCATTACCTAAAATAAAATAAAATTTAAAATCAAGTAACATTAACAATGGTAAAAGGTAACAGATTGTACATACGTTTGTCGTGTAGTCTACATATTCATTGCTTGAAAGGCGGGGATGTACATTATTGATGAGGAATATTGTTGTGGAGTTAAGAAAAAAGGGTACTTTGCTGAATTGAGTTTGCTATCAAGTTCTTAGTGAATCTTATCACATTTAGGATATAATAAGACAATTGTAACGTGCGTGTAACAAATTTTACATGATATGAAAACTATTAAACTGATAGATATAAAAAGGGTATAGCTGGAGTTTGGCATGTATTAACCCATTGAATGCCTTGATCATTCTTTTGTCATTGTCGTTTCCTTGAGGCGGAAGGTGGCTCAGCACTGCTCTATTTCATTACATTTCGATTCCCCACTACGAATGTGATTAATGAAAGCGGGCAAAGAGCTTTTCATCCTTTAACAAAAGCAGCCTCCATAGTATCAGCAAGCAATTTTGCAACGTAAGACATCTTCTTTATCCAGGTAGATTGTTTGAATTCATGAATGCAGTATAAAACGTAACAGCTTAGCTAAATCCGCGTAATCCTACGTGCACCTCTAATGCTGCACTCAATTTGAGGATTTCCGAACAATGAAATATACTTATTTTAATACACTAAATTTGCGGGAACCAGTTATCTATCTGCAGAATTCATTTCTGTATTGAATCGATGACAGGACTGTCAGTGTGTCAGTTTCTCACGGCTTCCACTTATTTCCATCTCTCAAACTGACATTTTGAGCCCACGGTGGAGTGAGCACCCATACCAAACCATGTTGTAACTACCCAGCGGTATATCTTCGAAGTCAGTTTGAGAGATGGAAACAAGTGCCAACCGTTTCTCACTAAGCTCGATTACCAGCCGCTGTTCGGGAAATGACCCCGCGCTAGAGTTCGGACTCGAGAGAACGGCGGAAATCGAGCCTAGTTTCTCACCGGAAGAGAGAAAAATCAATTACGCCGAATATATCTTTGTTATTGTGTCCTTGGCATCTTGAGAAGCAAGCAAGAAAAATGAAACAGCACCATCGAGTCATCCACGCTAATGGTTTTACGAGGATCGGAACAGGCAGATTTATAAGAGGCCATGAACTGTAGAGCTTCGTCTTTCCTGTCTAACTCCTCTAAGCAAGCCACTTGTACATAATATGCAAACATCAAGGCTGGTGCTCGGATTAACCCATTTTGTTGCACATGCTGACCAATATTTCCGTCCAAGGTGAACTCGTCGCTTTTGTCATATTCCAGATACTCGAGCATTTCCGAAGACATGCTTTTCTTCACCCCTCGCTTGGCGAAAGAGATGGCCTCTTGAAAACGGCCGTTTCTGTACAAAAACATGCTTAACTCAACAAGATGGCTGGTGTTGTCTGGCTGAAGGTCTACAGACCTTTCCAGCATTGTCTCTGCATGAGATAGCTGTGCTTTATTTGGAGTTAATCCGTCATCTGAATCCGTGTATGCTTTGTCGTGGTACAAGCACCCTGCATTGTGGCACAGATGAGCACCAAGTTCGTTGCTGCCTGTGGCATCATGCAGAGCTGAAAGGATTTCGTCATCTACAAAATCAAGAATTCTCATAGAAATCAAGCGAGCTGCAGCAAGTCTGTCATCACCGCGTGCAGAGTAACTAATTAGGGAATTGCAGAGTAATTCTTGCGCGCTTGTGCACTTTCCAACAGTTTTCAAAATGGCCACAACGCACAGAATGTAGTCCAAACCTTTCTGCGCTGTTTCTGGCTCACCATTCATCAATGACAAACCCAGGTTATAAAAGTGGAATTTGAGCAAGTCTTTCAATTCGCCTTCCCTTTCTGGAGAACCATCTTGTTCTTTGAGGAGCGTGATCAGCTTACCGTACCCCTTCTCGCTGGGTCCTGCACTCATCACACCCTCCAGGCGTTCCATGACTTTCGACGAGTTAACAAGGTTCGAAATGGGATCTACAATGACATCCATCAGCGCGTTTGACATTGCCTCACAAGAATCCTTTGGAACTGTTTGCAGGAGGTTCCCTTGTCTTACGAAGTAGTTGGGAAGCAAATGGTCACGCAAGCATTTTGCAAGCTTTTCTAACGCCATCAGGACGCAGTTTCCAAGATTTAAGCTTCTCCAGGCGTTAGTTTCTGCTTCCTCCAGTAGCCAAAAGAAGCTGCATTTGATGTAGTAGGAAGGTATGACATTACATTTTAGGTCTTTGACGATGCTCTTCACAAGCAGATAGCATCGTCTTTGTCCCGGAGCGAGATTGTGAGCCAGCAATGTTTCAGCAAAGGAAAATGATAGCCTCCATTCGAGGTGTGAGGTCGCGCTTCCTGAGATGTGAAAAACGTTTTAGCAATCAAAAACCCAAAAACTCGCCATCTTTCCGCTGGCTACCACAAGGGGATGTACATATCTCTTAGAGCGACTTTTTCGGGGGCCCAAATAACGTGGAAGTGTTCCTATCCCTGGCTACGCCCACTATGCATCAGTCATGTACTTGCAGTGAATAATAATGGAAAAATTAATTCCATAAAAGTAAAATTCCCCCTCCGCTCCTGCATGTCCCGTTCTAGAGCTACCCGTGAACCTCCCCCAGACACATATCTCCTTCATGCTCAGTTCTTACGCATACCTCCAACACCATTTCCCTACCCCCCCCCCCCTTAACCCCGCACCATGCTGTCCCACCATTCCCCAAGTGAATGTTAGACGCAGTTAACGTTTTCCACAGAGAAACCACTCTCCCTCT